>JBBBVU010000017.1:9116544-9135130 GCA_037177055.1 Atherinosoma microstoma
TTCATTCATTCATTCATTCATTCATTCATTCATTCATTCATTCATTCATTCATTCGTTCATTCATTCATTCATTCATGCAGTCTATCCCAGCTTACATCAGATGAGAATCAGGGTACACCTTGGACATCTTCCCAATTCTCCTCATGACACCCACAATTCAGAAAACATACTTTAGAAATGAACCTCTTTTGTCAGCCAGTATTCATCTAGTCTACTTCACACATGATGGTGTTTTACTGGGAGATTTTTGGAGCTGTGGAGTCCAGACTGACGTCATTTGGATGACAAGTCTTCATATCCCAGTAGGGTGTTTTATGGTATTACTAATGCAGAAACGATCAAAGGCAAACTTCAAGTTTGTGACAGATATGAAGCCATTTCCGACAGCATGTTAGCTTGATAGTGTTGGTGGACATGTTATACAGTATGTGGTCTGGCAACAATTTGCATCATTCTGATCTTTTTTTTTATTATTCTTTGTACTTTGAGCAGAACCTCTGCAGAAGTAACTATAACCATCCTGCACCTTCTCCTCAAAGGCAGGTTTTACTCTCACTAATCACTTCCATTTAGAAAAGGGCAGAGAGGTGATGACTTTAGTCCTACAACTGTGACTGAGCTTTGACGTATCATATAAAACATAATCAAGTTAGTGTGATCTAATGTGCGCTCTGCCAAATTCAATGAGCTCTGATGTCAGTGCGAGAGCATCTGGCACTTCAAGAGTGCGAGGAACGTTTCCATATGACTTACAGAAATACTCTGAGAAACACTCCACCTCAGCTTGTTTGGGGAATCTTACTAACAGATGCTGGGCCAGTGTTATTGATTAAAGTACTTTTGTAAGCTTACAATTACGCCACATCCCCCCTCCCCTCTCCTCCTCCACTCATCTTCCCTTTACAGTAAGGTTCTCTGTGGTGGCACACCTACCGAAGAGGTAACCTGAACCTCTGCCCTCGGTGTGCGTATAGCTCACAGTATGCACCTTGTTTTCCTCTTCTGGCTGCCACAGAGCGGCTCTGCTGGCCCTCAGGATGTGGAGGGAAGGGCTGCTGCTGCTGCCAGATGCCTCAATGCTTCCGAGTCCTCCTCATCAAACTCTTTCTTTGAGCCATTTTGGCGAAAAAGGAAAGACCCAAAGTGTCACACGTCCAGCAGCCAACACTGACCCTAGTCTTCCCTAACTTTTGCTTTTAACAAGAGGATGTCACAGGACACAGATTCAGCTCTGCAGTAATCCCTGCACAGGCAGCACAGAGGTGTTGTGAAGCCTCTGTGGTATGGGTTCTGGTTAAAGTGAATAATGTGATAATGATTGTGGCAGGCATCGTGCAGCAGCCTTCTTACCTGATAGTTCTATGTATTACAGTGCAATGCCTATAGAGGCAACTTGACACAGTGAAAGTAGGGAGATTAGACTGCCTGGCAACAAGCGACCATTGCATGTCATGTACAGGACAGCTGCTACTGAGATTACACTGCTGCTAAGTGAAGAGGTCAAAGGGCAAGAAAACCCTGCATTCAACAGGTGCTAAGTACAACAAAACATCTGTCAGCTGACACGAGACAAGTGTGTAAAGGCAAGATCTTGCAGTCATTCCATAGTGTTTAGACATTTCTGCTCTGTTTTGGAAAAACTGCATAGCTGTACTATTTTACATGAGGTTTTAGAAGTTAAGCACAAAGCAGTGTCTCAAGTGTTAACGGGTCAAGATTAGCTTAACTCTCTTATGCTTTGGCACATGTATGTATGTGAAGCTAAGTGATCACAGCACAGTGGGCCACTGTATCATTAGGCTCATGATGATTACTCCGTCTCTAGCGGAGTCTGAGATGTGAGCTGAAAAGCTCACAATTTTCCAAATGGAAAATCACAGACACATATGCTATTGTGAAAGCGTGTGTTAAGGGCTACGAGTCTGTCTGAGGGCAACAAAGTCTCTCTTCACAGAGGACATAGACCAGGTCAAGAAACCAATGCGGGATTGCCTCTGAAAAAAAAAAGAAAAAGAAAAAAAAAAAGGTCCACACACTTTCTCTCTCCCTGTCACTTAACGAGAGACACAGGGACTGCTTGTATAAAAGGTCCATGGGGTAAATGGTCTGCCTGGCATTTTTTAGATGTGAATTACAAACTTCCTTGTAATTTACAGCTATATAAAAATGCACGTTTTTTTACGCTCTCATAGAGGAAATCAGTGACAAATGTTTATTAGGGAGATGTGTCCAAATATGACTTCTTTTATCCAGAACGCTAACTTTAAAACAGCTGGTTGACAGTAACAGCGACAGTGCTTCTAAATAAACACTTTCTACATGGATGGACAGATTAGAGCTTAAAGAAACATGCTAAATCCACAGGGACACAGATAAGTTCGCACCCATTTAATTTGGATGAAATACAGATATAACTATTTCTGCACAACTTAGAAAACTATTCATGGTGCACTCTCACGAAGCGAATGCAGACCGCACTTCATGCAGTGACTTTACTACAGGCACAATGAGCAGACTGTTTTCCCTCATTCCACTACACCAAAACAACTCCGTGGCTCAGCCTGGCTTGCTGTTTAAAATATAATAAGTGCATGGTTTGAAAGTGCTTTAGCTGCCATCCAATAGAGCTTTATGGAAAAAGCAGACATAGAAAAGAACACTTTAAATTAATGGGCTTATCTGCTGTTTTTATATTCAGAAGAAAAAGGTTGCAGTGTTGTTTGAAACAGCTTGTAATAAACGTAATAATAAGCTCTACAGATAAAGAATAAATGAATGGTTTAGTATTCGTTTAATAGCAAGTGAAAAAAGGCTCTGTGTGGAGACCAAGAGCAATACGGATTGGTTTTTTGTGGCTCAAGTTCTTTGGCTCGGAACCACGTACAAACATTTATTCGGGCGCTCTGTCTTGTTTGCAGTTTCTGCTACGGAGGCTGTTGGTTTTAGCAGATATCTTATGCAAGCACGTCACATTGAGAGGAGTACTCACCTTTACCCAATGGGCCTGCCAACTTATGACATACAGGAATATAAAATATTTCGCCATGCAAAAATCCTGAAAAAAATGGCTTGTCTTTGGGATTTGGACAAATTTGAACCTATAACACATAGATTTTTCCGCTTAAAGGTAGTAAAAGATCCCTATCCTTCAGAGATCTTAAATTGATACACTTTGTGCCTTGCTAGATGTTTGATGCTTGACCGATTATCACTTCTCTTTCCCCCCCTAGCAGCCCTGGAGCACAGTGGAGAGGGTTAGGACAGCTCTTAGAAACGATCATGCTCTGAAATTGAAACTTTCCTCAGGGTTAGGGATGAGAGGATTAGTGACCTCACACATCTCAGAACAATATGAACATCATGAGGCAAGCCAAACTATCCACCAGCTTGATGCAGTGTGACACCTGGATGTCTCTGTTGAAGGTGGAAAGGGGAAAACAAATCTGAAACTGTCATTCGGGATCAAAGACACATATGACAAGCTTTTCAAATCTCCTTAAAAAAGTGCAACTCTGTTAGCAACATAAATGTTCTGGGCCATCCAGAAGCCGGATCAGGGTTGAGGTGTTGACCCGCGAGCGTCAGCAGGTCAGGTCAGGGAATACACCGTTCTCCTCTTCATCAGCAAAAACTTGTTAACCCTAAAAATGACAGTCCTGCTATGGCAGATGACCCATGACACCTGCCTGTTTGGACTTAATTAAGAAGGAACAAGACAACTTTCAAGTTGACCTGTTGACTGCTGAGTGAAAGTGGCGCCTGAACAACCCCATTTAAGCCTTTGGGTTTCAATTATTGAATCTGAGACATAGGTCAAAATTTTTAGATGGCATGTGCTACTCTGAACATGTGAACACCATAGGAATTCAAACGGATTTGCCCAAATTAAGCACCCCATTCATGATGTTGGGGAATTTATTTTATCCAAATGTTTATTCGACAGGGACAAATGCATAAAACATGGCATCACAAAATTATACAAAGTTTGACTGCATACAGGTTCCTAGCCAAGGTTCATTTGCAACCCCTGTCCCTGGTTAGACTCCAGAATTAAAAACAGGCAAATATAACTAATTAAGCAAGTAGAAAAGCACTTATGCTGCATGCTATAGGTAAAAGACTGGAAACAACATAGCTACAACAAATGGTTAGCTTCAGCTACTTTGAAGGAATAGTTAGGAATACAGGCAATGTGGCAGTTACTGCTACCAAATTTAGATGAGAAGATGATTCCAAATGTTATCTGTACTGTAAATATGAAGCCGCAGTCAGTGGGATAACTTAGCATGTAGCTACGCTGCGCACAAAGATCAATACAAACATAAATGTAGCAGCTAACACAGCATACACAATTTGACATTTTCCCCCTTCAGAAATGAGGTATAATCTGTTATAAATCAACTTTACATGTACTGGTAGAATCTTTGTAAGATAATATTTTCATCTTGTGTCGGGAAATCTTTAAAGAAGGTTGATTGAATTACTTTGAATGAAGGAGGCTTAAAAGAATCATTTTTTGAAATGGAGAGGGGACTAAATGACGCAAGTGATCCATGCCACCTCAACTCTGCTCCTATTCCCCTCCAGCAGTGTCTACAGATCCCCGCAGCTTAGCTGATCCAGAGTTTTTAACATTGTCATACATCACATTGAGGTACGTCAAGGAAAATCATGTCCCTGAAGAAATTAGATGTTTCTCTAAAGTCTGCCATAAAGTCCTTGAAGCATAGCTAAGAAAAAGACCATTTCAGGAAACAGAGGGAATCTGGCCCGTAGTCCAGAACAAGACACAAAATTTCCCTCACAGAACCAGATGCTTCCCTCTTTCCAGTTTTTATGTTACTGTTGTCGCTTCTTTGATTTCGTCATATACTCATGATGAATGATATCAATGTTATCATCAAGTCTAGACACATAGCATCAAACTATTTTCTAAACAAGCAATTCCCTTAGGAAACATGAATCGAATTCTACTTGTATGATCACAGTGCAGCATCATGGAAAACACATTACATTTTGCCCCCTGTTTATTGATTACACACGTATCCCAATGAGGTCAATGCAGGGACAGGGTCAGATACAGGGTAGCTGGCAAGCAGCATGAAAATGAAAAACAAATAGATGTTTAGATGTGATGGGGATTTCATAATTAGACCACAAGAAATTATAAATTAGAACCAGCCCAGATGAAAATTTTGCTAATTGCTGGGATGGGCTCTGGGTCCCCCCCGACCCTGAATTGGAATAAGCGGTATAGAAAATGGATGGATATATACAGCATACAAATCTGAAAGTGGAGTATGAGGTGAAAAGGAAAAGAGACGGTACAGTTTCCTGAGGAGCCTCCAAATCACTGACCACCCCATCAGACTGTCTGCATAGAATGATGGATCACAGTCCACCATTTTTGACCATTAAGTTGACCAGTAAGGATCGAGGTAGGGGGAGGGCCAGCATATACAAAACCCTGGGAGACCACCATCAAAACAAAATTGTGAACCTGTAGTATGCATGACTGTATGCTCACCAAGTAATAGTAAAAATGCATATAATGACAAGTGATAAATGAGACCGATGTACAGACATTGACGGTAAACCGGATTTTAGAGGAACAAACTCATAAAAGTCACTTCAGCTACTCTTCCCAACCCATTTCCATATGTGAGGTGTTGAGGCCTGCTCTCACTTAAAGAGAAGAGCTTTCCTGACCACCTGCACGACATACCAGACAGTCAATCCTTACAGTGACTTACTTAAGTGTTTCAACATCCAGCTGTGAAACACCTGACAAGATTTGGAGATTTCCCTAACAATAACAACCACGTGGTGTTGTATATTGTTGGTTAAAGTTTGTGCATTTGATAGAAAGGCTGTTTCCAGTGGGAGAAATACACATGCTAATCTTGTTACATCTACTGTCAAGCAGTTTTTCAATAAACTTTATGAAATTCACTGATGAAAAACACGCACAGTTTAAATTAAAGTGAAGAGTAACACCACATAAAAATCTGAGTGATCATAAATCTGCGGTGAAAGTAGAATGAGTAAGGATACAATAAATCTACTCGTCCTTTGAGGTTTTCTGCGGCATATGTCACATAAATAAAATGCATCCCTCACCATGCCAGCCCATTGATTAATCTGGTCACAGTCAGTAATTTAATCTCTCCCTCAGCTCTATGTGAAAACATGCCAGCAGCATGTAGACGTGTGGAGATTTTGGTATCAACAACAGCCAGAAAGTTGAAGCACTACGTTAAAACCAGCAAAGAGACTTAATGAAAGTTTGAAAAATGGTCACTTGTGCAGAAAAACAAATGTCATGGAAGAACATAATAATTTGGTTGGAGTCTCTGGCTGGTTGGTTAATTTATACCCCCAAGTCACTTTCTTTTAGCTCACCTTTTGGTCTCCAGCTCCTGAGGGGAAAAATCTGGCTCATTAGCAGCTGTTAAATGCCCCATTATGTTCATGAGCTATGTAATAATTATGTCTGTCTGCTGTTTGGTGTGGAGCAGGTGTTTAGGCACATTGAAGTGGTGAGAAGGAGAGTGAAACTGATGGAAAAAAGTTATAGGGCAGACAAACAAACCTAAAAGATGCACTAACATCAGACTCACTAGAGTCATTTGATCATTTTCCGTAGGTTTACGTGACACAAGTGCTCCTTCATCAATGTTTACTCACGCTCTGCCAACTTTTTTTGAAAACACCTTAGATTATTGTAATGACTCCTGTGGTTGGGATGACGATGGAATATGAGGCCAGTTATCAGCAGTAGCAGAAGTGAATTAACACCTTACTTCTGCTTTAATTATACAGTGATTAGACAGGATGCTGGAGTGGTGCTTATCAAATCTGTAACCCATAACCTTATGCTGGCTGCCCTATCATATATCAAAATAACAATCTTCAGCATTTAATTTCTTCGTCTTCTTCCTTTTCCATGTTAGCTCAACATCATCACTTTGAATATAGTTTATGGATGCAGCTTTTTTCTGACTTGTCCCTCCAAGACAGCTATGTGTGAGTACAGATTTCTTTGTAATGCCTACAGTGTTTTCTTGGAAAATCACAGAAGTTGACATGATACGTTTCCAAAACACCATTCCCAGAATAACCAAACTCCCTATCCCTTGGCCTGCAGTAGACTGCCGTTCTTGGTCCTGAGCTTTGGATAAGGAAACCTCTGTTTTTACAGCTCATGTGACAGTCTGGCTCCCAGGCCGAGTGCTTTTAGACAAGTTCAGCTTTAAGGCTCAGGCTAAATGACAGAAACCAATCCAGCAGTGTGATTTTCTATCAAGACAGCCAGCCCCGGTAGAAAGAGAGTTGTTTGCACCAGTGCTGCCACAAGTATGCATTTTCATGAAAAAAAACTTTGGATTCCCAAAGAGATTTTTCTCAAATACTTCCACAAAGTTACTCAAAATACAACAAAATAAAGACCTACAAAACCCACACCATGTTAGATGTGTGTCGTGCTGTGCGATACGGGGAGATGTTGTCAGACACATAGAGATGAAAGCGCTCCAGCTCTCTTTCTGGGCGCATGGCCAAGGCATTCTGCTTTGAAACTTTCTGGTGAAACTAAGTCTCACCATAGGCTAAACTCACCAGGATGTCTTTTAGAGATTTAGATATCTTGCACAAATGGACACTAAAGTGAAATGATGCATCAATCAAATGAAGGTCCGCTGCTAATGCCAGAAAAGGAATGACAGTTTTATCCCTGATCCCAACTCCCCTAATACCTGCCAAAGTAAATCATAATCAAAATAGCAACATTTAATCTGCACATACCTATTCCTTGCTTAAGATGTTGTTCCATCAAGCAGAAAAATTGAATTACTGATTTGCTTTTTATCCACTTAATCGTTTAGTGTTTTGCGATTAAGGAAGGGATTTTCATAGACTTAAATATTTTAAGAAGCATTAAGCGATTAGTATTTTTTCCCTTGGGCATTCATGGTCATCAGAAGAATAAAACATCTTGGCTTGTGAAGAATCTTGTGAAAAATTAAAACTAATTAGAAAAAATTGCATACGAAAGGACATTAAAATTTTTAAAAACAGTTAAATAAAATAATCAATTTAAACTAAATTCAATCAAACTAAAATCAGATCAAAATGTCAACCAGTCATTGTGTACAAAAGGCCACAATGAACAGACGGGTTTTAAGCAGAGATTTAAAAACAGATCAAGAGGAGGCCTGTCTAATATATAAAGACAACTCATTCCACAATTTAAAAAGGGGCTAATGGTATGTTTACTGGCCCATCTACAATGTTAAAATAATGTATCAGCGTAAACATAAAGACACTAATATAACTATTACATGCAATCAATCCTCTGGTTTTTGGAAGTGCTTCAAATTAACCTGACAATGTGATGGAAACTGATGGTAAGTGAACCTGGCTTGGATCAGAGGTGGAGTGGAACCATCACTCCTGTCCTCACATGAATTTCCTGAGGGAGGGGCAACAAAGATGGGGAAAGGGGTGGATGAGGTGAAAGACCGGGAAAGACCCAAAGACAGAGGATTATTCTAAAGAAAATCTTTAGTCCACACAGCACTTTCACTTTTCATCAAGTGTTTTGGCTGCACATGAGCTGAAGGAATGCACCATAGGGCAGCCTGCAGCTCACCCTGACACTGCACCATTCAGCTTCACTCCCCTGTGTCAAGCCCACGTCTTAACTTGTCCACCTCAACCTAATAATGCTTCGTTAGCATCATTTGATAGAAAATATTTGTCTCCCAAAAAAAAAAAAAGGAAGATATCACTGTTCTCCTGCAATACACTTAAGGCTTTATTTAGCTTTAAAGAAATCTTGGGAAGCTTAGCCTGGAAGGCCATCTGTATGTGATACTGAAAATAGATCATTTTAGAGATGTGTTGACAAGCTGATGTCAAGTCCAATACATCTGTTTCTGAGAAGTCAAAGGCGAGGGTGTGGCTCCTGAGGTTACTGAGATTAATGGCTGTGCAGGTCATGTGCAGGCATGACAGAGAGTTTGCCCCTTCCATCCATCTTAATGTTTTGCAGCTTTTGTGGACTGCCGTGGGAATGAAAATACACGGGCTTCACTTTAGTCATGTCAAATTGAAGCATGCAGGTAGATAAATTCACTCTTGGAGAATCTTTAAAAGAAAAACAAAAGAAAAGAAAAACTAAGAAAAAACGTGGATTCCCCTCAACACACTACCCTCAAAATTAGATGGTATGGTTGTCTTCTTATAGCCTCACAGTTTTAGGGGTACTTGGGCTGGCATGCTGCGGCCCTGGTTTGAATATGGGCTGCCTCCCGCAGTCCAAAAACAGGTAGTTTAGCTCTGCGTGGATTGTCATGTCTCTTTGTGCCAACCCAGTGACTGTCTGGGACCTGTTGCTTTCCCAGTGTCAGCTGGGATGGGCTGCAGCTGCACGTAACCCTTACGGATAAGCAAGCATAGTTACAGTAATGGATAGATAGGCAGTAAGACTTGCAATTATTGGCCTTACTACAATTCTATTGGTCTACTGGAGTGAACATTTAACAGACATCATGGTAACTATAAATTCTTTCCAAAAGTATGTACCAAGCACTAAAAACAAACACCTCCTCCAGTCTGCTGATAGCTAAATTCCCATTTTGTTTTGGCTTCAGTGACTTTTTGCTATGAGAATGGATGGATTTCAGATACATCCCCAATGCTCATGTCTCATGTATAACAATCATTCAGCTTGAAAATTCATTATGAGCTCAGTCAGCGCAACTCATTTAAGTCAATTTGAAATTTTTGTGCTAAAACTCTGGTTTACTTATTTGAGAAGATGGTTAAGAATATTTCCAAAAAAGTTCAAATATTTCTTTTTTTTTCTTTTCTTTTTTTTAACAATGCACTTCACATATGTAGTTGATCCAATTTTCCCCATTGATCCATACTGACGCTGGCCTGGCACAAAGAGACCCATGTTCTCAAATGTACCAAACAGGCTACTGTATTTATACATCTACATAAGAACACCACCACCTCCCCAGGTTTTTTTTTTTTTTTGGGTAAGCACATACACCCACTGATATGCACACCCTAAATAACCAGTGCAAAAGAAATAAAAATAAATTTGCTCATAAAAGACAGATGTTGCCATTGGAAATAAGATTTGTCTTGGCTTCCAGCCTCCCATGAGAGAGAAAGATAACACTCTGAGGGTAAATGAAGTTATGTATTGGGCGTGCTGGCTGGTGGAACAGTAGCAGCCAGTGCTGGAAAGTGGACACAACTCGGCCCTTGAAGGCTTTCCACAGTAAGCCCAGAACCACATCCTTAAACTCGGGGTGACAAAAAGGCCAAATCCTAAATCCTGATGGAAGTTCTCTTCTTCCCAGCTCAACAATTTACGATAAGGGTTTTTCTTAATAACACTCAACCCCACAGCAACTCCTGGATGGAGAGATTGGTGATTTTTAACAAAATGGTTTTGTTGACAACTGACAAATGTGTCAACTTTAAAAAAAAACACCTCCACAATACAACAGCAACAACTCCAGTACCTTTAAGTGGGACACGTGCTGTCACTTTAACACTCCCCATCCACACTCTGTTCCCATAATGGGCCACTTGAAGAAACAATCACCAAGTGTTTGCTCAGTCAGAGAGGTCCTCACTATGTTGACTATTATTCTACTCTCTACAGGGTGGGCTGTCTCACTGGAGGTATCAAATGATCACCTATTCTGTTTTCCCTTGAGTGGATGTAGTGGTCAAAGCATCAATGAACCACTGTGGAGGTGCGGGACTCAGACACGTAACCAAAAAAGGAAGCTGTCAGTCATTTGTAAGGCTTAGACTACCTCAATAACACTCTATCTCCTGACATCTTGAGAATAAAAAGCGGGTTGTGTGCATTTCATAACTGCTTTCTATTGTTATTACAAGCGGAGAATGTTGTGGGGAGATTTTGTCACCTGTGGGTTTTTATTTTCCTCTCAGACATGCATGTTGAAAGGTGGGAAAATGGCTAAAATAGCCTTGCAGCTAGTATCTCTTAAAGATTTACCATTCGGGATTGACTCAGGGGCGAGTAAACAAAAAAGGTGATGACTAAACCCTAACCTCTAACACTCTTCATTCCTGTCTGGCATCATGAAAGAAACTCTTCAGTCATGACATGTTAAAAAAACATAACACTCCATCCAGTGTCTCTCCCCAGGGGGATAAGAGCGTAGGTGTGGTTGCAGCTCTAAGAGTGAATGTTTTGCACTTTAATCCCGTTTGAAAAGTAAATTGAGCGAAGTAAAACACTGAAGACGAGCTCGACGGACTTCAGGAGTTGCAGAAAGTGTTTGCAGATGCAATCTGTAAACAAAACTGCAGGAAGAGATGATGCCGTTTTTGGGCTGCGTAAAGGTCAGCTGCAACATCTGGTGACCCCTGTTCAAGTAAGGTCTCAAGCCATGTTAATATATGGTGGACAGTTTTAGTGTCCTGTCAAAACAGCTGCATTATGTAATGTCACTGAAGCACCAACATGTATGTGCATGAATATGGAACACAAACTGAGAGTAACTGTCCCATATACCCCAACTTGGAAGCCAATTTATCATTCAACCTGACAGTGAGCACAGCTTAACATGGATTTAATTTTAATTTACTAACTGAATTCCACACATCTGTGGCTTAGGGCAAAGCATCCGCCAAATCTGAGGGTTGCAACTTAAGACCACAGAAAGAAGTCGTAGAACTGTAGCACCATCTATCTACAAGAGATGCAGTAGTCCTTTGCAGTTCAATGGAAGACTGAAGTCTGACAGATATATTGGGAAATCTTCATCCCGGTAAATTTGGCATTTCATCCTTTTTTCTTTTGGCTTTATTGCTGTTAGGTCTTTGTTTTTGGAAGGTAAAGAAGGTTGTGTGTGAATCACATTGAAGCTGTGACTTTTAGGAAAACAAACGAAAACAACCTCATTAAACTTTAATGAATGCATTTATTGATAGATGAGGAAATGTGAAAACATTACAGTTTGAGGAAATGAATGACTGAACTAGATGTCAGACATGTTTAAAAGTAATAACAGTTCATTAGGTCTTCGATTTGCAAACAAAAATTAAGAACCTGTATCTACAAACTAATCATGCAAATGGAACATCTCTCCGTCTACACACACACAAATTGAAAAAAACAAAACAAAACTTTGGAAATTCTCCCAATTATGATCCTTCAAAGAGCACTTGGTGATAAAGACCATCATGTTCATACACTGTACCAGGTGACTAAGAGGATGTATATAATGATCAAGGTGAGCAACATTAAGTGAGAATTTACTGACTTGCTTAGTTTTTTTTAGGCAAAGCAGAGATGACTTGTTATTATCAAAACAATTTCAAGACTTTTTGAGAATAAATAATACATTTTCACAGAGAAAGACGGACAGTGCATTAGGAGAGATATGAAAAATTGTAAGAACTGCACCACCAAAGCCATTCCATAAAACAGGAAATCATCACCTTGTGCTTCCAGCTGTCATAATATTCACATATTTTAGGTTAATCAGCCTGGAAGGGGTTTCTCTTAAGTTTACTTCAATGTTAACAGCATAAACAACTGTTATTTTTTTCTCTCTCAAACATTCAACCTCATAAAGCTGTTGTGTCACCAAAGTCTTTGTTCCACTGGGCGTACATAGAAAGAGTCGCTAAACTAACAGTGGGTTTAACGCGCTTCAGGGAATCCTCAAAGTCTTTCTTCTTTATGTTCCGCATCTGTGAACACACACAAGAGTAACTAGAGAGCTAAAGTCATACATCTTCTTTCAGTTCTAGGGTTTATCTTACCAAGACAATAAAAATCATCTGGTTCTTAGCAGGTCTTAAAATTTGGTATATATAATCTTAGATGGCATTTTACAATGAGTCATTAGTTATTTAACCAAAACTAAGCGACAGATAATGCCACATCAATATGTTATGGGTGATAACTTTGTAGTTCCATTGTTAATGTGTTAAAAATAAAATTCACGTGTTAATTCCAAAGATTAATCTCTTTGCATTAACATGTTCATATTGACAGCCATAGATTTTCAAATTGGTATCAGATTCTGTAGTGTTGGAACATTTTAATGAAAACCAAGTACGAGTACACCCACAAAGTATTGGACCCATACTCAATACTGGCAACAGTGCATCCCTGGCAGAAGCAGTGTGTGAGAAACTAGGTCCACCCTTACTTTTACAATAGGAGTTAAGGAGGTAGGTAGCATTTAAATGATCTTAGAAAAGCAACTGTTGTTGCTCGTCGATCATCCGGGAATGGTTACGATCCCATTTTTAAACAGTCTAGAGCCAATCATTAAACAGTGAGAAAAATTCATGGCAGTTACCGATCTTCCCTGCAGTGTACCACCCAGCAAAAGATCAGACGCCAAGATCAGACCATGTAATGCTCAGAGAAAGTGCAAAAAAAGCCTAAGAGCTACATCTCAGACTCTACAAGCCACTGTTAGCATTTTAAAAGTCAGCTCACACAAGCACATCACAACACTTTCTGCTGGAGAAGCGCTACCTCAGCAAGGAGGGGTTGCAGATTAGTGCTTCTCTAGAGTGCAGAAGAGGCAAAAAGTGATGCAAAAAGTATAATGTGGACATCACTGTATGGTGAAAAATAGCATGTAAGGCTCTTTGATGATTACTGTGTTAATATACTGGTTTATCAGAATGTCCACACGATAACAAGATGTGAGGGGAAAGCACTCGACAGGCCAGTGAAAAGGAAGAAGTAACAGTAATTTTTACCAGCACACAAGGTCACTCATCTCATTCAGCAGTTATAAATGCTCAGAATAAATTATTGATAGGCTCCCACTCGGTCTGTGGAAATTTTACCAGGGGGCTGGGTCGAAAATCTCCCCAGGAAGTCCAGAGTATATGTTAAATACTTTTGCATTCTCCCAGGCAACCTCACTTTGTGTGAAAATGGCTACTGAGTCAATCACAAACTCCTTTGTACACCAAAGTATTCTAGTGTCAAATGTGAAGCCACAGATCTGGCTGAAACCCTGTGATGGGACATTAAGAGAATCATGCAAATGCCCACAAACCTCAATAAACTGAAGCAATGCAATCAAGAAGAGAAGGACAGAATTCTTCCTCAACATGTGACAGACTGATAACATCATACAGTTACTGCAGCTAGAGGGGATTAGACAAGCAACTGAATAAGGGGAAGTTCTAAGTTTTCCACACGCTCCTTCTACATTTTTGACTTGGTTTTTTATTAATAATGACACAGATTAATATTTCATGTCATGTGCTTTCATCTGAAGCTGAATTAACCTCAGTTTATGACCTGGGAAGGACCAGATGATTTTTTTTCCTATAATGTCCTGATACAAAGAAACTTTAGAATTGAAAGCAGATGTACTTCCCCCCCTACACACACTTCCAAGTACTGTTGTTTAATGTAATGGCAAACTAGCAGCAAGGAGACATATGCAGCAATATGGGTGCTTTAACAAGAGTCTTACCTCACTAGCAGCCATATTACGGACTTGGTCCAGTCCCAACTCTAAGAAAGACAAATTTCACATAAAAATGAACTCCATTAGAAATGTTAATAAGTGACCGGAAGGATAAAGGACTCCTACCTCTGATCGGCCCGAGTGCAGCATCTTTGGCTAAAAATGTCAGATCGCTCCCTGAATATCCTTCAGTCGCCCTGTCAAGTAAGGATTAATCCAAAGTCACGTAAAATAAACACAGGGCTGTTTAGGTTGTTTATACGGCACTCACTTTGCAAGAGATGACAGCTCATTTTTACTCAGTGGATTCCCATGTTTTCCCAAAAGGTTTTTTAGTAGTGTGAATCTTGTCTGAAGGAAGAAGAGTGAGAAACTAAATGAAAAAAATTCTTTATTTCGTTCTTATGTAAAAGTTTACTAAATATACTCATTAGTGATTGAATACCTTCTCATCTGGCAGTGTCACATAAATCCTTTTTGCGAAACGTCTGTTAGATCAACACAACAAAAAAAATAGCTGTGATCTTGCTAAAATAAATAAATGAATAAAACAAACTACATAGAACAAAAACTGTACAACATGTAAAGTCGTATTACATACCTCAAAACAGCTTCATCAAGTTCCTGAGGCCTGTTAGTTGCACCCATTACCAGCACCCTGTCATCACCTCCAGACTGCACCTGAGACCCAGAAGTACAGTCATGAAAACGTGTTATCAGATATAAGTTACCGAAACCCTGAAGACCGATCAGGATCAAATTTCTGAGCCAGCTGACTCACTTACCCCATCAAACTCAATAAGGAACTCGGTTTTTAAACGACGGGAGGCGTCGTGTTCCCCCTCCTTCCTCTCACAAAGCAAACTGTCCACTTCGTCTGAGTCCGATGGAGAACAAAGGTTAATTTCTGAACTGAAAGTTGAAGTTAACCATTAAAGCGGGGTAATACGAACCTATAAAAATGACGGAGGGCTGTAACTCTCTGGCCACAGCAAACAGTGCTCGTACAAGCTTTTCGCCCTCTCCCACCTACAACAGCGATTACAGAAATGAGTTAAAAACTAAGAGTAATGTAAAAGTTAATGTAAACAAATACATTTCTTACCCATTTTGACGTCAAACTAGCAGCACTAATGTTAAAGAACGTGGCATTAGACTCCCCAGCGACTGCTTTTGCCTGACAAGAAGACATAAAGGCTGTGATCCAAATTAAAATAAAGACAAAATAACGAGACACATTTGCAAATAATAAAGCCCAGATTTATCTGAATGAATAAGTTTGTTGTGCTGAAAGAAACATTTGACATACCAACATGGTTTTTCCATTTCCAGGTGGGCCAAATAAAAGCAAACCCCGTGCAGGGGTCCTCAGGCCAGTGAACAGCTAGATAAGAGATAATGAAAAGGCATCATTTGTAAAACAAAAAAAAAACAAACATATATGGAGTAAGTGAAGAAAGGTTTTTAAAGTGGTCACCTCTGGTCTTATGGCAGGAAGGATAACAATTTCTTGGAGTGCTTGTTTAGCCAGGTCCTGACCTGCGACATCTTCAAATGATACAGAACCCCCCCTGCAGTGAACAAAAGAGGCCCAATTGAACACAGGATAATTTATGCTTTTTTGTTTTGTTTTTGCACATAATAAGGAAAAAAATCTTCATAACATTTCTTTAAATACCTGTCAACAACATCATTAAGAATCATGTTGGCCATTTTACTGTCTACATTCTTGAAGTTTTTCATATCCCTTTTTGGAGGCTGTTTTGCAGCTGCAGGTTTTCCATTTTGGGGCTTAGCAGTCCGGGGGGTCACCTGAGCCAAATTCAAATTATACAGAATACATTACAGGTTATAGTACACAACTATAGCTTAAATAATAATAACAAAAAAAATTTAAAAAATTTAAAAAAATAACAACAAAGAAATACCTTTGGCTCTGGGGGTCTTGTAGGAGATCTGACAGTAGCAGAGGGCCTGATGTTAGTGGACGCACCTGACACTGAAGGCTTAGTTGAGGACTGCTGAGGATCACCTCTCTTTTTAGATGCCAATGCAGTCTCTGTGAAACAATGACTTGAAAAGGTTAATCAATTTGGAAATAGTCATGAACACAGTCAAGACTATATAGGATGTCAGACAGCCAGGTTGCTACCTACCTAGCAGAGCAAGCCTGTCTTTTGCCATGGTCAGATTAGAAACCATTTTATCTTGGAGTCTCTTTGCTCGATCATATTGATCTCCTGCAGATGGAACACAAAACATAAGCCTCAAACATGCTGACATTGGGCACCATGTACAAATGAGTATTTGTTTGACAATACCTTGTCCAGTGATCTCAACTGCAATACCCCTCTCAAGCTCAGCAATTCCTCTCTTGTACCACTTTACAGCTTCCCCCTTTTCTCCTGTCATCAGACATTAGGGATGTTTACCACAAGCTGTCACACATAGCACGTTGGTTGATCAGTCATAAACACAATAAACAAACCTTTATCATCTTCGTCGACCTTTAACGCCTTTGATACATACTCAAACGCCTGCTTGTGGTAGTTTTTAATGAGTTCAGCATTGTCTTTACTTTTAGGCGTGATTGTTTTTGCAGACATTACTCTCACGTTACTGCCCCCCTTGTTCTCAGTCCTGGTTCAGTTAGCTCGTCCTGTGTGAAAACGCGGCGACATTTAACTTTTAAATTCCAGCGTAGCCAAAACAGCAGCCTAAGCTTAAAAACACGTAATCTTGTGGCCTCATATGTTATTTCAAATGTAGTCCATCAATGTGTAAACAGTTCGTTTGCTTCCGCTTTCCCGTTTTTCATCCGCTTCTCTTCTTCCAACTGTTTTTGTGTGTTAATGGAAGACTGCACGTCTGTACCGCCACCTAGCGAAGCGGAGGGTGTATGTGGTACGTCATCACGTTATAGTGTGAAATAGTCTACGTTTGATGATGGAGATAAAAAAAACAAACAGGTCAAACTGTAGAAACGTAAACTTTTTAATAAAACGTTATAGGTACGTCTAAGAGGGTGACAAATACAGTCATATATTTCCATGGAAACCCTTTTTGTTCATTTAGATATTTTCTTTTCTCTTTTGGAATTCTGATATAAATGGAAATGATTGTGCTGAATCAGTAGGTTATGTGATATAGCCTAATTGATTATTGGCTTCCGAAACAAATCAAATCGTGGAAGAATTTGTGATATAAGCAAACAACAAATTTTCATCCACTGAATTTGTATCACATTGTATCATGATCAAACCTGTAATTAACACTAATAAACTTGCGTGAAGGTAGATATTTGTACCAGTCATCTAGGAAAAATAATTACACACAGACACAATGTCAGGTGTATATTTACTGTGGGGATTCTACTGACACAAAGTATTCCCTTGCCTGTCTCGTTAACCTTAGAAAACACAACTGAAAGCCTAATCATAAACTTTACCCTCAACCTGATCGTAAACTAGTTATAATCCAAATTCACAATAATACCACAGTATGACCATGCTTCTTTATAATACCTAAATACGTAGTGACCAGCACTACATGGAGTGTTTTGATATGATGTAATGTTATTGAGCAACAGAGAATAGCTAAATGACATTAACTCCTTAAAATCCTTAAATTTTCAAAGTTTTTATGGATAAAAGTACATCAATAAAATCTCAAGAATCGTAGCTTTCCGATGGTATATAACATGTGACTTGGAAGGAAGACATTTATTTATCACATCCCGCCCATGGAACATCTAAAGACCAAGAAAAAGCCATAACAAATGGGGTAAAAGTTAATTGCATACTTTTATTTTCAGGGAGTATTGCAAAACAATGGTTGTTTTGTAATACTCCCTGTAATACTATGCTTCTTTGCTCAGACTGCAGGAAAGCAACATTTGTCCCCATGCCAAGTAAATTTCTCAACATTCATCCACCCTCGACCCTGAATTGGATTAAGCGGTACAGAAAATGAATGAATGAATGAACATTCATCCATCCTTTCCCCTCTATTCACCCCCTTAATTATCCAGCAAACTCTGTGTTTAACTAATTTCCCTTTACATGAGTATTTTTACCAT
>JBBBVU010000017.1:9153762-9171333 GCA_037177055.1 Atherinosoma microstoma
TACTCCTGTAATGCAAGCAGAATGTGGCTTGGTTTGGTTTTGTTGAGTAGTTGGGATGGCAGCATATGATGCTCTATTCCTGTTTATATTGTTCAACATTAATGGTTTCTTTATATATGTAAAAGTTACTAAAGCCAAAAGCACTAACCCCTTCCATACCATCAGTGGTAGCTTAATAACAACTCAGAGGGTCTAAAGCTTTATTCTTTAAAATATTCACTGTCTCTCACAAAGTGGTACATATCTCCCCACCCAATGTTTTGCAAGATTATAATGGGTGCTTTGTAAAGAGTGATGAAACTTCACCACCATGCATGTCTTTTATATACACACTCACAGGTGAAGATAACAAAGAAAAAAAAAGCCCATGTACCAACCAAAGACACTTGTACTGCTGCTATGAGCAGCCAGGAGGATGCCCGTCTTTTTCCTAAAACAATTACATTTCAAAATGTAAACATTTGAATTCATGTTGCATCACATATAACAAAGTAGTATTACAAGAAAAAGTGACCTGTTTATTTATTTTTTATTACAATAAGCAGTCTAAATACTATAACTTCCTGATATGATCTTGTTACATGTAGGGAAAAATCATTTGGTCTTGAGTGCAGGAGCTTTCATGTCCAACTAACTGACAAAAAGCTGTCGATTCAAAGGTTTTTTTTGTTTTTTTTTACCACTTGAAATCACACAAAATATGAAACTTCAAATGAAAATTGCATTTTGCCCATTTAAATCACTTTTCTTCTTAGTCACTGATGATTTGTCCACTAGAGGGGAGTAGAGATCCGTGTTTCAGTTGTCCTAACCCCCCAGTTTGATGTTTCCATTCATTTTTGAATAAAAGTTATTCAGAGTCTCTGGTCACCTTTTGAAAATGTTGACTGACTGCCCCCCTGTGAGCCTTTTGTTAATGGACTCAACTATACAGTGCAGAGGAAACTCACTCTATTAAAAAGCCAAGCTGTTCATCCTCAGTCTGTTGCTCTGTCAGGAATAATTCGCCTCAGATATTTTTGTTAAGTGCAGGGAAAGCCACTGGTCTCTCTTTTGTTGATGTTTCATTTATTGCGAGTTTTGGATGAGGGCTGCAGACATTTGCACTGATCTCTCACATCCTCCATAATGCCATGTGTGCCTAGTTGACCAGATATTGCATTCACTCCCTTTTTATTTGTTTCATATGCATGCCTGCATACGGGTTACCCCACTGCCCTCTTCCTCCCTTGACTGGCTGTGGGAGAATAAAGCCCTGAAGGTTCACTGAAGGTTCCTTCCCACTGGGCACATAATGATACTGTTGGGCTATTCAGCCTGAGAAAATGCTTACAGCCTCTACCAAGCTTAACAAACCAACCACAAACAAGTATGTTAGAGGGAACCAGTCCAAACAATAGAATTCAAGGCGGTACGTACAACCTCTCTTTCACAAAACAAACGCCACTGCTTCAATGAATTTTTCAAAGAACTGATTAACTTCTTAGAATATAAATGAATAAAAGTCTCAGATATTACTGCCTCCAAGGCATGCTGCAAACATTTTTTGCTAGCTTGCATGGAGAATTTGGATTATCAAAGCAGTTATGAATAATGTGCATGGATTCACTTTGCGATTTTAAGTAGGCTGCTCAGCGGTGTGTTTTATGATCCTGTCTCCTGAAGTGTTTTCAGCTCCCTCAGTGATCTGTGGTACTGCAGGAGGTGCTGGTATGCTCCGTCTTTAAAGGGGTTTAGACTATATAGTGACCTGCCACTTCTCAGACCTCCCGAAAAGTGCCTGCCGGCTAAAATACTGATCCACTGACGTGCTTGCTGTCTGCCAGGACATTACTGCAGCAGAGCCCTGCAATCTGCCTTCTATTAGCAATAGTCACCGCTGACTTTCTAACCATCTAAAGTAATAGGTTGAAACAGAGACTTATGTGTTTTAAGAAACCAAAAGTTTGAGTTATCACAGAGCAGTTTAATGTCAAAGGTTTATGTGCTGTGTAGTGTTGTCACTCTGTAGATGAGCTCATAAAGGACCACACATCACGTCTCTGTACAAAATCACTGAAAACTTCTGATTAGAAACATTTTGACACTTGCCAACTTCACAAAAGAAAGTGTCAGAGCTTTAAAAAAAAATGAAAGCAGTCTTCTTTCATCTCAACACTGCCTTACATTGCTGCACAGAATCCATATTTCCTAATGAGGCAAAACACTTCTCATCTTGTTAGTTCTGTCTATCTACCAATTTCTCCAGGATGCGACTCCCTCAGCTTTGTTTGCTGAGGGTTACCTGGAGATATTCTTGTCTGTTCTTGCTGCTCAAATTCCACTCCTGGGTTGTGTCTCTTTTTGTCATCAAATAAAGAGGACTCAGGTGTGCTAACATTCACCTGAATGAAAAGAGGGTTGCACACTGAACACTTCCGACCAGTGTTTTTGAATAACATTTGCCTCTGTAATCATCAAGTTATGAGTTTTTCAGCTTAGTATCTGGCCATTTGAAAAAAAATGGAAAGAGGGTAGTCTTTTCTTTTTTCTTCAAGGGGGAAACCCAGGTGACTCACAGTACAGAGAGAGCTGGGAATGAGGCAAATAAAGCCTGAGAGCGAGGCTGTCACACCCACAGTTCTAAAGAGCTCCCCTGGGTTCTTTACAGATTGCAGAAAAGGAGTCAGGAAAAAGAGAGAGAGAGAGAGAAACAAAGGCAGAGTGGGAGAGATGCAAGTTTTATTGAGTGAGACTGCATCTGCTGCCCCTTCTCTCCCAGTGTAAACATCTGTGGCTGGTTAATGTTAGCCTCTGAGCTAAGTGCAGTCTGAGAAGGTCTGGTTCTTATACTGTGCGATAGCAATGGCAAAGGGCAGTGAGGTGGGGAGGCGGGTAGGGCTGTTTCATAGAGCCTGGGCCCCGTGCCCAACTTAGGATCAGCACAGCCGGGAGGACGGAGAGTTGGGTCTGAGAGAGAGATAAGGGAAGGTGGAGAGTGTTTTGGGAACTGAGAGTGATATAGACCAGAGCTCTGAAGACTACAAAAAGGCAAAGGAGCTGTCAGTAGGTTTAAGTTGGGACGTGTTTATTTACAGACAGAAAATAGAAAAGATTTTTCTCATGTTGTTCGATGGACTGTAGGCAGCTTTAACCTCTGTCTCTCACGTTTAGTTTCTTTGTTAACTTTTTCCCCTGTAGGTGATATTTATCACTTTGGCATCAAGGAAACTTAAGATAGAGAGGTTGAGTTTAGCCTGCAGGAAAACTCAGTCCTATTCATCCTCTTTGTGACAGAACACAAAAGACAGCACAATGACGGATTTGGTATTAAGTAGCGTTTCTTGCTGCCTCAGCCTCTGTACATGCGTTGGAAAAGCCCGTGCATGACTTTAAAACAAAGCAATGCTGACCCACTTTAGTATGTATGAAAAGAGTAACTTCCTTCAGAGCTTGGCCCTTTATCAAAACATTTCTTTCCAACAACAGTAACAGTTGCTCTGAGAACTGCCGTAAATGTGTCAGATCAACTGCACAACGTAATCATTGCTCCCAGATTTGATGGACTATCTTAGATTTAATCAAATCCTTCAGGATCATGATACTGAGAAAATCTTTTTGGTGCGTATTTTCTGCTTTGAAGTTGTAGTTGTTAGTTTTCATCCTTTCAAGATACGTCCAGGGTTTTTCTCTAAATAGATACATGGCTTATCCAGTTTATAACACTATAACATTAGACTGCTTGTAGAGATTTGACTTAAAGAGGGGTCAGAGCTGAGACTTAGCGGATACACAAGGGTCATAGTTCATGACATAGTTCAGCCAGGAGATCCCTGGTCACTCTTTGAGCTGGGAGTTGAAATATTCAGACCACATGATGCGATTGTAGTCAGAGTCTTTGTGAAGAATTAGATTTAGCCTCTTAAATGTCTTATCTGCCACACTCAAGTCAAAATATCCATTGTAGAAACTCTAGTAGCCACACCTAAGCGGCATAGCATCAAGTCAAACGTTGTCACTTTTGTAGGAAATGTTTTTGGCCTCCAAACTGCCACTTTTGCGGGGCAAATTAATTGGTTTCTCATTAGGATGATTGCATTAGTTTGCATTCCTGACAAACTCCCCCGTTCCTGAGAGGCCCACAGAATCACATGCTGTTTTTGTGTAAGGGGCTGACCACTGTTTATCATTAACGTCCAGTTCCCAGTCGAGTCCTGTCTGCTGTTCTAATGCGATAAAAGGAAGTTCGTCTAAGGCTCGCTCGATGTCTGGCCCTCAGCATCCAAACACACACTCAATCAGAATCACTGAAACCACGTTAGGGGATTCATAATGCCGTGCCTCTCTATCACGATTATATTCTACCCTTTAGTGCCCTTTTCATTTAAAGATATTAATCTAATTGTTGTTGCATCATTTCTAAGAATTTACACATTAAATCATGATCATCTCTGACTGAATGAACAAAAATTAGATTCTTATAAACTTCTGTAAAAAGCATTCTTAGGGCTCAAAAGTTGGGGGGTAAAATCAGTGTACGACATACCCAATTCTGCTCGTCAGGTCCACTAGTAGGGCTCTGTGTTTTTGATTGACAAGGTCTGACCCTTTGTTGCTAGGCTTTCCCACGCATGGGTAATTGTAGGAGGCCACCAGTCATCGGTGGACCCCTGATAGACAAAGGTCACAAAATGAAGAGAATACCGATCTGCAGGGATGAGCTGATATTGACAGGTCACATACACAAGGGGCTGCCACACTACTCCTGTTCTGGTCCGTGGCATAGCTGTCTTTTGAAAGCATGCTTTTGTGTAGCAATTGTATTATTATAGTTTTTTTTTTTTTAGCATAAATGTACTTGCAATAGGGAATTAGGAGTGGACATGTTCTAAAAGAACAGTGCAAGATGTGACAAGACACTGCCAGAGACATTCAGTGATCGGTCATATGGGGGCGCTCTTTCCTCTACTTGAACTTCCAGTAGACGAAAGGAAGCAGCTTCACTTTTTTACTTTTTACACAAAGACAATGAGAGTGAAAAATGCTCTCATGGGAAAAGAATAATGCAAAGTATTTGGCTGCTTGATTTGCTTAGAGTCATTATGCAGCCCTTTAGCACCATTTAGCTAAACAATCGCCACCCATCTTGAGCCATACAGCCGTAAATTAAACTTGATCTACTTCCTTTTTTAATCGAGAGGCTAAGATTACTTTTTAATTCAGAGGAAGATACAACTTGACAAAGTCTTCGGTTGAGACGAGCGGACCTGTTCTCAGAATTGGGACCTTCACCTTCACACCCTCTTTATTCATTGTCACATCATCCCGAGAACGAGGCCAGAGGAATATCTCTCAAGTCAGGGTTGTAACCTTAAAGTCAACCTCTCTGTGACATTTAAACCCACAGCGCCAGCATGGATCAGAAGAACAAAGCATTTAACGTGTTTAAGTATTTTCCATTGCTACACATGCAACCCCAATTATTTTGTTCATACATCTTTTCCGGCTCAACAATGTAAGCCCAAAATCTGTGTCGGCCTTTTTGGGATGGGGTTTTCGCTCCCCATTCAGTTCAGTTCAATGCTTTCTGCTGCATTATCACTCGGCGTTTAAGGGGCAGTGCTTGTTTCTCTTCTGAGTTGTGCCGTGGGTGGTCTCAGTCCATCCATTACTTCCTTGTCCACGGCGAGGCGAAGTTCACACGAGACCCACATTTATTTGCTCTCTGCAGCGGGCAGCTTTTGCACTCATGTGTAAACCATAATCGGGCTAGCCTGAGAAAGATATGACAGCAACTTAACCAGCAGCGGCAGCTCTAACTTTCTTGTCCCTTGCAGCTTATTGTCATAGACTCTGTGGACTCTTTCTAAGTTTACTACAGCATGAGAAAGATTAGAAAAAAAATGGCAGATCTGTGCATTTCCAAACTATGACAATCCTTTTTTTTCACTTTTTTTCTGCAGACTGTTTTGACCTGAGACTGTTACTGCATCGCAAACATATAGAATAGATTTTTGATGCTGTTGGAGACTAAATAAGAGGAAGCAGACGGGGGCATACCTTTTTGTAAACTTATTGGTTGAGAGATGGCTAGACAGAGAAAGGGAAGGAGAGAGGAGACTGCTGTGAGAGGCCCAGGGGTGATGTTTCAGGACACAGGGGGTCGTTGTGGTTTGTCTCGCTGTCAATCACCCACACTCTGATTTTCTTTGTTGCCTGTGTGCTCAATGCCCCTCAGCAACCTGTGACTGCCCTTCTTCTTTGTATTACAGTGTGGGAACTTTGCTGTGTTGGTGGATCTCCATGTTTTGCCCCATGGTGACCCAGAGGATGCCAACTGGTTTACTACGCGCTACATCGAGGTACTAACCCCCTGTGTGCAGGAGTTTCTTCTCAAGGCAGCAGCCTTTTCTTTATCCATTGTTGCAAAACTTTCTCGTTCTCTCTGCCAGGTGCTTGTGGAGTTCCTTTACTCACCTGTCGCTTGAAACGTCTATCCTGTTGTTTGCCTCCTCTCATCACTAATCTTTGCACATAACGTCAGATTAAAGTTTGCATCCTCTCAACAATTTGACACTGCGCTGAATATGCAATTGGCTCACTGCTCTTTAGGAAGTTACATCCCTGGTTCGAGATGCCGTGGAGCTGAGGGTTAAGCAGTACTCTGAGTTCCTGCACAACAGAAGGCAGCTTAAACAGAAGAAGGAGCTGGCACCTGCTTCGGCCTTTTTGGCGAAAGGTAGCGCACCGCCTCATGAAACCAAATAGTCCCCAACCTTTACCCGTGTGACATATCAACCATGCACATCTTAATGTATTTACTAGGAAATTTAGTTTTAGTCATTCCTTTGAAATATCTTACATTTATTTATCTCAGGTGTGGCTATCATTTACTCTAGAAAACCCGACATGATGTAATTTGTGAGTAGCATGGGAATGGAGGTGCAAAACAACCTGTTTTGTGTCCACCTTTTTGAGACGAGTGTGGGTGAAAAGACAACAGAACCAGTTGGGACATGAAGGCATCTTAAACCCAGGGTGTAGCCTGGGAAGGCAATAGCTGATAGGACTTTTTATATTATGTCGTACTGTTTAACTTGGCATGTCTCGGATGCATTTGTACGTGCAAGATGTTAGTCTATTAAAACCACTAACTTTTGTTTCCCTTCTGTTAATGAGATGTTGCCACACCTGCCTTTTCCTGCTCTTGTAGATAAGTAGATAGTTGCAAAAACAGCTGCTGCTACACATACGGCTGAGAGATTAATAAAAAAAACTTTCTGTAGCAATGTGAATAAATGGTTTCAGGCCATCTCTTCTTATCAATTGTGAGCACATTCACTCATCTGTTCACACACTTGACTTTGAAATGCTATAAACATGGCATCTGAGGAACCTCCAGCTGCGTGGTAAGACAGAAAGGTTTGTTACAGGTAGCAGTTAAGGGCAGTTAAACTGGGCTCACTCAGCAGTGCAGTCCTGACTGTGAGAGTGGGATTACAGGGCAGTCAGCCTCATAAAGTTTCTCCTGTGGCTGCGACGCTGCCTCTCACGCTAACCCCCTTTCACACACACCCATGTAAATCTAACCATCCACTCAGCATTTCATACACATGTTCATGTTCTTCAAGTCTTGTGATTTTTCCTTGTTAAACATAGCTGTTTGTTGCATTTTGCATGCTGCGCTCACACAGGAGCTTGTACACGTCACAACCAGAGAGAATCAGAAGAGCGAGAGTGCGTTTGAGAGCTAGATCCTCCCCCTGGGCTAGGTGTGAACAGGCTGACAGTGTACGGTTACTGAATCGCCTGACTCATATTCCCTGTGACAGACTGAAGAGAGACAGACATCTCTAATGATGGAGATCACAGACTGAGCCTCCACACACACACACACACTGATTCACTCTGTTGTGTGAACAAGGGAACTATCACTTGCTCAGCAGTGAAATAGTGGAAATGATTTGGCTCCTCGCAGCTTTGTTACAATGAAAGTAGCCAGTGGAACACGATGACTCCATGGTACCATATCAGAGAAGTTCTGAACATGGAAAGATGTTGGACCTCAAAAAAAAAAACCCCAGTACCGTTCATGTGCTTTGGTTTTATTAAAGGTCTTAAGTGAGTGTAATAACATTCTTGGTCTTTTCATTGTCCTATGTGAGGGAGGCGGAACAGCAGTAAAGACAGTCGGTGACTTTGAGAAGTGAGCAGGCAGGCATGAGCCATAAAAAGGGGAGGGCAGACTATAGGGAGGGAAGCCCAGCACACCTCAGGGTGGGAATTAACTCTTTGGCTTTTCTATTCTGCAAGAACATCAGACGCTAACCTGTTAACCAATACAGAGCTTCCAAACTGTCTGAAAGCTGTTTTTCTCTGTTAAAGAGAAGCATGTTATTAAGCTGGAGGGAGATGTGTGTATGGGTTGGAACATGTATCCATGTTCTGTCTGTGTGTAGTTGTGTATAGGAAAGAGGTGTCAGGTAAGGGTAGAGCTGATGTGTAGGCCAAGAATAGGCAGATGAACTGCGGTGATATTGAGGGAGGGGGATTGTGGGTCCTGTGTGAGGGAACGTTTGAGCCGGTGCCAGTGTGAAATCACAGGGGTTTTGGCCAACAGACAGCAGTAAGAGCAGCGTAACAGCCTCAGCTGTTGGCACTTCAAATGAGCCATCAACAGCTTTAAGCATTCCAAAGCTCTTCAGTTCAAGTGTTTGTATCCAAATGATCTCTATGGGTTATTGTATCAACATACCGTATATATGCTGTGTTAGATACATACAATATATGTCTGTTTATAGCAACCACTGCATGTGTTGGGAGAGGGTCTTATCTCATGTCTTGTGCCAATGTAAAGTTAAACTTAAAAAAAAAAAAATCTCAGCTGCAGAAGCAAATTTCCAACTGTCAACCCACCATCCCCCTTTCATTTAAAAAAAAAAAAAAACCCTAGCTACTTGAGGCTTCATGATTAGCTCATAGTTTTGTGATTTATTTATGTTTTTCAAGAGATGAACAGAAGGAACTTTTCCCACCAAACATTTTGGCTCTGGACATGCAGAATGGACATGCTAGACTTTAGCAGTCCAGGGAAGGGGAGCTTGGGAGAGGCCTCATGCATTCTCACTGGTAGACCGTGTTGAACACACCCACATTTCTCAGAGTAATTACAGATTGAAAATGAGTGTATAATAGGTTCTCTGTGCTTTGAGGAAGACATTTTTGTCATTCAAGATGACATTTGAGTAAAAGGAGCTGGTAGTTATGCTCTACAAGAAAAGAGGGTCAGAGCTATCTTCATGAAGATCCTTTTTTTGCAGAACTTTCTTCACATCAGATGTGTCGGTCTTGGAACAAATATGTTGTTGAATACAATTTTTTTCTTTAACTATATTATCCGGTTTATGTCAGCTTGTGTTATCATGAAGTAAAAATGTTTGATCAATTCTGCAGCTCATAATCCTGTATATATTTGTCTGCATGGTTCAAGTGTAAACTGATAGGCCCCATTTTACACGGATTTAGTTAATATGCCATTTCAAATTCTCAAAGTACATTACCAGATGTCTTGCTTCTACTATTAGTGTATTGATATAGCGGCATTGATCTCTCTGTGTGCGGCAGGGCTCGGATATAGTTCAGTCTAGTGTATAAGAGTCTTCCTGCCAGTCTGAGGTTCAGGGGCCGCTGGCAAAGTGGTACCTAAGTATGTTTGAGCTCATGGCAGAGCTGGTTCCTTCTTCCTCTACCCGCACAGGTGCCAGGGCTTTGGGGGAGGGAACACCTGCCAGCCTGTTTCCCCATGGCCACGGCAGGCTGGAGAGGCATTTTCCCAGGCTCCCCAGATGAATGGTCACTAATAGCCGTGGGAGAGGGCTTTGCGAGTGCTGCACAGTGTACCACTGACTCCTCTTGGCAGGCCTATGAAGGGGGCTTAAGGCGGCCTGGCCACAACCATTGCAAGGAGAGCACAAGTGTTGCTGGATAACCTTACTTTTGGAGAATGTGTTTATGAATGACCATTTCCCTCCCAAGGAAGAATGTGGAGGATGTGTAGGGACTACAAGGGAGATGCTCCATTTGTGATGTGTCATAGATTTATCTTTGTTTTGGTTTCTTTGACCATTTAAAGCTGCACACCCTCAGGCTAATACGGTTTATGTGATTTAGAAAAGCTTCCCAGTTAAAGTGTGAGGCCCATTGTGAACAGAATACACATAAATTCTTTGTGCGTTTTAACGGAGAGTCAATAATTGTTGATCTTTCAGCCTCAAAGTGCTTCTTGTGTGATGATCTTAAGAAAAGTGTGTCACAAGTAGTTTTGCGGTGACAACCTGTATAAACCAACTTCTCCTTAGTGCTACCTCTACTATTACTATTTATGTGAGTGGCTATTATGCCGGGGCAGAGCTGTAAATAGAGAGGCATGCTTGTGGCAGAGTTACCTGCCCTGCTCTGTTACTGGGCGTGAGGCAGGCTGGGATTAGGGTGAGAGGGAAATGGAGACCTGTGACAGGAACAAAGGAATTCCAATGCCCAGGCTGGAAATGGATCCTGATCATAGTAGCCGCTCCAGCCAGCCTGCCCCTCTCCCCACTTGCTCTCCCTCCTCTAGCCCCTGCTGGGCAACCCCCTTCCCCCTGGTGTTTTGTGGTGTTGCTGTGGCTCTTTAAATCCTTCCTGTAAGCCCCTGGCCTTACTCAGCAGCAACACATAGGACAGTCTGACTCCACTGCTAACCCCACTCCATATTATTGTACATACTCACACCCACAAGTTTTTATTTATATATATATAGTTGACATAGTTCACTTGTATCCATTTGTGCTCTCCTGTTCCTCTCCATCTCTGCACGTTTTGGCCTTCCTCACATCATCTCTTAACGTTTTTCTCACTCCGTTCTTCTCTTCTTATACAGGGTCAGCTGCAGTCTTTTAGGACACAACCGCAAGCCCCACCATAGCTGTCACACCACACTCTTTTCCCATATAATTAGGGCCTAAGCCTAAGCCTGAGCCTGAGCATGGATCACATTCATGTGACTGTTCCCTTTTACCACAATCTGGTCTGGGAAGACAGCACACACTCTCTTGAACTCAAGCTAAGTGTTTTGCCTGACCAGAATGCCCCGTTTCAGGAATTACTGAAACGTTTCAGAGGGTGCCATTGTTGTTCGGCTCCACTTCTAAAGAAATGGGCTTGTGGCATGTGCTCTTGTGAGTGTGTGTGTGTTTTGGTTTTCTTTTCCCCGTTCCTGTGGACAGGTGTCATTATGTATTCAAATGTCTTGTGGTGTTAGGAAAAGCTAGCCTAGTGTGGTCTTAAATAATGAGTGCAGATTTTCTTTTTTCTTTTTTATCCCCTTAATTCTTGCCTCACTTGCCTGCTATCACTTGACACCGGCAGCAAAACCTGAGTAAAATCATCTATGGGCATGTTTATATTTTTAAATACAGATTTATAGAAGACCCAAAAAGTCAGAGGCAGCTTCCAATGAGACTTTGTTCTAGGCTTTAAAGGACCAGCAAAGTGCATAACTCAAGTCCCCACAGTGCTGCGCACCACGAAACCAAAGGATCTTAATGCAGAATTGTATCCTCCTCATTCTGAATGCTCTTAAACATAAATGGTGGCTACACTTTGGCAGATTTGTGGCCTTTTAGGCTGATTAAGGTATAATTATGATTGAAAATGACATTTAGTATTGTGAGTGCATTTCTCTCATCAGATTAAGCTTCTGAAAAAAACACTTTTTTTCCCCCTTGATAATTGTTCTGTGCTCCAAAATGCTCCCCACCACTTTAGTCACATGCTGGATTATGGGTTGGCCTGAGCTACCATGCTGCGGCGTATTTTGTAACTGCGATGAAGGGGTCACCCAAATGTTAAATTGAACACTCATGTGCAAATATTGTTTCAGGTGGACATTGTGCAGGACGATAAGGCGCAGTGCTCTGCTACGGCCGTAGTTACAGTTGCACACAGAGAGTGATGTCCTTCCAGGAAAACCCCCACTTACATATGGGTAACTTCCTCAGGCTCTCTCGTCCTTCACCACTCCACCCCACTCTCTCACTCTAAGCCCCAACTCTCCACCCACACTTGAGGACAGAGGGAGGGGGTCCACATCAAAGCAGAGATGTCAAAAGAGCAGGATTCTCAGGCACTGATGTCTGACTGTCCTGCTGATTCAACTCCTGTTCATAAAGGGCTTGCGTGGGAATTATTGTTCTCCTAACAGTGAGTCATTGCATTTACATGCACATAAGAAACATTGTTAATGAGTGAAATAAGGTTACAGGAGGAAACTGGACGATGCCTTTACAGCCCAATAATCTGATTTCCATTTAAGCTGCATGCAGCTGGAGGTTAATCAGATTTCTCTCATCACTTTTTGAAACCTTCTGTAAATATAGTGTTTTAATTGTATGCCACAAGCCGAAAAGAACATTTATATTTGGTGGAAACATTCAAGCTCACTTATATTTGTCCTAAATAGTGCAAATTAAGTACAGTTTTAGATATTATCTAATCAACTGTCAAGGATGCATGGCCTCAAGTTTACTTGTGTTCTTCCATCCAAGGGCACAATGACATATGTCTTTTTTTCCATGCCAGAAGTATCACTACAAATGTCTGCTTCTAGAAAAAAGTCAGCTGAAATCAAGCTAATAACGTACTTTGAGGAGTACATCCTGAAATCTATCTCTGAAACCACTTGTCTATAAGTCACATTATTATGGAAACATTTCCCTAATGATATCGGCTTTTGAGTAACTTAAGGGTTTGTGCAGTGAGTACACTAAGAGAAGAAAAACACTGAAGTATTCCTTGTTATTGGTCATGGGTGCATTGTATTCAGGCTGATACATGGCCAAGACCTGCAAAGAAAAGCCTCCATATCGGAGAAGAAATTCTTATGAATTCCTCCATGAGTCACAAAAGCACCAGCTGCCAGGAATGCAGATGACGAGCAGAAGTCAACAATGTTTTCTATGGCTGTTTTAATGATCTCGTCAGGAAAAGACTGAAGTTAATGAAGTCGGTTCCATGGGGGGCTTACCTTTGACCCTGGACTGAAAGACTCTCACCCCACTATGTTCCATTTTACAGTTCTAGTCACTCTGGAAGCTTTTCGGTTTGTTGACTTTTCCTTCCTGTCATTGTTTTCCCAGGAAATGGTGAAAGCTACGCTTTGTGTGTGCGCGCGCGTGTGTGTAATGTGTGTCGAAAGTACAGTATTTTGGTCTTGGCACAACCGTGTGGAGTCCAAGTCGTCTTTTTTTTTTTTCTACAATTGTTCTGTGGCATATTACAAGATGGCAGAAATCTCTCCAAACAAGTGGTTTACAGTATTATCTACCACATTTCTGAAAACATAGCATGCTGGCTTGTTTACTGTTTAAATTGACCTGTCATAATACTGTTTTGGATTGGATTTCATAACAGTTAAGAAAGACCTTCTTTTCTATAAGGACAGACAAATGAAACCCTTTAAAGTCCCTGCTCTGCAGATTTGGGTATTGCACCACTGTGGGCTACAGTTGCCACAAAAAGGGGCCACTCGTTCCCAGAGGAGGCACCAGCAAGCTGTTTGTGAGAGAGAAACATGAATGTAAGCTTAGCACGAGAGAACCCAGGCAGAGAGCCAAGAGCAACTCTGCGCTGTGCAGGACGTTATAAAGTTGGAGCAACAGCTGATGTCTCAGGCCATGTCATTGCACTGGTTCCCAACTCTGTGTCCAGACATCCCTGTCAAATTTGTCCTGGGAATTGGCAAGCTCAACCCACCAAGGAAAACCAGTGAGAACACTAGCTAGACAAGAGGCTAAAAAGTCTAACAGGCTGAATCAGAGCCTCTAAAAACATGAGAGCCATGAGTGTGCAATGAAAGATGTTTGGGTCCTGGTCCCTGCTGGACCCAGAATGGATAGAGAAAACAAAACACAGATAGAGATCTGCATGCTTCTCTGGGGAGATATTCAGAATGTGTGATATATGACCATTGCTTTGCTATTTAAGGAGTAACAGAATATTTGATTTCCTCTGCCCCCAATAAAGGCATGCTGTTATTAAACAAAAATAGTCAAATCAGCATACCCATGGAATGCTTTAATGCCATTTCACTTGTGGATTAAAAACAATCTATTTTAAGATTGCTGGCTTATTCATTATTATTTTATACGTGTCTGCACAAAGTTCAAAAGGGACAGAATTTCAGCTCTAAATACAGTAAAAATATGTGGTAAGCCAATTTCATGTACTCATAATTCCACCATTTAAGCATGTGTCCTGTTACAAATAGATTCACCCAGTACAGTGGAGTTTATATAAGCGACAGTGTCAGCTCCCGGTTTCATTTAACCTTTACACAATATTTGTTTCATACCATTTTATTGATAGGTTTTGTAGTGTTTAACTTTCTGAAGATCAGACTTAAGCCCACCCCAAAGTCCCCCAGACAACAAACAATTGAAGATGGCTGCCTTACAGGCCTGGAAGAAGTCCACTGGGGATAGTTAACAAGCTGATTTCAGTGGTGAAAAACCCTTCGAGCATCATTAACTGCAAAGAATTTGCTACCAAAATTTTAAATATAATTTCTGGTGTTTATTGTGGACAGAATGGTCTGCATTTACAACACTATGAATTAATCATAGATATAAACCCTCAAAGCTAAAAGTTGGCAGTTTAACATCTTGCAAATATAGGGTGGCAGGGCACACAGCCAGTACTGCAAGAACATTTCACACATTACACTGCAATTATAGAGCTACAGGATTATGGTTGATAAAACAGTTAATAAAATTATTCATATAAAGCTCTAATTATTCTTTACAAAACACGTCATTTAGCTGCTCTGTTGCATGGCTTTCTTGCTGCAGGGCAGGGTACTGTAATTCAAAGCTGTGAAGGCTTGACCCATATAGATTTTCCTGTATATACAAATACTTTTTTGTCTCTCACATGCTAGTAAGTGCCACGTCAGATGGCTAATATAACAGATACATTTGCCAAAAAATAAAACAAGGGTTAAAACAGAAAATCCCAGAAAACACTGATCTACTCTTGATAATGCTCTAGATAGATTTTGTGCTAATGATATATATACTTAAGTTCACCCTCGGGTTTGTTCATAAATATGTCAAACATTTCTTATTGTGAATTTTCCCATTGGATGCATTTCTAATAACTTCTGAGGATCAATCATAATGCCAAAAGTGCGAAACTGACAAGGTTGAAGTCACTCACCTAGGTTATCATCTTACCAATTAATTTTCCTAGAAAATATTGATTGTAATTGCTTAGTATCATAGCAACGGGCAGGTATCTTTATGTTTAAGGCCCACAGAGTTGCTTCATCACTTTTACTTTAATTCATATTCAGCTCAGGGTGTTTGTTTAATTAATTTGTTGCTTTTATTTTTCCAAATTACACTTCAAGAAGAAGAAAGCAGAGCTCTTGCCACTAATCCCTCGTCAGTTGACTCAAGCATACAGTACATCTGTGACAGTTTTGTGTCTCTGTAATTGCACGTCATTGCCCTAAAACAACTTTGATTTTTTGAAAGAGAGTAATTAAATGCTGTGAGTTGTATTGAGATTCCATCAGCCAACAGAGAAATGTTCACAAAGGCCTCTTCACATTTGCGCCTGGGCCAGCACTATTAATATTCTGTCTGCTCTTTATGTTGAACGCTCATGCTAACTCACCATGTGGGACATATTTGTCCTAGTTGTGAACCAACATTATTAGGAGGAGGCTTGTCCAAGTCTCCCCACCCCCCAATTTTATTGATGGGTGTTTTGTGAGTGTTGTCTCTGATGGGGAAAAGCCTCCCCACTTCCAAAATGCCAGCTTTTCAAAAGTGAAGACGACCTTGTTTTTAGCTTGATGGAAGTGCATATTTGACATTATCCAGGGACTTTTGAAAGAACTGGGAGAGCAAGAGGTCAGGATTTTCTCTCACTGTGGAGGACACATAATCCTTTAATTGAAGTTAAAACACTAAAATCCTCCCCAACACTCCACGGATTGTAGTTAAGGAGGTTTACATCGCAACAGCAACACAGGAGAGTGCAAAATGAGAATAAGAAATAGTATATTTAACAAAAGGTGGTGATAAAGTTAGGGGTAGAGTTTTACAGTTTAAAGTGTCAAGAGGTAGAAAGAGTATGAAGAAGGTGCTAAAGAGTAAGCATGCTCAGCCAACCTCCCAGCACTGTGGTCTTCTTTGTAAAGAACAACTGGATAGCGTGTTAGCCAGACCTTTGCTTTTAGTAAACAAATTCCTGCCAGATTAGGCAACAGGCCACTATTTCTGCCCAGCACATCTTACATACCGTGACAAACATTCCATGAGAACTAGAGTAGAGACCCAAAACATGACTTCTCTGCTTCGGCTCAATTGGGAGGTAATGAAGATGGAATGGTTTGTTTCACAATAAAAAAAAAATAGGTTTGCTCTTTTTACTGTGCAAGATTTTAAATCTAGCACAATGTTGATGATTTTAAGCATATAAATGTCATAAACCAGCATTATTTTCTGGATTAATGAAGTTAAGTCTGTTGTTTTCTGACTTGTTTGATCCTAGTCAATTAATTTAATGCTGATTTTGCATTAAATTAACATATCATATGAACACCTTTGTATTGAATCATAAATGTTTGTATTGTATGTCCATTAATTAGTTTATCTGATCAGTGCATCATTTCTTGCACGCAGCGTCTAGAGTCCCATTGGAAGTTGTCATTGGTGGCAGTTCAAATGTTCAAACTGTCTTTCTGTCTTTTTTTTATAGGGGAAAACTTCAACCTTGTGGCCAATTTTCTGAAGAGACACTCCAATCTCAGATGTGTTGTCAAGCAGGGTATGTGACCTTCATGTTTTCAGTGACTTCGTTCCGGTTGTAAGGATCAGAAATAGACGTCTCAATGGTTCATTTTGAGCCAAATTTCCCACAGAAAGAGCAAGTCATCTGTGGTCCGCATGTTGATTTTTCTCCCCCTCACTTGTTTTTATGTCCTGTCCCTACCTGCTCAGGGTGTTGTTGAGAACAGGCAGCCAGTAAGTGGTTCCCTTGAGAGGCTACTGGGAGTGGGAGAGAAAAAGACTGCGGGGCTGTATATGGAAGGCAGTGAGAATTTATCTCCATGGCCCATCTAGTGCCTGTGACCCTCGGTCACCTTTTCATGGGACCAACATGGTTCTCTTCCTGTCAGTAAAGTTAATATCAGCTCCCTCAGGGCCGAGGCCTGGAAGTTAAGGCAGCTCTGACCTGCTGCAGAGTGAGACAACGGCTTCTCTCAGCAGGTCCGTTATGCATCAAATTAGGCTCTGTCTTCCGGGGTCAAAGGTTGTGCAATTCGGTCCACTGCATTCGCTGTAGCCTGCACATGTGATTTATGCGATGATATGTTGCAAAGTTAAAAAGTTGTTATTATTTGCTAGACTCCTACCAGTTAATACTTAGTTAAAAACTATTTGAAAGATTACAGGGGTAAAACATAGTGAGCCTTATTAAGCTTATTGCTGCTGTATTTACTCAGAAATGTATCGAATTAACAAGTGTTCATCGTCCGTTTAAAAC
>JBBBVU010000017.1:9188203-9229264 GCA_037177055.1 Atherinosoma microstoma
AGAGAGGGCCACACCACATCTGTAAGAAAAACAAAAATACTGATTATGTCAGATTTTTCTTTGAATCTATCAATATTAAAATTTTCAAATATTAAATTTTTTAATCAAAAAATTGTTATATGTAACAGTTTGTCCCATTTCTGGACCATATTTTGAGCCTTTATGAACCAAGAGGTTGATGCTGCCATTTGCTAAAGGCACATGGATATCACCATGATAAAAATGGTAGCTCACAGTATATTTTACAACACCAGATCATTTTCACCCCATGAGCTGCATCAGCAATGCCCCATTGTTAATCTGCTGGCTAGATGAGCATGATAACACCACCCCAAGCTGCTGCTGTAAACCACTCAATCTCAGGTTCACTCAGTATAACTGTGGGAGATTCTGAAATGGCATCCGACTCCAATTTCTAACAGCGCTATTGTTTCTTTTCAAAACAAACTGCATCATCCCAGTATAGAATTTGACACTCCTGAACCAACTCCACCCTGACACACACACACACACACACACACAAACTGTATTTGGAACCTAACATGACTACCTGCAACTGAGAACAACCACAAATGGAGCCTTTGAGTCCATTACCGTTTTGCCAACGGTCGTCTCCTGCTTCTCTCCCACCAGTAAACAGTGACATCATGAACTTCACAGCTGTACAGTCAATATAAATACTTCTTTTTTTGCAATGCGTCTACATATAGTGCATACAGGGTTCGATTAGAAATACCTTTGTGCACACAACTTTCCCATTCGAGCATTGGCACGTGTTGCAGTCTTCATCCCATGTGGTTCCATCAGTGGAGACATGGCCATTAACTGAACAGTGTTTTTTGGTCACTGTGTTGAAAAGAATAATGATGTCAGGAATATATATGCACGAGAAACAAGTTGCGTGTGTGGATTTTTCTTTTATCATCCTGTGAAGTCGTACATTCTTGACAGTGGGGCCCCGTCCTGTCTGGTGGACACAGGCAGCGATACCCGTTAATCTCATCCACACAGGTGGAGCCCGAGGCACACGGGGAGGACTGGCACTCATTAATATCTGTCACAAAAGAGAGGAGGAACAGAATTTTTTTTCTCATGGAATAATGAGCACAGCCAGACACAATTCAAATACTGGGTTAAGCAAATCAGCACACAAATCTAATTCCAGGACTGCATTCGCTGAGATCATGTGTCATTGCGCAGTGCATACACAGACACGTTAATAAGAAACAAGCAAACATGCTTTAAATCAGCCCTGGCTCGATGTTTTTTTTTTTTTGTTTTTTGTTGCCCCCTCGCAGCTTTCATAAAAAGGCAGCGTCATTAGCAGGTATGCAGGAGCTAAAGGCTGGACTCAGCAGAACAAAGGGTTTGCAATGGGAAAGAATGTGGCCATCTGAAAGCCTTTAAGAGGGAAAACAATCTGTATAATCAGTGTCAGAGAGCATGGCTGATTAGCTGCTGGCCTGCTAAGCTGGTTTACCCCAGGGACAGCAGCACGGCCCAGTGAAGTGACACTAGAATGGCTCGGCCTGGCCTGAAGCCCAGTGCGCAGATAATTAGCCGACTAGACCTTCCATTTGGAGGGACTGTGATGGTCCTGGTGCCTGGGCTTGGTCTAACTTTCTGCTTCAAACGGGGATCAGAGAGAAGCTGGAGGTAGGGTTAATACTCACTGATCCGACAGTCTGGACCCGCGAAGCCTGGAGCGCACTCACAACGGTACCAGTTATCCCCGTCCACACAGGTCCCACTGTTGTAGCTGCAGGAAGAAAAAAAAAAAAGAATTGAGAGTTCATATTTTAGATGCACCATGTTTGTTATTATAGTGAATAATTTCAGGCTGGGATTTTCCCATCGGTTTCTCAAAGACAATAAAGCCATCAGTCTTATTATTATTATTATTGGACAAGCGTGAAACAGTGTGGGAGTGAGTTCGAGAAGTGTTAAATTAAGAGTTGCATATGGGAGGTTACAAAACACGGTTTGCTGATTGCATCCCAGGAATGACAGAAAGGAAAAGGGTGTTTGCCTGGATCTCAGCCAGAACGCATGCAGGTGAGGAACACCTTGTTTACATCAAGTCTAAAGGAAATTTTTGGTTTTCACTTACCATGGGTGGGGACTGCAGTCGTTGGTATCTGGAAAAGAAAAAGAAAAAAGCAGTGAGTGTGTTTTGTTTTCACTCCCTCATGTAGGCGTGTTCAGTGCAGATGACAGTAAAAAGCATGTCTGAGCTTGTGTGTGCAGAGGTGTGGTGGGCCGGTCAGGCTCGGACGCCACACTGCCTGGTTAACCTGCCTTACTAGCGACAAAGAGTCGACTCTCACTCTCAAAATAGCCACAGCCCCACCGACCTACACCTCCTCACCCAAATCCCCACCCCCCCGGCTGTTTATCCTTCACTTGCAAAAGCTACAAGAGGAATTTATGTTTTGGAGAACATGCATTCAGGGCAGGGATCCCAGGAAAATCAGGGAAATAGAGGAGGGCTGCAGAACAAGGAGACATGTCACTGTTTGGACAGGAATGTAACGACAAGAGGGGGGGGGTGCTGGACTAAAAGAAAGGGGGGGAGAAACATCTGTCTCCACTTTCCTGAGCCCTTTTCTCCCTCCTCTTTTGCTTTTTTCCCTTATGGCCAGCAGCAGCCAGCGAGAGGAAAGAGATTTAAAAAGGGAATAAATAAATAAAAGGGCAACAGATCAAAAGATGATGGGAGAGTCGACTTTAATCAGAAGGACTGTATGGTTTTATCATCATTTAAAAGCAATAACTCCATCTTTATTCAATCTACTCACTCTGGGTGCACGTGGGACCCTCCCAGCCTTCCTTGCAGACGCAGGTGAATGAATCCCCCTTCACCACACAGGTACCTCCATTCTCGCATGGGTTGGGAAGACAGCTTGAGTTTTTGGCTGATATAGGGACGAAAAAAAAAAAAAAAAGGTGAGAGTCAGAGATCTTTCCCCAACACTAAACATAATCAAAGCTGCAGTCATACTGATTAATCTGTTGAACTCTTCCACCGAGCAATCTTCTATGTATGCGAGAGTGAGGCCGTGTAAATATGCGCCGCGACCACGTGACTCACCTATGTTACATGTCGTACCCTCCCACCCCGGGGAACACTTGCACTGGAATGTATCGCCCTCATCGTGGCAGGTGCCTCCGTTGTTGCACGTGGCTTCATCACACTGACTCTCACCTGAAGGGAGCGTGAAATAAAAACGAAAACAAAAAGAAAAAGAACTTAAGGTTACTAAGGTAATTGATCATTAAACAGAGCCATGAGCACATACCGTGAGCCTGCACGGACAGACAAGATGGGTGTGGACAGAAAGAAAAAGAAAAAAAAGGGACTTACGGGAGTGGCAGGTTTTTCCCTTCCAGCCGTTTTTGCATTCGCAGAAGAAATCAGTCACCAGGTCTCGACACGTCCCTCCATTATGACAGGGGTTGGTGCTGCAGTCATCTATGTCTGGACACATTTGATGAGAAGATGATTTATGCGCCGCATATCATACACAGAATCTAATTTTTTTTATTGAGTTTAGACATGCATTTGGCAGTATCACGTGGGAACTCACTGATCTCGCAGTGGTCACCCTCCCAGCCGTCACCACAGATGCACTGGTACACGCTGACTTTATCGATGCAGGTACCTCCGTTGTGGCACGGATTGCTCTCACAGTCGTTGATGTCTGAAATTTAAGTGAAAGACGGGGAAAAAAAAAAAGAGTGAGACATGGTGACGCTTGTGATCCGCCGTTCCTTGTGCACGAGACGAGTCTAGCCTTACTCTCGTGGCAGTAGGTGCCTCTGAAGCCCTCCTGGCACTCGCAGCTGAACTGACCCCCGGCTTGACTCCGGCAGCGGCCGTGAGGTCCGCACACGTTAGAAGAAATGTAGCGTTCTCCTCCTGGCGTGCTGTTGGATGCCACGGCGACGGTGCAGCTGTCAATCACTGAACACAGATAATTCCCGTTAGTTCTAACCGAATAGGAAAGGTAAAAGTGGCACAGAAGAATGACATTTACATGGAAACAGCCATTCACAGTTCACAGCGTCTGATGATCAGTATGCCAATGAGGAGAAACAAATGAAAGGAGATAAAGCAAATCAGCCATTATGCTTTCATAAGCACTTCCAAGTGATCTTTTCACCGCACGCTGAAATCCTCTCCTTTCCCCCTGTCTGATCAGGTTAGGCAAACTGGGCAAATTTACTCCCCCATAATCGCTTAATGCTTGCCAAGAGCAGAGAGAATCTCACTGTGTATCTGACTCTGTGGTTGGTCCCTCTCACTCAATTACACAAAGAAAAACGTGCACATTGAGGGGGAAAAGAAGAGCTAGCCCACCGAGTCATTACCAAGAACACACACGGCGCTATCCGTCGTTTGCCAGACTTTTAGGGAATTTAGAAGACGGCAGATTCATTGGAAAAGCTCTGCTGAGGAGAGCGAAGAGGGGGGCGATCATGAAGCCTGCGCACACCTTGGCCAAATAACTTTACTGTATGAAAGCAAAACATAGGTACGACCCCGATGGGAAAATGTGGGGAAAGCGTGCACGCAAATAGTGAAAATCTGGCCTTCTTCGGCGTTTTTACTGCAGCACGCTACGCAGATCATCTTTCAGAGGTCCTCTGGAAAAAGCTTGTGGTTATTGTACCTTTGCACGTGGTGGTGCGACAGTGGTCCTTCAGGTGGGAGCAGTTTTTGCCCTCGTAGTCTTCCGGGCAGGAGCAGTAGTAGTCCTTGGCCAGGTTGAAGCAGGGTGCTCCGTTCTGGCATGGGTTGGGCGAGCAGTAATCAATATCCAGCTAGGGGGAGAAAGGTATTGAATAGAGAGCGGTGAACCTGATAGCTGACATAGTTTCTGCTACAGAAAACAGAGCAAAACCCACAGCATCCTCCCTGCAGGCCGTGCCAGGAAACAACACACACACGGCGCTGGGAGGAAGGGGGAAAAACAAGGCAGAGACATAGGAGCCGTCCTCTGAGTCTGGGCTTCAGCGCTGAGGAATTTATCCCACTGTAGCCAGGAGCAGCTTCAACAAAGCACTCCATTTTAAAAAAAGGAGGACTGTGGAACAACAGCCATTTAACAGGGTGGGGCAGGAAACCTTTACAACAAAACCCAAAGATACAGCCATCCCAGCAGAAAGGCTTAAGATGCTAAAATGATAGAAGGGAGGATGCTCGCATTGGGTGCTTAATCCCGCGTGAGGCCCGTCTTACCTGGCAGAGATTTCCAGAGAAGCCCGTCAGACACAGGCAGTGGAAGCCGTTCACTTCGTCTTGACAGCGGCCGCCGTTCAGACACGGCGAGCTGCCGCACTCGTCGATGTCCCTCTCGCAGTGCTCGCCAGCGAAACCGGGGGGACACGTGCAGCGATAGCCGTTCACCAAGTCCTGAGAGGGACAAAGCGACATCGGCCTCAATGAAACCACAAATATGATTAACTGCTTCAGAAAAGGGGGTGGAGTCTAAACAAGAACCGTCAAACCAGGAAGCGAAGCGAAGCGAAGGGAGAGGAGGGTAATATCACAGCTTTGCAATTATTTCAGCACATTTTCCTGGCACGGGCTCAACACAATAATGTTTATGGTAATTCAATCTGGTGTGGTCGAGAAATTGGCGCGTCCTTCCCTGAGAAACTCCTCTGAAGCCATTTCTCTCAGATTTGATTTCAGAGGAATTCCACAACAATTCCACTGCTGGTTTGGAAAGAACCGTATACAGCAGCTATTTATACAACCACTGTAAATGTCTGTCTGGCATAGACAAAAAAGAGACAATAAAACAAACAAAGCTGGCAAACAAAGCAGTGATACCCTGATAAAAGATAGATGGAGTGTGACCCGTCACCTACCTTGCAAGTTCCCCCATTCTGGCACTGGTCCTTGCAGTCGTTTATATCTGCATGGGAAAACAAATCCGAGGATTAATTCTGAACAGCTTGACTAAATAGTCTGTCTTTGAAAACAAGTCTGCACTTTATGTCTCCCATGCTAGGGGCCTTTAAAAACATTGTCTGAGCTGGAGAATGCAGTGCGAGAGTTGGATAATGTGGCTGCAAAAATCGGTACAAAACAAGAGTATTGAGCAATTCCTGTCGGCTGCCAAGTGAAACTGGAGCTAGGATCGCTTTGAGCCACCCCCTAATCACCGCAGCCATGGCCACACACATGTCGAATAATCACACAGCAGACGAATTTACACTGCAGGGAAAGAGACTGTGCGAGAACAACTGGTTTTGCTTCACGCCTTCATGTCGCAGCTTTAATTTGGCACGGACTGAGCGAGTGGAAATGAATGAAGAAAGAAAGAAAGCAAGAGCTGGACATGTGTCCTGCTCCACAGCTGCAGCTCTCGACTCACTGATGTCACAGTTCTGTCCCGTCCAACCGGGGAGGCATTCGCAGAAGTATCCACCAATCAGGTTGCGGCAGGAGTTGGCATTGACACAGGGCTTGCTATCGCACTCGTTGGCATCTAGATGTGGGAGGGAGAGGGTTAGTGGAATGTGCACGTATGGTTCGCAGCCACGAAGGGCAGGGAGAGACCGGGTACCCCACCTATTAGACACGTCTTCCCCGTCCACTGTGAAGGACACTGACACTTGTAGCCGTTAACGAGATCTTGGCAGGTACCTCCGTGATTACAGGGGTTTGGAGAGCAGTCGTCGACATCTACACAGGATGAGGGATATCTGGTTAATCACAATGATAATAACTACGAGAGAGTCGAGGTTCAGCGGGTGCGATTCCGTGCAGTCTTACTGATATTGCAGGAGGGGCCGCTCCAGCCTGGCGCACACTGACACTCGTAGCCTTGACTGGTTTCTGAGCAGCTCCCTCCATTAGAACAGGGGTTGGACAAACAGGCATGCTCCGCTACGAAGAGACAGACAAAGAACTGTAATCTCCGGCCAATTTATGACACTCATTTTGCAAGGAAAATATATTTCTCTTTTATTGTGGCTATTGAGGGAGCAAGTCACCGCAAAGCGAAATCAGATGGTAAAGCCTCCGACTAATCTGCGGAAAACCTCACTGCTCTGCCCAGTTCCACTTTGTTACCACAACACGTCCAAAGGTCGACTCCTCTCCTCACCCACCGACAGAACCGCGTCTTCCCCTGCTCCAAAAAAACCACTCATAACAACCCCCCCATCCCCCCCCCCCCCCCCTCACGCTCATTACCCGCCCCAACAGACCACGCCACCAGGAAATCATCTTTCGTGCTACGTTGACCTGACCAAGGCACCGTGACTTTCCTCTGACTCCCCGCCATTCTTCTTCTGAGCAGCGGCACATGATGAGAGAGTGGCGGGAGAGAGGATCGCCGAGTTAAGGATGAGTGCTTCCCAAATGAATTAAAAATGAATGATTCACTCATGGAATAACCAGGCAGTAAAAGGTGATCTGGGTAAGCTCTGAGGGTTGGAAGAGAGAGAGAGAGAAGATGCAGGGCTGCACCCTGGGGGCCATTGTGTAACAATAGCCTGACGTATCCCCTGGTCAGCGGACCTCCTGTTACTAAGGGCAACGTTTCCTGACATCTCTGCAGTTAAGCTGTCAGCACCCTGCGAGGCTCAGATTTAATGAGGAAAAAAAAACATCATCTCTATGGTAAGTGTTCACAACAGCTGAACCTCAGCACCACACCCATCTGTCTCAAGGAGCAAAAAGGGATGACCGGCCTCAGAAGATCAAACCGGTGGATTACCTGACTCGGGGAGGGGGGGCACTTTCACTCAAGTGGAAACAGATTATTGCGAGTTATCGCCTCCTCTGATTACAAACTCAAAGCACCTCTGACCTTTTGTCTGCTAGCTCATTGAGCCCAGAGTCCTCCCACTAATTTTAACAGCAAACATGATTTTAAAAGCCCCCAGGACGAGCACTCCCCTCAGATCTCAGCCTTACTTTAAAGAGAGAGAGTCTTCCATTTGAAATTCAAGGATGAGATTACAGGAAACCTTTACGCTGCTCATCTTCCTCTAAACCATAGATGTTCCAAAATTTGACTAAAAACTAAGCAATAGTAAACAAACTGTTGTGACCTTTCACGCTAACTACGTGCAATTTTAAAGCACCCCTTCGACCCTCACCTCTCGCACAGTTTGCACCGGAGTAACCCTCGGCGCAGGTACACTGATACTTGTCGGGCCCTGTGTTGATGCATGTCCCTCCGTTCAGGCACGGCTGATGAGTGCCACAGTAGTTCAGATCTGTGGGGAAAAAGATGTCGTTTGTTCAGACACAACATGGATTAAAATCACTCCGTGTGACTGCAACTGAAATAAAAGACACAAAAATGTACCTTTGTCACAAAGGTGGCCACCCCAGTTGGTTTCACACAGGCACTGCCACGGCTCCACACAGGTGCCGTGTACGCAGCCAGGATGAGGGATGCACTTGTCGCAGTACTGGCCCTGCCAACCATACAGACACCTGCAACACACACACACACACACACACACACAGGCATACTGTCAGCATCAAAATGAGACAAGATTTACACAACAACCTCAAATACACACACGCGCACAGAGCATTCAAGCAAATTCAAAACAGTTTCAGCGAGGCTAAATCCCTGTGGTATCTGGACATGTTAAGATCTTAATCTTCCACTTATTCCAGATTCCTTTGCAAGAAACACAACGGTAATCTGAGCTTAATGAACTACACATCGGCATATGCAACGAATGAAACAAAGAGGCAGTATTCTCGCCCTCACAGCTCGGCTGAGTCTTTAAAGACCACAAATGAATTTTAAGCAGCAGCGTGTTTATGCAACAGCTTTTTAACAATACTTGGGCACAAGGAAACAGGAGTATTAAGCATTTTACCAAACAAAAAAAAAATAGAACAAAACTCTAGATTATAGTTCCAATGGGACCTTTTGCGCGGCTAACATTAGCATGCGGCCAGACGCTCCCTTTAACAACACTGTGCCTGTGGCTTGGCAGTGGCGGCATTCTTGCAGGGAAGGAGAGTTCAGCCCTCCTCTCGGCTGCAACTCTCGCTGCTCGTCCTGGTTCTCATGAGTCAGGACTCGGGCTTGTGCCCCCCCGAGGCAGGAGGATGAGAAAACAGCTTGCTGACCACTAAAATGTCCAGGTCCATAATTACGCTGATAATGCTGCCCTTTTTCTTCCTCCACTCCACAATTAAGACAGCAAATCGGGCCTTGCTGATAAGTCTGCTCTTAATAGGTGGCGAAGTGGTGATACAGTTGCTGCTGTGGAACCCAGCGACAGGAAACGCAGAGTCCCTCTGGGGGAGCGGCGCACTGATTAGCCTCAAGAAACGGACGGACTGTAAAAATAAATGCAGTGCTTAAGTAAACCTCAGTCTGTGATTAAGGGGGCCATTTAAAAAAGAAAAAAAGAAAAAAAAAAATTGTGCTAATCCTCACCATGAGAAATGGAGTGGGAATCACCGGCAGGATCCCAAATCATCGCACAGCCTAACCACCGGGGAATGTGACATTACATTGTGAAGCCCTGCTGTTGCACATAAACACATTAACGGCCTTTACGATATAGTTTTCTCCCTCCCACAGGTGGACTGTTATTACTCCATTAGCAACAATTAAAAGTTAGAAACTAAAGCCTGAACTAGTCTTTAGCTGCAATGACGAGGAGGCTGCCCTTCCCTGCAGCCGATGTTGCTATGTACCGCTGTTGTTAAACCCAACGGTGGGAAACAGCTCACTGACTACAATCAAAGAAAAGCTTGCTTGGAGGTTGTGGTAAAGACGAGATAAATCCTTGAGCTTTGTAAAATAGCCACACCTGTGTAGAGACGAAAGCAAGTCAAACTCTTGTTCTGCCAGTGGCCACACAAGCTCTTACAAGAAACCTGATCAAGTCAAAAGCTTGGGAAAAACAACAAAGCTGCTGTACAAAAAGTACAAACCTGATCATCCCTGTGCTTGATTTATAGCCAAATCAGACAACTAAGGAAGCAGCTAATGGCTGCACTATGGGAAGAGTTGGACAGTCGTTGCGGCGCAAAATGCCCCAGCTCTGATATCCATCTGTGTCTGGCTTTTCCTCTGGCTGTGTGCATAACAGCATTAGGAAGCCATTAGCTACATAAACAGTACACTTTAAGGCTCATCCGAAAGTTGCACCTGATTTGACTGATAAAACTCGCCTCATTTGAGGGTTGGTTACATTTTTAGCTTCGAATTGTGGCAGCTGAGTTTCTCTTTTGCTCAGGCTGGCAGCTCTGGCTTTAAACCTCAGGCAAAATCTCTGTTAAAAGCTCCGATACTGAAAGGGCTTTGGCCAGAAAACCATGCATGCACAGGAGAAGATCAGTGCCATGACACAATCGATGCTTGGATGCAATCCTTACAGATGTGTAGCGGCCCACACCGCAAGTTTCTGGCACCATCCTCCGTGGCAACAAAAAGGAACACGAGCAAACTGTGTCTGACAGTAAAATCAAAGATGGCAGGATAATACATCACACAGATGGGCTGTGGCCACTTACTTGCATCCACCTGGCTCTTTACACGATCCATGCTCGGTGCTGCAGCCCTGTCGACATATAGCTAGAACAAAAAGAAGATTTAACTTAACTTTCCTTGTGAGAGCTCAGGAACAAGGTGTCATCAATGCAGACCATGCTACAGACAGTACATCAGCGTGAATCACAGATTAGTCTGGCTTTATACTTTCAGAAGACTCATTCAGTCATGTTTGCATTTAGAAGTGATGTATTTCATTTGTGCCACGTCAGCAGGGCTTACCAGTGTTGCAGTCAGGTCCAGACCAGCCTTCCAGACAGGTTTTGTTGCCATTGTAGTCGCACGTGTAATGCCCAAAGAACTCATCCCTGGGCCGACAAAACTTGTTGCAGCCGAAGCCGTAGTAGTGCTCATCACAGCTGACTCGGATTTGGTACTCAAACTGGGCGATGGGGCCGTTGTGAGTCAGCTTCTGCCAGTGCGGGCTTGGGTTGATCATGCCAGAGTGCGAGGCTTTCTCTATCAACTTCCCATCAGCACCTAGAACATCATTTAAAAAAAGACAATCAAATGAGTGTCTAAATGCATTTAGGTCCCATCCCCCCTCCCTTCAAGTAAATCAGGGTTGAAATATTTGAGCTAACAGTGCTACGCGTTTTGGGTGTTGCAGTGTTCTTGATCGTAAATTGGGAACCCAAAAATGCCCCAGAAAATTCTGACACAAATTGCAGAAGATCTCAGCGATAGCAGATTATATGTAATTAAAGCAACTATGTGTCCTAAAGAGGAAGAAAAGTACAAGGAGGAAATGTAGAAAAAAAAAAGGAAAAGGATGCCTGTAATGAGCACGTTTAACTGCTTTTTTTCTCACGCTCCCGGTCCAACTCTCCCCGCTTGCTTTCTGAATCTAAGCTTTACAGCCCGAGGATAATACCGGTCTACGATGCTGCTCTCTGCATCTGCTCAGGCGAGGAAAGAACCACAGTCGCCATAAATTACAGTGTGATGCTGCAGTCACTGCTGGGAGGCCCGCCAGCGTGCCATCAGCACTTTTTTTTCCCCTGGATTTTTCATACGCATTTTTTGTTTAACATTGACAATCGTATTGAAATCAACACTTTCACGCACTTCAGAAGCATCCATCTACGCTTTGGATGTAGAGCGACGTCGCGGCCTACGCTGTGATTGTTAAGTACACACAGATTTAGACCCAGAACCAGACATATTTTCTTGTCAAACACAAAGAGGTCACAGCTCTGTCAAACAGGGGAGCACTGAAGCCAAGGGCTGTAATGAGCTTCACACACAGAGCAAACACACTTGAACTGAGCAAACATGCTCAGCCCAATCTCCAGACACTACGCCGTCTACTTACAAGCCCTGCACATTCACTTGCGCATGAAGCACTCACTACTCGATGTCTAAATCTTCCACCTGGGAGAGAATGAAAAATATGTCACAATCATTATTTACTGTGGCTCACACGAGCAGAGGTGGCTGACCGGGAGGCCAATCGCTCCTCTGTGTAGTATGACGCAATGCGATGCAGAAAGGGGGGGGGGGCTGTCATTTATTTACTGCGTGGTGGGGTGCATAGGGAGGGGGACCAGGACGTGGCAGCGCTCTGAAATCACAGCGCCCAGTAACATTTAGCAGGAGTCTGAAATCCAGCGTTTAGCTGTGTGGCATTTCTCTACCGACTGCTGGCCTGCAGTGTCAGGAGTAGCACGGCCTTGCTACCTGCTGCCTGGCCCGGAGCTATGCATAAATCAAACAAACTTTAAACAATGAATCTGATTCTCAAGCATAAACTTTCTAAAGCCGCGTTAAGAGCATCTTCTCCACTCAAAACACACAAATCTTCAGGCGTGGGAATCTGATCATGTAACTGCTCGCAAACTGACATAAAAGCCAAGATTTTTATTTTGATTAGCAATCTATTTAAATCTCAGTTAGGACAGTCACAACACGCAAGGCTAACAGGACCGTGACCTAACCTGAAGGTGCTCAGAAAAGGCTTAACCACCACCGAGTGTACATTCAGCTTTTCACACCAGTGCCCTAATAGTTCTCTGGGGAGCGGCAAATACAGCAGAAAAGACCGAAACCTTGTTGAGCTCAAATAGACATAAACAAGCATGGAGATGAGGCCCTGCCCTCATCTGGGATCACCACGCTGTCGCCAACCTGACCACCAAACAGCAGGAATCTCAACAGCAGCCAGAAGTAAGATTTCAGCATGATGTTACCGCTGTGTTATTCCCACGTTGATGAGGAAAAACACCCGGAGACTGAGTAATACACTCTGCTCATGCTCGGAGCTCACCTGTACAAGAAAAGGGAACCTTTAACCCACGACACAGCAAAGCTGGAGGCCTTGCCCCCCCCTCCCTCTCTGCATGGTGACTGCAGACTGGTTGCAGCACCAGGCTGCAGGGTCTGGATGAACTCTGTGTTTCACGCTTGAGTGACAGTGAGACAGTATGACCTCAACCCCGGCTCGCAGCACCTGCCATCAGTCATCGGCCAAATAAAAACATTTTTATAGGTTGGGGGGGGCGGTCAGCCTCTCCTCTACCTCACCATCCAACCTCTCGTCTACTTCCCCCTCACTTCCTAAAAACTGCTCTCAGTCCTCACAGGCACCTGTCAGCACACTTTAAACAGACACACACACACACACACACACACACCCCCGTGGACCTTGTGGAAGAGTGTGGAGGGGGGTGTTCAGGAAGAATAAACTTCCTTTACTGACCTTCAACATAACTCGTCCCAGGCATTGCCACACGAGACCGTAAAAAAGAGAAGAGGGTAAGATGGAGATCCCAGACAAGGAGAAGTACTCACCACTGGTTTCATTGTTGAAGTCCCAGGCCTCCACTATCAAAGTGTAGGACCTCTGAGGGAAACAAAGACAGATACAAGCAGCGTTAGTGAACAGTAGGATCCCAGCAGGGTCACTGCATCAGAAAAGCATTACTAGGTAAATATGACAATAACAGCCTTTGTTTTTAGTACTAGGGCTGGATAATATATGGAAAATGTATCATTATAGCAACTGCAATGTCACAAGGACATTTTAACCTTAAACAGGACGAGCACAGGTATGCTAATGAGGGGTTGCATTTAGAGGAATGAGCTTAGCACCATAATGAAGTATTTGTTTATACAAATTCCTTACAATTCCCTGAATTTCCTTTAAGGTCTGATGTTAAATACACAAAGGAATCAACTTATTTTTTCGGTAGAAATCTAACATTTTCAAGACATCGAGCCTTAAAAATGCAGAACTTTCCCCATTTCCCATGACCTCACCCGTCACACCAGTGACGTTTCATCTCCCTCTCATCGAGTTAGCTTACAACAAAGCCTGGAACAGAATCTGCTGTGAACTTACAACAATGGCCCCCGTTGATCTGATTAAGAGGATAAGCCTGAGGTGCTGCAGAGGTCTCGCAATGATTAGAATGGCGGACACATGGCCAGTGGTCTGGAATAGCTGGTCGCCCACCCAGCGGGAGGGTGTCTGATGCACCCAAAACCAGCACAGCCCTTCTAGTAAAAGAGTGATGTAAATCTAAATGTGAGCATGCACATAGAAAAGGAGACTTCACCCTGCAAAGCCAGCCTTAAGTCTCCATATTAGCTCTTGCAACCAGTTTTTCCATGTGTTTATTAAATGTGGCAAGAGAAGAAAGTGGATGTTTGCCAGTTCTGAAAGGGTACACAGTTAGTCGTGTTATGTAGTGTGCATGGGGATTTCAACATGTGACAGAGTGCTGGGGGATGCTGATGACAGTGCTTCAGGACATTACTGAAGGCATGGAAAAAAAGACAAGTGTATGTAATGGACAGCAAAATGAAGAAAAAAATATGCAATCAAAGGAAAGGGTAAGGCCGGAGAGACTGAATGGGTGCTACACTCTGAAGGGCCCGTCTAGATTTCAGCACTCCAGAAAATGCTTTTGTCTGATTCAGGGTTGGTAGCGCTCACACCAATATCGGCTTACACGTTCAACCTGCCCTGCGCCCAGTCAAGCGGGGGGGGGAGCGACGACGATGCTTCTGCAAGCACACACGACAGATTCAGAGCCTGCAGTGCTCTGGAATCCACAAGAAACGCCACTTCCATGCACACAGTCCCTAGCAGAGCTGCATGGAGGCATCTCAGAAATTTGGCAGTGCCAGTAAAGCCCTCTTTGCTGCGATGACTTCATGGTAAACAAACCTGCTCGAAGGAAAACCCCTGCTCACTTTCCACACAAAGAAAGAAAGGGTATGACTCACTCCCTAAGCCCCCCCCTTCCTCCTAATTCATGGTTTTACCTTGTTTTCTCAGGCATTCAACTTTCCTTCTTTCCAGAAGACATTCGTCTTATCCTCCGCCAGCATTTCACTGCAATCAGGGCAACTATTATTTACATGCTGTGTGCATCAGCAGCAGAGTGCAAGGTACATTCTGCTTCACAATTGTCCAGCACACGAGTCATGTTCACGTCTCGGATGCAAAGCTTGACACAATTGCAAATACACTTTAGTGTTGCGGCAAACTTCCCATCAATGGACCCAAGCCTTAACAATTGCACTCAAAATGCATCACAATAGGTTTTACTGGATGACTTTTGAAACCTCTTGGGTTTTTGGGATGACAGAAATAACTCCCACACATATGTGTCACGAGCAGAGTCACAAGTGCTGACCTCATCCTAAAAATGGGAACTCAAATGCACAAATCCCTGAGCTTACATGGCGCGCTCGTATGGTTTTGCACAATTTTTAAATTAAGTCATCGTTGTGAAATTAAGCGGACGTGTTTGTGACTATTAGTTGAGGAAGGAAAAAAAAAAAGAAAGAAAGTATTCTGCTTCCTGTAAGTCACCCTTCTGTGAACAGCACGATCTGAACAATTTGTTTTGCTTTGCATAAACGTTTTACTGGCAGTTACACTGGGAACAGTGATGGATCACTGCCAGGTGAAAAACAACAGCAGCCCTGGTTCACCTGCAACACAATGAAATGTCAAGTGTCTAAGACTGACAAGATGGTGGGAAATCCCACTCGCTAAAGAGTTATAGGCCAAACCTGTACCTGTCCATATGTTTAGAAGGCGCCCGAGGCCTTAAAACATTAAAAGAAACACGCAGGAACACAAACACACACACACCCATATCTTGCATGATTTGGACTTGCCTCAACATGGAGGCAACTTCAGCATTATACTCCACATCCCCAGACTAATCATATATAAGTCCAACATTAACATGATGAAAGACTGTGCCATTAACTAATAACACAGCTGCCTTAGATTCCAGCATCTACATTCTGTTCTTGGCTGAAATTTCTTGAATAATTATAATCAGGTCGCTGCACCATTAAGCTCCCCATCTACCAGAAGTGCCTGACTCCTCATTCACTAACACTCCATAACTCCTTGGCGCTTATCAGCTTGGAACCGTCTGCCACTACCAGGTCCACTTTTCCCAGGCTCCCAGCTGACTCACCACTTCTCTTTGAACTACAGAGAACGCACTCCCTTTCTCTCCTTCTCTCTCACTCACATACTCTCTTACACACATACACACACACAAGAATAATAAGTGTGGCTGTATGTCTTCTTATCTTTCCTGGCAAAGCAGACACTGTCCAACAGACAAGCAACATAAGCGATAAAGATCCTTCCAGTTCAAATCGCACTTACTTGCCAAAGAACACTACAGAACCCTCTCAGTAGGGGAATTTTCCGAACACGCACTCTCATTCTGCCCTCCAATGACAACTGACCCATCTGATGGACCAGGAAATATAACAAAATGATAATAATAATTTTTTTAAAAAAAAGTCAATGTCTCATGGAATAACAGGCAGAAGCCAAAGGTTGACATCAAGGCAAGGCACAGCAGATTAGACAGGGTAGGCCTTCACTCAGCACACAGGAAATGTAAACAGTCTGGTCAAAGATATGTTGACTCTCTGTATCAGTTTTCCTGGGCCGATCACTTCAACAGTATCAACCTGCAGTCTAACCAATGACCACGACTGCTAAACATTACACCCTTTTTTTGCAGTACAGCCTCGGCTCCTTAACATGCAAAGCCAACTCTTGTGATCACCTTCAAAGTCTCAGAAAGGAAGGAATGCACCATTTCCCCAAGAGATTTCCATCTCAACTCAAGAGTTTAAGGAAGACTATTGCACAATCAAATCGCACCCAAACAAAAGAATATCACCTGTTGCCAACCAAAACTGAACACCCAAAACAGGTTTCTCACAGGGAAAATAAGGTAAAACATGAACCTGAAACCAAGGAAGAACGCTGCATTCTAATTGGCTGTAATCCATCTTCTGCACGGGTTGCTAGCCATCAATACACAGGCTATTCCAATTAAATGCATTTTGAATGCATGCCATGCTTCTATGCAGCCTGAGGACAAGCATGATAAGCAGTGAAGCATCAGAAATCACTCCGTAACGTCCCATCCACAAAGAACCACAAGTACCCCATAAAAGCGAAGAACAGGGAGAGGTTGAGTGGTAAAAAAAGACAGCATTTCTTATGTACTCCTTCACTTGAGCAATTTCATTTAACTGCCATATCAGAGCCAACTTTATAACACGACATGCCATTCTCACAGCAGCCAGCTTCACTTATCCTCAAGGCTGAACTGACTATTGTTCTGTGACACACCTGATTCCAGTTCCCAAGACTGCTCCGACTTGTCAACAGAATCAATCACGCGTATATGGACCCGTCTCTTGTCTGAGAGATGGAATGGCATTGTGTGTAAAATGAAAGGAGGATAATTATGCTGCGTAATTTAGATGTAATTCAGTTAGAGCATAAAAGGCATGGTACAGGGTTAGGCCTGAGAAGAAAAGACAGGGATAAGCTTGAGGAGAAAAAAAATAAAGAATAAATACAAGAACTCGGCCTCCAGGGTAGCTGGACTGATTCTCTCGATTCAAATACGCTGAAGTAGCCAAAGAGGCAAGGTTACGGTGTGCCTGAGAGCCAAATACATCACTGCTGAGTCTACGACAACTGCTTCCTGTTGCTTGCCCTGCGCTGGCATTACAGCTGCGCTGCCTCCATTATGCTCCATAATCCTCACTGTAGTCACCGAGGGCACACCATTGTCCCTGCTTGATACACTGTGAGGGCCGGTGGAGCTGGGCCCTCGCTCCTCTGTGAAATAAAAGCACCAAGCAGACACTATGAATCCACACAAGGCTCTAAAACACCGGGCGGGCTTATGTCAAAGATGTCCAGCCGACATCGCTCTGTCCAGCTGGACGCCTGGCTCTTGCCCTACCTGATCTAAGCACATGTGTGTAGCCTCATTAAGTGCAGCAGTTACCGTGGGTGGCAAGGTTAAAACGATGAAATGCCTGGGGTCCAACCGAGCGTGACTTAAACAAAGCCTTTGGCCTGGACAAGAGGCCAACTTCATGCAGCTCACAAGAGAGGATGAAGGGAAGGGGGAGGGCTTCGTGAACTCTGAGTACCCAACAACCCAATTGCACCACACTGCCATCTGTCCACAACAGCCAATCAACTGATGAAAAGGACAAAGAGTGATATCATACCAAACCTGACAATTGTTAATGTGCACTGAAGTAAAGCACTTGAAGTGAAGGATGAGAGAACATGGGCTTTCCCTGATTCTTAGTCTGGCTGCTTCAAACTCCTTTGTATAACCGAGCTGCATTAAATGCAGTTACCTGAGCTATTCAATCTGGACTTTCTGGTATTTCTATTTATCTGGCATTCGTCACATGACAGGAAACTCCTTCGTTAGTTTAAAAGACTTTTCCTTTCAAGTTCCTGGTCAAATCGCTGCACATGCCCATTCAGCAAATGGGAATGATTTTCAACCAGTAAGATGAGACTAGAATGGCTGCAAGGGTTTCATGCTGACACAGCATGAACATAAACAGAAAACTCTGTTAGAAAAAAAAGGGGGAAAAAAGTGTGAGGCGCCAATGTCCAAGAGGAGTGCAAATTAAAGAATAAAGACAATATCAAATTGCGTGAGCCTCCCGGAGACATCAGTTCACTGGCAGATCATGGGAAAAAGAAAAAAACTAAATGACCTGTTCTGCCTGTTTCCACAGGTAACACACACATAAAAAAGGGGGGAAATGACACTTAATAGTCCAGTTCTTTCACTCATCTGGGCCATCAGTGTGGACACAATGCTCGATATTACAACCAGGACGTCCATCGAGATTGAAGCAAAAATAGCCTTGATGTAATTGGACACACACATACCAGTGGACTGTGCCTTTCAGCTATCAGGCACAGCGGAGGAGTTTGCGGGCCAAGCTGTGGGGCCAGTCAGTCTGTGCAGTCCTTTTTTTTCCCCCCTTCACTACATAGAAATGTGCTCCAGCATGGCAAATCATCTCTCTCACACAGAGCTCCAACACTCCCACAGGCCTGTCAGGCCCATTTATTTACCCAAGGAAGAAGAGCTGACACTTAAAGAAACCAGAAAGTTGGTTTTCTCTCTGGAGCTGCTGCACTGTGCAACAAGACCAGCTGCCAGTGAGGCAGAACAGGGGGGGAAATCTGGGAGAGTGAGGCTCACACAACTTCTCATCTCACTTTTAATCTGCTTGGATCAGGCCTGGCAAGGCAAGATGCAATGTAACCAAAGAAAAAATATTTTAAAAAGGGATCTCTTTTGACACATTTGATATTTAAAAAGACGATTAAGAGTGCCTGACAAATCACTTTTGGAAGTTTTTTTTTTTTGTTTTTTTTTTAAATTCTCGCTGATCCTTTTGAGTCGAATTTGGACATTTCAGGGTTAATAATATGCAAAATAGTTCAGAAACCTGAAAATACTTAAATGGACACGTCTAGCCTGATGGAGAAAAATACCTGCACATGGTAAATTAGTGCACATAATGAGACGGGGGGGTGGGGGGTCTTTAACAAAAAAAAAAAAACACAAGAGAAACTTTCTATGCCACTTTTTAAAGAGGGGGGTGAGGGTGATTGAAGCGCAGTAATTGCACATAACTGCCCTGCAAACAGACATTTTCTCTTGACTTTGTTTGGAGATGCGCGTTCAGGAAAGTGTGTTTTTTTGTTTTTGTTTTGTCTCCACTCACCGGCCAGGCAAAACTGAAGGGCAAAATTATCCTGGATTTGTCATTCCTGACAGAGCTCCTGAAAGATAACGTATTCCCTCCGAGGATAGGCGTAGATCCCATTCCGAAGCTGCATGGCCCAGCAGCAGAAACCCTCGACTGGTATTCCTTCAGACAAACTTTAAAAAACGTATCGCACTCGTCCCGCGTGCACTTTCTATCCGCCGTGTTCCGCGTGCCGTCGCAACACATGCCGTTCAGCAGCTCTCCGTTCACATTTTGCATCGATAAAATTTGCAACTCGAATTGTCCCGATCCCTCTGACACCTGTTGGGGGAGACAGGACAGTGAATGCAGAGGTAAAACTTTGAACTTGACACTCAAAAAGAAGAGGGGAAAAAAATAGTTACTCTATTATTCACCCCTTTGCAGCATGCTTTACTGAGTGAGGGCTAAATGTCTCGTGAAGCATGGTTACATGTTGTGTTAGCATAGCCGTGCACATACAAGGAGAGACGCATGCAATCACAGTACATCCACACGGCTGAACCGAGTGACCTTTCCCGCTGTTCCCCCCCCACCACCAGAGTGCTCCAACATACCTTTACAATAAAGCAGAGCAAAAAGGCGGCCACGACTGAGCCCCGTCTCAAAATCATGCCTCCGGACTGCTGTTGCCACTCGTTTGTACTAGTCGTCTGGCCGACACACGGCACCAGAGCTCTGCTCTGGTTTAAACATGCACGAGTGGGGGGAAAACAACACTTTGCTTAGCGGAGCACGGGATCCGGGTTCAAAAAAAGAGCTTTCCCCTTTTTGTATGTCCCCTCAACCACTCCGAGCGTCTGCTCTTCTTAGATATCCGACTGTCTCCACTTGTTGCTGAAGAAAGTTTACACAGTAGCCATGCGGCGGCCGAGCCCACTGCTGACTGACTGCTGGTCCGAGCTGGAACTGGGCTACACAAGTTCAGCAGAGAGGGAGTGTCTGCGGGGCCCCGGGGCTCCATATTCATGAGCGCAGCACACTGAGCCCGCCCCCCTGTCTTATTATGAGGATAATCATACACTCTCTTCAAGATTGGCTTTTAAAGACTTTCTGGCACTGCTTTGGTGGAAAATAAAAGTGGAAATACTCTATGACCTGAACTCATATTGATGCACATAACTCTTCACAACCACAAACCTAAACAAAAATGAATTATATTTTCAGACATGCCTCAATTCATACCCCACCCCTCTTTTAAGAGACTGTATCTTTCTACATCTTGCATTATTGCATACTACACTCACCACAATTTTTCCTGTAATTTTACCTCATAGAGATTTATGTCAGCTGTAAAGGTGGAAAGACCCAGTTTAAGCTGGGTTTTACTCTCTGCTGCCTTTGTGCCATTAGGTAGCATACTAAATCATCTGGCCTGCAAATAGAGCTTACATCAAGGCCAGTGGCTGAGCCAAGGGCATATACTAAAAGGGAGGTATGTTCGATGAGCCTTGGATGAAGAGAATGAAATTCCACTGCACATTTTAAACATATTGTTCTGGTCAGAAATGCTCTGAATGTCTGTAAATGTTGAATCTTGGAGACCACACAAAGCTGCTGGAGTGGAGACAGACCTGCAGGTTTTTTTTTTATCAATGCCTGAAGAATGTAACACCTTTTAAACCACTTGCTGTTTCCAGCAATCAACCTGTAGTTTATGGCCAAACACAGCAGTGCCAGGTGGATATTTGTTTGAATGAGATCCCTGTTGACCAGATTCACAGCTTCAACATTCAGTTTATGTTGATGTGGTCACAGATAAACTCCTTTTGGTGTCAAAGGGTAATTGTGACCAGGTGTATTTCTGCAAGAAGGTAATCTGTGAACTAGATCAGTGACTGGGACAACAGACTCACACACACACATACATTTAAATGAGGGATGGGAACCCCCTCTGCCCTGTCGTTACTGATTTGTGCAAACCAATTACACAGGTCATTCAATGGGTCACAATCAAGGAAATGCAGTTGGAAACTGTGGCGTTACATAGCGAGGGAGCAGATGAATCAGTAACTACATAATATTTCATCATCACTCTTTATTGCCATTTATGAGGATGTCACACATCTCACATGTGTGTGTGTGTGTGTACCTGATAAGCAGAGAGGTCTCATTTTCTTGTTATGTTTCTCAGAAACTGTACAATTTGGTGTAGTTCATGTGAAATTCAGAGTGTAGAAGTTATCTTATCTTTAGGTGCATCAGTAACTCAGAGATATGCACAGCAGCCTTGAAGTGGATTTAAACCTTAAAAACTTTGTTTTTAAGTAGTAGTGGTGAACTGATTTGTTTCATTTCCAAGGAGGAAAACATCTATGAGTTATTTTCGCTTTCTTAAATCACTGCTGTTAATGTTCAAATGTCACATTTCCTGTGGTTGAACTTCAAGATGAAAGATGCAACTTCCTCCATGCCTGCCTCAGTCACAGAGCTGATAGAAATCTCAGGTTACAGGCCTCATTGAAATTCTCTCTTTGGGTAATTAGGGTTAATTGGAGAAGTTTTTAACCCTTGGAAGCGTTTCTTTTTTTTCTTTTCCCCCCTTCTTTTTCCCTCTTATTCCTTGATGGCAAGAGCCAAAGTTGAGTCTAGAGATTGTAGACGATTCAGGGTGGGGGGATGTGTTGGGATCCTGTCTGTCGTGCCCCCATGACCTGCCTGCCCAAAAGTGATGCTTGTGTTGGGATGATGACAAGGGTGGGAGAAAGCTGTGTTGAAAAAAGTTGCTTTTTTCTCAGAAAGAAAATGTCTGGCATAACAATGACCTTATGAAAATTATTTTTTTTTTTTTGTAAATTTACAGAAAAAGACCAAAACATCTGTACACAATTCTAAAGAAATGCATTAAAAAAAAAGATTATCTGTATTGCCAGCAGCCTTTTTGAAAACTTAGACCTCTTCCACTTAAGCGCTGCTTCTCTCATCTATCATTCAGCTAATAGGTATGTAAACAGCATGTTCACTGTTCCCTGTAAGCTTGGTGTGTAGTCGTCATGGAGCACAGACATGGTTTCTCCTCTGAGACTATGGTGCTAATCTCTTGCAGCCTTAATGTGATTATGGTAATGATCACAGAAATGACCCCTGGGCTTTGGGGGGGGGGGTCCGTGGTTCATACATCCTCACACATAGGCTGCACAGGCACTGTGACTCCAGAAGAGACCACCAGACTCAGCCAGTCCTGGTGGCCCTCTCCTGTTCTTATGTCCTCTCTAAGCTTCGAAGAGACGAGTGAATGAACAAATAAATTCCAGCCAGCTACAAAAGAGCTGAACAGCCAGGGGAGAGAGATGGATATCTTTTGTTGTCTGGCAATCAATGCCGTATTCCAATCCAATTACCTCAGCCTTTTGCGACCCCTCCTATCACAGTGTATGGCATTGAAGCCTGCAGGAATTCAGACTCCTAACAAGAATGTGGTGGATTAGGTGCTCAATGAGTATCCGCCCCTTTACTTTTTCTATACAAAAAAAAAAAAAGTAGTTATTGTCAAGATACCAAAGTCAAGAAACAGGATCATGTCCCCTGTCTTGCATTGCTAAAAGTGATGCGGCCGTGTTGCTTCAACAAGGATTTTTATTGTGGACAGTCAACAATGAAAGACAAGAAAGTGCCGTGTGACAGAGTTTATCCTTCTGCATCAGAGTGAGGGGGAAATGATGCGTACATCAGGTGCTTTTTAAAAAGGCACCTACATATTTGAGCTGTGAGGGTCATTTGACTGCGATTGGTCACAGCTACTTGTGTGTTCCCCTTTCTGCTTCTAATGGAGGTTTGCTGATAGTGAAAACAAATTCTCCTTCATTTAAAGATGCACTTTTCTTATCACTGTGCCATCTGTACAGTTCATTATCACCTTGTGCACACATTAGGCTATATATAATCTTCATAATTTTCATCATTCTGGATGAAATTCTATGAATAATATCTTATACACAGGATCCACTCTAGCTTACAGTGGACACAGGGCATGATCGAGTATTGCTGTCTATATGTGTTTATACAATCAGCAACAAATACCTACAAATGTAAGCTACTTTGTTGTCAAGCATAATGGTGGGAAAGCCAGAAATTTTCCGACCTGGAGAATTCGAGAGGTGAAACGTCCCATCAGAGTCGGAGATTAGAGCTCAAAAAGAATGAAAAGAGACGCTCTCTCTGTAGTTTAGTATTTTTTTTCTTTTTAAAGATATTATAGTGTTTATATGGTGTGTTTATGGGAGCTGCTTTTACAAAATGTGTTACAGATGGTATCATCCTTCAGGATTCAGATAAATATTATCTTCCACTGTTAAAGGAGACCACTTTTCTGTTTTCAACATGAGGTGATGGGATTTTGATGTTTAAGTGGATATGTGGTGAGTACCTCAGTGCGGTTAGTGCTTGGAGAGTCCAGCTGCTATATGTGGAGGTTAAGTACAAATTGGATTATACTATAGAGGGTTTGGTTAAGAGCATTGGTTTTGATTTTCATTGGTTCAAACTGTGCTTAATTGCTGTGGTGATGGTGCGGGTGACTCATTTATGTTGTGTTTATTGTAGTTGTCCCCCCCCCCCTTCTAAAATGGTTTCTGCATATGTCAGTGGCACTGGGGACCTGCTGCAAAAGGATTTAGATGGTTACTTTTAGTGTGCACGTCAACGGTGTCATAACAGATTAATGGATCTGCGCTCTGGGTAAGCACATATGTCAAGATAAGAATCTCTGAATAGATCATCAGTCTGTGCGCGTATGTGTGTTCTCTCACATGCTTAATGACCAGAGGTGTTTGATCCTCTGTGGGGAGGGGAAGCTATAGGACTGGAGATTATCCCGTTTTTATGCTAGTGGCCTCCTTCTCTAGCATTTCCTCCTGGTTTACAATACCAGGTCTCATACAGCTGAGCTGACCCTGCGATCATCTGATGAAGCCATTGGTGCGTGCTGTTGTAGAGGAGATGTTTCACGGTGGAGTGATACATGTTTGATTAGATTTGTTCCTGTGTTTGAAGGAACAGTTTGAGAATAAGCCAGAATGCAGAGGAATGTTTGCGGTCTCAGTCGTTGATCAATGTGACAGTTTCTCAGGTGGGAGGATGCAAACTACTCAGGCGAGAAGATTAGATCCATTGCACATCACACCATCCAAGGTGGTCTCCTAAAGTTAGGAGGGCCTGTGTGTTACCCTCGGGAACAGTGAGTCAGAACAGTGCTCTCTTCAAACAGGATATTGGCCCTCGCTTGCGGTGAGTGCGGCTAATTACCTGGACTTCCTATCTGGGGGAGGTGACACTGATAAAAACTCTTTCTCTTTTTGTCACTGTTGTTGTCAGTCGCGTTACGCTTTGGATCATGAGGGTGAGTGTCAATTCATTCTTGGACCTGCACCCTTTCTTAGAAAAATGACCTGCAGACTTGCCGAGAGGAACATGAGCCCCGTCAAAACGACATCCGTTGCCAGCCTTGAGGGAAAATATTGATGCTGGCAACCTTTTGACGTCCCCTGCACCATGACGTAGCGGTTTTTCCATGACACATTTGATGATTGCTTCCAAATGGGCCTGTCAGTTTTAATATAGATGACCCCTGCATTTTGCTTTCCTCTAAAGTAAACAAAATCCACCGGCTCCCCCCCACACACACATACATAATGTGTGATCACACAGCAGGAATGAGCCTTGAGATAGAACAGGCATTTGTGAGTTGATATATGCTTTCATGTTCAATCTTCTTGCCCATGAGTGAAGTAGTTTGAATTGATGTTGTTTTTGTAAGTTTGTAGATCGAAAGCCACAATGTTATTTCAGGAAGTTGGATGTAAGTCCATGAAATGACTTTAAACTCTTGTATGTGGTGGCTGTAAAAAAAGGAGGAGACATTACTTCAGTAGAAGAAGCCTGCCAGAATGTTTACCTTATATGCTTTTCTTATACTTCAAGAGAGCCCTCTTAATTTTATTTGACAATAAACAAATTTCCTGTCACATTAAGTCCTGGACTTGGACCAAATGCCAACAATTAAGAGAGTCAATACACTCATATATACATTTAGATTATACAGTGTCAACTAACAAGTGAAGGTAAGCATTCAGTTTGTTTACAGATCTGTGTGTGTGTGTGTGTGTGTGTGGCTGGGTTCCAGGAGTACTGGTGCAGTCAGCGAGAACGTGGAAATATGTGGGAACAGCTCAGTTACGAGACACATGGTGAAGCTGAAAATTGGACGGGCCCACTTCACTGGAGCATATCAACTACCTGTTAATGTTAAACTAATGAGCCATTCCCTTTGTGAACGTGTTGCCGGTGTAAAGCATTTGACACAAAGTGTAAATCACAATGCACAGGTGTATGTGTGGGCCGTGGTAGGAAAAGAGCTTACGGCTGCTGCGATGTGCACTGCAATTTATACATACTGAGACATTCCTCTGAGTTGTTTTGACATTTTGATGCTTCTGCTCATTTGGTTTGAGACTGATGTGTGCTTGATATAAGGATAGAGAGCTTTAAGCATGGTTTCAGCTTAGATTAAAGACTCAAAGAAAGAGAAACAGCACGGCTTTACAAACAGCAAATCTCCATATACGCATTCACTCACATGGGGTCTGTGGAAGCATTTAAAACTGTACTGCAAATAAACTTCATATTGCTGCTTTGAATACTTTAGCACTATTATTTTTTCAAAGTTGTAGGTGAGTATAAGCATGTTACTTTAACTAAAGGCCTACTTTACAAAAAATGGTTGGCAGCATGACAAAAAGAATTAATAAAGTTTGCACAGCAGAAAAAAAAGGTCTATTCTTTATAACTGCTTCATAGTCTGCTGACAGTTCTTTGAAAGTCCTGTCTATGAGGTACTTCCTTTATGTACAATAATGAGGTCCAATGTTGATATGGAAATACAGATTACTCATTTATTGTTTGAAGCTTGTTTGCAGAAGTTTTACAATCCCCACCTTGAGGTGTTAATGTTTGAATTCCTTCAGATAAATGCACTTTTCTGTACCGATAAAGCTGCAACACCAACATTTTTCTTTTTTTCTTATTTTGTATGTGGGTTCCAAATCTTATAAGTAAATAAAACATTTTTCAAACCGATTTAGAAAGTAAAAAAAATAAAGTGCATCTGTTCATTTTCTATAAAAGAGGCAGAGACAACTCAATCAATGGTAAACCTCAGTATGGTTAAATTTCACTGGGGCTTAATATGCAACAGGAGGGTTTTTATTGCCATGTCTTTCTTCTCAGCCACGACTCTCTAAAGTAGTGCAAAGTAGTTGTAAAGCTGCCAGCGGGAAGAATATTTTCCACATAGCATGATGACAAATAGCATGTAGGCATTACACATGTGGGTGACACACAGACGTCACATTGTCACCGTAGTGCTTTTTTTTCTTCAAATGATCAGATTATCAGTGTGGCTCACTGGGTTGAGTGAATTCTGCATGTTTTGTTTGTATATGAGAAAAAAAAAAACACAAAAAACAACACAACTTACTGGTCATGGTTTTTTCCCCCCAGGTATTCTTTAATTTTAATACATTTTTATTCTTTCTTTTTCAGATAATATAGAAATGAGCTTTAATTAAAATGTCCAGCCAAATAAATTCTCCATGTGTCTTCAGTGCAACATGTCAGCTCCAAGATTTTGTTTCCTTCATAATGGGAAAATCTGTACACAGCATCCAAGATGTTATGAAAAATGAGAAATGCAGGTACAAAAAGACTAAACAGGTTTTTATTTGACCATTTATTACACTCAAAACTTTATGCGCAACAGCCAGAGAGAAGATAACTCTGCCTTTTGAAGAGGTGTCAGCTTGCAACAAACTGGAATCCATGACTGGTTCACTATTGTGGTTACTCCACACCAAATAGTTCAAAAAGACCAAAGCAAAGTAGTCCTATTAGCCACAAATGAAACAGATAAAAATAAATCATCTAAAGATACTGATATGCTGAGGTAATTGACAACAGAGGCAAAACATGATGAGGCTCCAAAACCATTAAATGCAGAGATTACACAATTAATTGAAAAACTATTTATAAGTAAAATATGATGACTGTTAATTAGGCTTGGCTGCTTTTTCTGCATTACAATCTTACCCTAATATATTACATATGTTGTCATGTGTACAAGAATGTGCTGTATACATAAATATGTGAGGGTGACAGCAACTGGGCCTTTCTGCACACGGTCTGCAGGCCGGCAGAAGCAGACAGTGTTTTGACATGAGGGTGCACGTCTGTCACTGGCCAAGTCGACTTGTGCTGAAAGAGAGCAAAGCGCTGGCAAGTCTCACAGGATCTGCGAATCAAGGTCGGCGCAGCAGAAGGGGCCCAGTATTTTTTAAATTCACTGACAGACACTGCTAACTCTGTTTACGACGGCTAAACAAAAGCAGTCTGGAAACTATAGACTCGCTGCCTTGGTTTAATTATTTTTATTTGATAATGTTTTTCATTCTGATCAGAATCCCTAAATGCATTTTAATGTGGTGTGCGAATGCTTGAATGTCTCATCTCCCTCAGTGCATGGCGCTTTATGTAAATCAAGGAGAAAGAGGGGAGATCTTTTGTGTCAGCACATCTGACATTCCTTTGTGCTAAGTTAAAGGCTTGTCTTGTGAAATCATGCTTCACTGCTATTGTGGGCATGTGGTTTGTGCACATTCATTATGAGGAGCCTATGAGTGACATTATGTTAGCTCCTAAGGTTGAAAGTGAGAGGTTGCGCTCATTAACAAACCCCGGGTCTAGGAGCAGACTATCCAGTCTTAATGATCACCCGCCCCAATAATGTCGGCTATGTAAGAAAATAAAGGAATGGACAACATAGAAATTTGGTCATGGTTACAGGATGCTACAAGCAAGTTTCCTCGCTGACTTGTATAAAAAATGTCCAAACTTCATATTAATTCTGGCTCAATTAACCCAGAGTGCATTCACGTTAACCAGTAATCATTACGCTCCACTGATCTAAAGGCCATTGTCACACAGGCACTTGAAGAAGTCTTTTGTGTAATAGAAGAATGGCAGAGTGACCCCCGGCAGTGCCGTGCAAGGCCAGGGAGACGTTTTGTTAGCCCCATCACCCATTCCTCTCTGCGGCCTGGAGTAAGATTTCAAGGTCTGAGTGGCCATGAGTGTTGCTGAGTGATAGGCAGAGAGAAGAGACCCTCAACCCAATAGCTTTGATGATTGAAACAAAACACAGAGTCCCTGCAGACTATAGCTTGCAAATCTGTGACTAAGCATGCTACTTAGATGTAGGCATCAGCCACCAAAGTTTAATCATGTTTAATGTGTTCAGTCTAACAATTCAATGAAAAACTATGAAACAAGGCAGGAGCTAATATTAAGCCCACTGACATCACTCAATACTTTCTGCTGATTGTGAGGAGAAGAGCAGACAGTCTTGACAATGACAGTGATTTTGGGAGGTCAAAGGTGGATTTGTGGGGTCCCACCTCTCTGACCTTCCATGGAATAAAATACATCATGAATCAGCTCTGAATCATCTCCATTCATTTATGTCTCCTACAAAACACATAGCCATACTGATTTGCTAAATACTTTTTTGGAGGAAATTACAAACATAAACCACCCAAGTTTTTTTTTTGGGATTCAATGCAGGGAGTGAGCTGTGCAGCTGAATCATCCTGTTATTAACCATTAGAGTGTTAACATGGGAAAAACGGCCAATGTCACTTTTATCATAATGGTAACTTGAATTCAAGCGTAAAGAAGGAAAGGACTGTCAGAATCTGGGAAAAGTTATAGTTGATGCATTTTTTTGGCCAGTGAAGTATTTGTTTACCCAGCACAGGGATGTGGATAATATTTTCAATATTTTGAGGTATAAACCATGTCCTGTGGGTGTGTTTCCTTTAGGTGTGGTGGCCAGCATTTAGCTGGTTGTGGTTACTATTTGGCTGCAACATTGGGAAATCACAAAACCGTAACAAATGTAAAAAGCAGTACCAAGAAAAAAAAATCCAGATTAGCATGTCATTACTCCAGTGTCCTGCTGGGTGATTGAAAGCTGACGTCCTGTCAGGATGAGTGGTGTGCTGGGGTGGGTGGGAGGGGATGCATTAACAATGGTCTTACTAACTCAACAGCCGACATGCAACACTGTGTGGCCATACAGACTGGTGTTACGCTGACCCAGTCCCTTTAACTACGACATTTATTTGGCTAGGAGTTTTGCATGATGAAAAATTAGATGTTGAAAAGTTCAATATAAATGCTGATTTGTTATGTTGTTAAAACATCTGTGCAGCTGTGTAGTTTCAACAAAAGGCACAACAAATTGGATTAATGCAGTTTTCAAGGTCTTTTCCCAAAAGAATGCGTTAGAATTTGAGCCTTTTACACTGTAGCTCTTTGGCATAGTAGGAGTCTATATTCACCATTATCAAATGACAAATGTTTAACATCAAAGCCACAACAAATCTGATCTCTTTGAGCGTTACAAAGAAAATAATTCTTTCAGCCTTTCAACTCTGCTGCACGCTCCTAGACTTCAGGATGTGTGAGAAGGAGAGAAAACACTGGATGGTAAAATGTTCCAGGTTCATGGGATGTGCTTAAATCTGCTGTTGCTCAATCAAAGAGCAGATAGCGGCTCCTACTCATTTTATGACCCTTTGGAAACATGCTCGGAGTATTATGTTATCAAACTGGGAGAAGGGAGGGAGTGCACGGACAGCTGAACAAAGGCAGTGCAAACAGCTGTGCCAGTGCAAACAGCAGACAGATTATTTGCAGGAGGAAAAGTTAGGCAGGTCTCGCTATCATAATACTGACATCAAATCATAGCAGCCATAAAGCGCTCTTCAGCTGTGTTGCTTTGTAGATTGAGTGTTTTTATTTTGTCTGAGCATTTTGCAGGAGTTGAAAGTTGTATTCAATGAAGATTGGTCATTAAACCAAATATCAAGCCCTGATGTTTGATATATACGACTCAGCTGAATGACGACATTTGCCTCATGACTTCTCGAACACACTTAGAGGACGACTTCAAACTTGATGGTTTCTCACTTGAGGTGGCTGGCTGCAGTAGGAGGATCAGTGTTGATACAGCTGATCGTTGTTATTCCAAGTGAAATATATGGCCCTGTTTGTTTTCAGAGATAGACCCAATGCTTTGCTTCAAGTTCATATTTATCTATCAAGGGAAATATGTCAGCACAGATCCAGTTTGTTCTTATTACACAGTCTCTTCTCATTATCATGCTACTGAAGAGGAGTATGTAATCCACCCCATATGTTTAACTTGAAACTAGCACATCAATTACATACAATTATACCTGTGTGAAATGCATGATGAGAGGCGGCAGACTTTATGAGCTATGTCCCAACAGATACGAGCACAGTTACCTGCAGTGTTTGGATCTGTTTTTCTGTATTTTTCTTTTAAGAAATGACACCTTTCAGCAGCCCAAAGGTGTAAAAGGAGTGGCAGTAAGGGCGGATAGCAATGATTTTAGAGTTGCGTGCAAGAGACAATACCTCATAGAGTTGCTGTACACCCACGTGATGGATTTCCCCTGAAGAAGATTGAGTTGGTATCTTTCAGGGAAAAGATATGAAAATGACTAAAAGCATTGTTTGATACTCTTGGCAAGAGACAAGGCATGCATTCTGTTTTCGAAAACTCTCAGACTTATGTTGAGACTAATGTTGCAACAAAAAAAAAAAAAAAGCACTGAAATGTATTTGATAATCCCAGAGTAATGGTAATGTTATCTCCTCAGTATTTCTTGGGATAGATTAGTCTTGTACTAACACACTGTATACTAAACATGCACTTTCACACAATGTAGTTTAGCACTGGAGACAATACACAGGTTAGACTTTGCTGGATTTGGTTGAAGTAATGATATTACCTCAGTGGTGCATGAGGCAATACAGTATTCCTCTACGTCTTTGGAGGGAAGGGGAAGTCCCCGTGTCTGTGTGCTGTTTGACTGGACTAGTTGAGTAATGCGGCCTGGGATTAGGTGGAGCAGCCACACAACAGCAAACCCTCCCTCTCTCTCTCTCTGATCTGTCTGGACACACACATGTGAACAGTTGGATCAGAACCACAGCTGGCCTACATCCCTCCAAGGTGTCAAACCAGTCTTATACTTGTACATTTTTGTAATAAATTAACAAATGAACAGAGTCTATTATATCATTATGTCAAAACTTCTTAGGATATGTGTGTGCTGATTGGCTGTTTGGTTGTAGCCTGTAAACATTAATCACATATGAGTGAGCACTCATCAAGACAGAAAAAACGTGTATTCTGTTGCCCTGACAAAACGCATGCAAAGAAGTGGAGCTGTGTTGACTTTTATGTCCTCTGTCAGCTATAAAATGGCTTTTGAATGAATGTGTTTTCACTTGTTTAGTGAAGATTTTAGGTTTGGCATTGTCAGGGTTTGAGGGGAGGGAATTTGTGTGTTTGTTATTTGCAAGAGGTTCAAGAACAAATCCAAAATATGAGCGATGAGCGTGTGAAACTATGTCAGTCACTTTCTGTGCTTGCAAATAAGAAAAAAAAGGAAACTTAGAAACATATATCAAAGCTTCATAACCGGAACTCTATTAATCTCTTAAAACAGATTTTGATAAATAAGTTGTACTCTGTCAATATTATTTAAAAAGTTTCTGAATTTACAAGAATTTGATGTACTCTTTTTTTTTTTCTTTTTTGGCCAGTGGAATATTTGTTTACCAAACACGTGGATAATGATAATATTTGCAATATTTTGAGGTATAAACAATGTCCTGTGGGTGTGTTCCCTATAGGAGTGGTGACCAGCAGTCAGCTGAGTTGTGGTTGCTGAGGTTAGTGGCCACAATGTTGGGAAATGATAGCATACTAGTAAATGCGTAACAGCATTACGAAGCGTGGGATACTGAGGCAAGGAAGGGGGAGGTGAAGACATAATTCACAACGATGATAAAAAGTCTTGTGAACTTCTTCTTGTGGACATTCTAAGGACAAAAAGTAGCTAAGTCAGCAATACTTTACACATTACAGTCATTTAAAACTTAAAAAAGACACGTCATTAATGTGGCTGCACACATATTTGCGGACTGACTGTTCAAACAGAATGTGCCCAAGTCTCACCATATCAAATCTAATATGATGCTGAGCGCTAATTTGGTTAAAATGAATTACAACGCTTCATTGCATTAAGGCATCAGAATATACCAGTGGCAGAAAAACAACTCACTGTGTAATATGTTCACAGTAAATCATTAGACAGATGTTGAGGGAGGAGGTTTAAAGGCCCAGTTAAAAAAAAAAGAAAAAAAAGAAAAAAAAAAAGATTAATGCTGGGACATGACAGAATGAGAATTAATGAACGATCCAATCATATAAGCGGTTAAACAAACCACCAAAGACAGAGAACACCCCTCATTTAGTGCTGAAAGACAGCAGCAAGTATGTGACAGCCCCCTCCCTGCATAGCAATCATTGCTATCTTGCACCATCTCTGTGGAAAACTAATCAAACTGTAAATTACAGATGTGCAGTTGTGTATACAAAGGAGTGCATATGCCTAATTAAAAAAGAAACAATGATTAGTCTGTAAGACATTGTAGTGGGGAGCAGGAGCTTGTGCAGAGCATCCCGATGAAAAGCTTCATTATTTGATTGTTTATACAGAAACACTGGGACTCGTCCCATTGAAGGCATGGGCTGCTCGACTGACTATGCACCAATCAGCTATATGTAGCAGTGTGGAAATTGGATGTATATTATGAAAGATTACAATCTAAGCAGTGCGGTGTGCGCACATAATTCATGCCATATCCTGTGAAGGCCTGGGGTTAAACAGCCGGACTTAGTGACATGAACAAGACTTCAATCACAGTGAGGCCCGAAAGAATAAAAAGAAAATACACTGCTGGCACTCAATTGAGTGACATTAGTCAGGACGGAAATGGAGCTGTTATTGAAAAAATGTGTTTGAGTGATTTTTTAGTTTGGAGAGGTGTTTCAAGTTAGGAGTTTCACTTTTATTGAAGATTTTAGTATCGTAACAGAATGATGAATTCAGCAGGCATTAGAGTGAGCAGGAACGATCAGGCTAATTTGATGTGGTGATAGGGTGTGTGTGGGTCACAGCGGGCTTGTGTGCTTCTTCTGAGGCGGCAGTCGGAGTCCCTCTACGGCGTCTACGTGTACCAGTCTTAGAGAGGCTCATACGGACCTACATTCAGATCCAGTTTTAAGTCCCTGCACCTAGCAGTGTGCACAGACAGATTGAAATGCAGAGGGAAACATTAAACCTCTGCCACCCCTTCATTTGTCCAACTTGTGTCCAATTTCCTTAAAGATCTTGAAAACATGTTTAGGAGCAAACATTCCTTCATTGGACCAGATTTGGTTCTTTGTATATAAGAATTACGTCTCTCAGCCTTTCGTCGCTCCATGATTTGAATCACAAGGCAGTGCATTAGACAGTTAAAACTGCAGATGGAGCAAAGTTATGTCTATTTTACCCACAAGCCAGCTGTCAGAGCTAAATATTTACACACAAGACATGGAAAACATTATAATTGCATGAAAAATAATGAAACCAGTGACTGTGAACATGTGCTTAAGTAACACATGCCTCCTTTCTCCCAGGTGTTTGTGCTGTCATTGATAACAATGAGATGGTGTTAAGGCATAATTACCCTTTTCTTCAAACTCCGAAAGGCTCCCAAACTGCCAATCAGCACGTGATTAGCACCAAAGGCTTGTTTGTTTTCCTCTCCCTGCTTTCATCTCTGCAGTGATCAGCCGTTGGAATGAAATAGAAACTGCGGACGTGTCAAAACTAAACCTGCGGACAGTCTGTCTTGTAATTTGCACCTCAACAATTTTTTTTTCTTTTTCTTTTTTTTTAACCAAAGCCAATGCCAAATAAATCCCATACATTGTTTTTCATGTTTATCTTAATTCATTTTCTTTTCTACTAAAAGCTTACAGCAACAAGGAAATTATTATTAAGCTTCAACATGACCCCATCACGGTTCTTTTGAAACTTGTCCAAACCAGCTCTTAAATTAGGTTATTTCCTTGGACTGTTCTACCTACTCAACATGACTGCTTTGAACTTGAATTTTGAAAAAATAAGAAATTCAATATATCCAACTCAAAAGCTTTTCATGAAGAACTGAGGAAAATCCTCACAGGTTAACGATAGGTCAGTGCTGGATGGGGAACTCGGGCTTGTGCATTCCAAGTCCCGAGAGAGGAGCTATCTGCAAGTTCATCTGGTCAGCAGGTATAACGGGAACGGGTCACAGGTGAGCAACAGATGGTCGATGCTTGTGTATCAGCATGTGTAGATCTTAAAAGCCCAAATGATACGTAAACTACTGTTTGAGGGCAATAGTCTTATATTTCAAAGAGACAGACTGCTTACATGTTTGAACAGTTGTTCTTCTTTTGTACCATACTATAAAATGTATGGATGTATACAACAGATCAGTCCATTTCTCCATACGTGTAACATACATATCAACCCATATCAAGTTACAAAAATTCAATATTTAGAGCTTATTTTTTGTCAGACTTCAGCAGGAGACATTCAGTGGCTTATGTGGTGGCTCATTACATGTTTCAACACCATGATACTCAAACAGCTGCCTGTTTATTACTTTGTTGCCATGTAACAAATGCAACTCACAGTGCTGATTCTGAAACAAATGTAGTGATAGTGACAATAAATTCATGCATCTTGACAAGAAATCTCAAGTATTTTCTCTTACAATACCTATTGTAAGCAGAAGTGATATTTGTGAAATCAAACCCCAATGGACATTCAAAGGGGATTATTCTTTGGTAAAGTGGACAGTTTTAAGCCTATTTACCAAATTTATCAGAATAACTGTCATTATGGAAACTTATGTGATTTAAATACTGATTGTTGGAAATATATTAGTGTTTTGAAGTGGCACTACTGAATTTTGGCGCCCCTAACGAAGGGTAATTTAGCATCCTTTTTGCATCCTGTCTCTCCTCTGAGCTCTCTCCAGCCAGTAAAATCCAGTCCAATGTTGATTTTCTCTCTTTCTTTTCTTTTCTTTCTCCAGTAATATCCACTTTGCTGACTCCATAATGGTGCATGTCCAAAACAGCCAGTGTGTTAATATCCAGTTTCTGTCACGTGACTCGGTGCAGTAAATTAAAATACAGCAGTCACGTGATGCTCCGGGCTGGACCACAAAGTTGCGAAATAGCTTCTCAGCTGCAGGATGCTGCAGGGCATAGGAACTGGGAATGTTCATAATGAATCTCAGTGTGCCATCAAAATGAGTCATAAGCACAGGGTAAGATCAGAAACTTATGTAGTATTCCTTTAATGGGACCCTTCTTAAGGGAGCCCCTGGATTGTAAATAAATCAAAGCCCTCTTTTCTTTTTAGTTTGATTTAGCTGCAGTTTGGTTATTTTTAGGAACTTACAACACTTCCAACCTGATGAACAATCAAACATTATTGTACCTTCTCTGGTGAGGTTTGGTAACACTGTGTAGATTTCACACTCTGGGGAAACAAAATGTGAAACTGACACAGTATCCAGTAGTGAGTTCACCAGTCTGTATGTATAACCCAATAAATCAATAAATGGATTTGTCAGACATATGTTCTGACTCTGACAGCTGAGGTATTGATTTCTTTTTAGCAATAACTTTGAAAGCGAAGAAGCTGTACCATAAATGTGAGTCGCCTCTATACCCACAAGTAGAAATTGCATGTTATTGTTCAAAGGTTTTGTAACATTACCATAGGTGAGGGAGCGTGACACAGACACGCATTAGCCACACAGTGCTCCCACCTTACCTCTAAAACAAAACTTTCACTATAGTGCTCATGTTGTCTACATTTCCATATGTGATGTCTACTTAACAGAAAACCTCAACCTTTAAAGTATGTGAGAGGACATCGCAAAACACAGAAAAAACACACCCAAACTGGAATATTTCTGATGACGAAACATTTTCTGTAGGTTTACCACAATCAGGCCCAATAGCATGTTTATTTGAGTCCAATCCAACAACACATGCATATAGTATTTTATTACTAAAGCATTACCATAGGACTTTCGGGGTAGATTTGGGGTGTGCTCTCAGGAAAACACAACTACTTATTAAAGTCTAGACGCAACATAAAACCATCAGAAGTCCTGAAGTAAGCACTCACAGGCTCACATGCAGAGCTGACAGTGTCTGTTCAACCATGCTGGTTTTCCGTTGCTGTCTGTGTAGTGTCGGGGGGGATGTTGCACATTGATAATTAAGGATGGTGTCAGTGGAAGTGGAAGCATCTTGACAGAGCTGGTCTTAGATGCAGGAGTTTTTAGATAATCGTACAGTCCATCTGATTTGAAGTGTTAAACATGTTGCAAATCAACATACAGAAAGACAAAATCAGGCTTCCATGGAGCTATAAGTCAGCCTGTGTTTTCTTTAAGATTACTTAAGATGATCTGTTCTATGTCAAACTTGAGCAGATTTTTTTTTTTTTTTTTTTTTTTTGCTTATGACTTCCTTCGCAGAAGAGCCAAAACATTCCACAATGTCCAGAGGTCTCCCACCTGCAGCAGGGTGAAGATGTTCAAGCAAGATTTACAAGGTCTGAAACTACATTTTGGTGGTTCAACCTGCGTGCACAGGAAGAAACCTGCGGGCAGGGCTCAAGGGAGTACGAGACTTTTGGTTTTAAAACAATTTCCTGTTCCAACATCTTTTTGCAGGTAAGGACACGGAGAGCCCTTGCACAAAATATTCCCTTCATAAAGATAAACTTTCGATTTAAAAAAAGGAAAATCCTAATATTGTTAGAATGAATCAGGAATGCAAGAATGACATTAATTGTGAACTGCTTATGTAACCGAAAGACTAACGTTTCCTTTTTTGGGCGAAGCTTTTGCAATACAAATCTAAGTGTAGACAGAACTCTGGTGGGATGATGAGTTTGAGTCTTCTCATAGTTTTCAATGTGACTCGTCATGGTGATAACCATGACTTGATGACCTTAAACAGAAGAGAAGGGGGGAGCTTTGAGGGCTGTCTCAGCCTCTGTCAGCATCTTGACATTCAAAGAGAAATTGTGAGCACTTTTGGAATGAAAGCATTTCTCTAATCTCTTAGCGAGACATTGAGATAGAGAACATAGCAAGGTGAAAGGAATGGTGCTGCCTGCGTCTGTGCACAGGAGCGGGTCTCAGGAGTCCGGAGGTCTGGCCCACTCTTCAAATGGCACAGTGTTTGTTGGGGAATGTGCAATTATGGAGGCCAGGCCTTTGATCCAGGTTTTCCATCAGGGCTAAATTGTCCTCACATTGAGCGCCACAGTGTATCCTTGGGCACTCCTTTATATTCTGCTGCTCTTTCATGTGCACCCCTCTGGAACTCAAAGCATCCCCTCTTGAAAAGTGAGCTTTGGCCTGTCCATGCTCTAGTGCGGTAGAGAAATACTGCCCAGTACGTCTGTGTGTGTGTGTGTGTTTGTGAGTGTGCAAATGAGAAAACAGTAATTATCAATAAATTACATAAAGAGTTAAAAAAGTTTGCGCACACAAGATGCTGTGAAGAAAGTCTTAATGTGAAAATACTGGTGTAAAAAGGTGGTTTTTAAAGGGGTCATATTTCCTATTGCACGTGTGTGGAACAAGTGTTTGTGGCAGGATGTTAGTGTTCCTGTGCTTGCGTGAGTTGGACTCTGTGATTGTGATTCTTTCCACATGCTCCCATATGTTATCTGTCCTCATAATAACTACCATCTCCGTCAAATTAACCAGAGGGACTTTCTCTCTTTGCTTATTTCTGCTGATAGTGACCTTAGCTACTCATTTTCTTTCTCACATCAAGGTTGACTATTTGTTAGGCTTTTTCACAAGAGCATTACTTTACGCACTTCATGCAATGTGAGCTCATGTGAACAATCGCAGAGCCTATTTATAAACCCTGTGGTCACCTCAGATCATTAGATAGCTTCCCGAACAAGATTGAGATCGTGTAGCGTCCTCTGTGTGTGTCCTCGTGTGACTTAATCGTCTGACACTCTGAGGAAGCCTCTATCATCAGCCGCAAAGTGAGACCACATGTTTTAAGGAGGAACATAACAGTGCTCATGGAGGTGTTTCACTGGAATGTTCTATTTGAAGCTTTCATGCGAGTGCCAAGCGTTGTGTGCTATGCTGTCTTTTACAATCACAATCATTTGCTGTCTAAACGTGCTGGAACTGTGTGTATGTTGGAATACTTCACTCTGAAGTCTACATGCATCTGCAGAGGAATGCAAACATCAGCATGTCACGTTTTTCCCAAAAACAAAAACTGTTGAAAGGTACACTATTCTCTCCAAGGAAGCTATTTGGGCATGAATAAAAGCTCTTTTGAAGTTAAAATTGTCCTGTCTTCAGACATTAATCAACTTCACAGCTAAAATAATTCAAAAACAAAACTTAAATTTGTCATGTGAAGTCCTCCTTTTATGTACTGCCTGTTAGCTAAATTAAATTAAATTTGGTTCAGTTTCTGTCTACACCTTCTAACACATAAATTAACAAAGAGAAAGAAAAAAATAAATCTGTGAATCAATGAATCACAAATCTATCCACTAAAGTTTTCTTAAAATCTTTTTTTTAATCATTTTGGACATTTAGTCCATGGAACTGGCATTTTGGGAGCCCAATACACATTTTTTTCCCACATACTGTCTCTGAAAACGCCACCATTTTGTTTATGTTTTTACAACCCATACAAATCTTTCCTGAACCGATGACGCCATAGCCCCACTTTAGTTTGCGTGCGCAAACTCTGCCAACAGCTACAACAGTGGCAGATTATAGTGTTGCATTCATGCTGCAGAAGCAAAGCATGATATGACTTTTCTTTTAAAGTATGCAAAAATCCACAATCTACACAAATGTGTCATTTTTAGTCTGAGTTTCTGTCATCTTTGCATATTTGTTTATATCGCACATGTTTCTGCACATGCTCCATGTTTTATTCTCTGTTTTTGGGGGTGTTTCTGTGGCAGCACCACTTACAGGCTGAAAATTTCACTTCAGAACTTTTTTTTGTGGCCCAGACCATCTCACTACTGGCTTGCTACCAGTTGCTGCGTCACATGGCAGCAACTGGTTATCAACACACTGGCAATTTTGGATGCGCACCATGGCTGATTCAGTAAAGACACAAGAGGAGGAAGAGTGAGACAAGAGTCAACATCAGAGGATGAAAGATATATGCTGAATTAACCTTTGTTAGGTGGGACCAAAGTATGAAAACCTGACAAAGTTCAATAGTACGGCTTTAGTGCTACTTTTTCCATTTTTTTCCCTGTGCTGTGTGTTAAATTAGGGTTCAAACCAAATTTAATTAACCAAGTTTGGTTTTGATGGATTGAAAAGCAGTGATTGATGAAGGCTTAGAAAATGGGGGAAAAAAAGAAAGAAATCAATATGATTTGTAATTTTTCAGGCTTGATTTAAAGTTAATCTGTGGCAATTTTGGTGAAGTTTAGAAAATAACGAGTGCCTAACATTTTTTCAAACAAATCCAACTTAATCGAAAAGTACATGCATACTGATAAATATAGCTCTGATTTTTACGCACTGATCCCAGTGATGCGAGACAAATCATCAGATGCAGACCCCAGAATTCATGGTGTTCTTCCTTTGTTCCGTTCTGCCTTTTTTACCAGGTTTCACTATCATCATTGTTTTGCCATCTTTTGATCAGATAAACCCGACACATGTGCAGATCTGTGCAGACTCAAAAACATAATCGGTAGTCTCACTGGTGCAGGTAACTCAACAATGTGCCTCATGATTATTTTCTATTGGCATAAATGTACATGGCTGCAAGCTGAGTACAGATGAATCCAGATGTGACAAGATATAACATGTGCTAAGGTTTTATTCAACCGTCCAGATTGCTTGCCTCTACAATTTTAAGGCTGATGACATCATGACCCAGGGGGACAGCTTCTTGGTTTGTGATCAATCTGTACAGACTGCATATCACTCTGTGTCCCACTATGTTCTGCCAGATAACTAATACTGTAAAAAACTTAAAGTTAGAGATAAGAGTTTAGCTATAAAAAAAATAACACTTTCACAGAAACACACAACTCAAAAAGAGGTTCAGGGAAATTACAAGGTTTCATATTTCATCTTCTTCCTGTGGTTAAGGTTATAGCTTAATCCCACAGCCACTACGATCAGCCCTCTGCACCCACCCAAACAGTTAACTGCTCTCCTAGTTTGTAAGACATCAGCTGTTGAGCTCTGTTGAGTCGTTGTGTTAAATAGCAACAGGAATGTGTTTTAAGTGGTCTCTGGGACTGGAATGAGGCCGGGGCAGGCTCTGCTAGAGCAAGCCAACCCCCCAAAACCAAAACCACAAAAACATCAAAAGGAAAAAACAGCGGTGCGGGGA
>JBBBVU010000017.1:9229364-9241777 GCA_037177055.1 Atherinosoma microstoma
ACACACACACACACACACACACACACACACACACACACACACACACACACACACACACACACACACACACCTCTTCCCTCTCCACTGGTGAGGTGCCAAGTCCTGCTGCAGGGTGGTGGGTCCCCTCTGATGGTGTGAGAGTGTATTAACTTCAGGCATGTTAGCAGGGGCAAGCCTTCGTTAGTGGCTCCTGCTGTGGTGAGGAGGGTTCTGACGTGATGTCGCTGCTCTCTGAAGTCTGGGTCTTGCACTGGGTTCGCTGTTCGTCACGTCCAAAATAAACATGTATCTTCTACACACCCAGAGACCAACCTGCAGCATGTCTCAGAATATCCACTTGGCCTTTTCACAGGTTTCCACTGTGCCTACCAACTGCCTGTCGCTCATTACACTCTGCAGACGGTGCTCTGCAGTTCACAGGCTAAGATGGGGAATGATTCACCTTTCATGATAATTTCATTGTAAAAAAAGAAACAACTGGGTTGACCTATTTTGTATCGCAAGCTTCAAATAACTTGGAAACAGCCTCATCTGTTTCAGACTTACCAACAGAGCTACATAGACCAAAGAGTTCCTTGAAGGTGTTTGTTCAAGAGTTTCAGGAAATGTGAGTAGAAAGAGATATTTCAATCCTATGAGAGACATTCCCCTCTGATAAAAATGTGTCACTACAGACAAAAGGAGTCACTTGGTAGAATTAGATCAGACTGGGACTGGTGCCGATGAGAGATTGGCTGGCTGCCTTGAAAAACCACACAAGTGTATTTAATTGCCAGACAGACCAGAATAATTCTTCCATAATCTCAATTTATACAGTCACTTGAGTGGGGCCATAACACGCTGACAGTGTGTGTTGGATATCAAGAATGACTGCCTGCTGCACATCTGTAGAGGGAGAGAAACAGAGAGGGATAATGTGGGCATTGTCGCACTGAAGGGGAACCGTACGAGTGACTGTAACAGCCGTGAACAAGCCCTCCTTCATATTTGACCTTCTATGTCTCTGTCAGACGGCGTAAGGGAGACATAAAAATGGCCCTCAGCCCTAGACAGAGGACACTTGTCTGGGTACAACATTTCAATCTGGTTGTCTTCTGAAATGCTGACATGCGAGAGGCTCCCTCTGGCATGGAGAGCCCGTGTTAAGAGTAAGAGAGCCTTGCATCCTTTCAAGGATCTTCTGAGTTACAGATGTCCTGTCATGAAAAGAGGATGGATGAGAGTGTGTTGAGGTGTTATTTCTATCTGGATGTTGTGGTTTATATGTGTGTTTGGTAAGGTGCCAACATCTTCAATGGATGACAGACAGCTCCAGTGAGTTCAGCACCCCGCCTCCTCCGGCGTCCCTGTGTTTATCCTTGACCCTTCCGTGAGGTCGCCTTGCCTTGTTGCATCTGTCCCACTCTGGAGACGCTCAAGGAGAACGAGTGCTTTTTAAAAGGCAGGGTGCAAGGCTAGGCTTCTCCTCCAGTTGTAGATCTTTCATGCCTGCCTGACTCTGGCCTTGAAGAGCCATGAAAGATTATTCTGTGTGGTCCCAGATTTCTCTGATGACACAGCTGTCAATGCAACATCTCCTCTAAGTGCATAGAAAGGAGAATCTCAGGGCAATTCTTTTTTTAAACAATTCTGAACTAATGGTGAGTTAAAGGCATGTAGTCCTTGTTTAGATCAGTTGATGGTCCGTGATGCTGGCACATCTGATATCCTGAAAGACTTTGAAGGATTTGAAAACATTCTTATATCCTTTTTAGCTTCAGTTATTTGCATGAAAGCTACAGGAGAACATTTCTATTCACTTATAAACACAGTTGTTTTAGCACACAAAGTTTTAATTTGTTATGAATTCCAGTTTCTTTCAGCAAGCTGAAAGAAAGGCACAACACTTCTTATCATTCATAGATTACATTTGTGAAGCTTACCCTGAAGTCAGTTTAGCATGTTTAATGCTGTCTTTAAAATGTCATTTCACCAAAGACAGGCAGCTTAACTGTGCAATTGAGAGTTTTGAATTTGTGGGTAAATCTGACCTCTCATCTGGAAAGTGCATAATGGTGGTCCATCTGCTATCTACATCCAGCCCAAGCACGACATTAGATGTTATCTTCCGGATGAGGTGTATGTGTTTTGGGTTTGGAGGCAAACTGATGATTTTTTGACTTACTGAATGCATTCTCTCCTTGACCAGGGGATGTGCTTTCATCCATCCTTCTCCTCCGTGTGATGAATGACTCAGCCCCAAGTGGGCAATAAGTGGTTTTCATAGCTGAAGGTGGTACACAGTACTTTTGGCCCCTTGTAGCTGTTATTGCTCAACAGCAGCCCCTGCACCCCCTGTGTGTTCAGCAGAAGGTGGAAGATAAACAAATGTGCATTTACCTCATCCTCATGCATTTTCAGCACTTATCTCTCCCCAGAGTATCAGTTTTAATTAGAGCGCAATACCTCAGCTGGCCCATCAGTAACATAATCCTATCCTGAATCATGACTAATTGAAGGTGGATGACCAGAGGTGACTCTGCAGCTGAGCTTTCTCAATCAAAATCAGTTTAGCTTGCCATCAAGTGATTGCGTAATAGCAACCATTACCCTGCCAGCTCAATAACAAATTGAATTGCAAGCTTTCGCTTGCCAAACACCAATGAAACAACTCTGAGAATATCAGCTATACCCAATCTTCTCATTAATCTATTACTGTGGTTAACCAAGAAATTGCAAAATGTAACACAGAATCTTCCAGGTCTGTCCAGCTACAGCATAAATGTTGCTGACACATGCAATGGCTTGGTCCTTGGAAACTTCCGTGCAACATGGAGCAAAGACTTTAGGCCTCAGTCATGAAGAAACGGGTTGGACGCTGCAGAGGAACCCCCCGCTTAGAAGTAATTTAGGCTGAAGAGATGCACTTAAAACATATGCCTGCAACAAAAGAGAAATGGAGCCTCTCAGTGCATTAACCATCCCCTCTCTGCAAAAATGCTACTTGAAATAATAAGAACTCATCTGAGCCCTGTTATAAACAATATGAGAGTCAGTAAAACTCCAAATGCAGTGTGCAAATCTCATCTTCAGTGAAACTAATGGTCTCTATTTGATTTATCCAAAAGGAGAGCTGAGACAAGAAGCAACAGCACATGAATGAAGAAATAACACATAAAGGAGAGTGGAATGTTTTAATTACAGTAATTTGGATGTGAGGTTGCATGTGGCTACTGTGCTCTGGTGAAATGTATTGTATGTGCTTCATGGTTAGGCTATCATTACTAAATGTGTGGGAGGACCTTCACAGCATGGAGCTGACCTCAGACTGTAATCAAATGCATCTATAGGTTAATAAATATTCACTGCCTGGGAGCAAAACAAAAGCAGTTTGCAAACTTCTAAAGGCTCCTCTACATGCCCGCTTTATCATTATGGAAACTGTTTGGTTTTTGCATGCTACAATAGTTTTGCCAGCGTTTTACAGCCCTCATGTGTTGGATGTGACCGTGTCAAAGTTTAAAAACGGACACAGGATGTCGAGCTGTGAGAAATGTGCCTATGAGAGAGTACATGAAAGCAAAGAGGGGCACTGTGGTTCACAAAACTACACACTGTGATAGAGATTGAGAGAATGAGGACACGAGCGAGGAAGTGGGAGAGAGGAGGGGAGAGTTCAACAGTGAGGGAAGCTGGTGGGGAGGGCAGAGGGAGAGAGGAGGGATAAAAGCAGGAGGCCCAGACAGGCTAGAACAAGAAAGCAAAGAAAAATATCTAATTGGAATCAAGTGTCCTGACAGATTGCGTGGGCGACTGAATTCCACCTAGCGTGCTGCTTTTCCACTTGCGAAAAAGAAGCGCAAAAGTGTAAGTGAGTGGGGATGGGGTATCGAAAATACCCTCGCATTTGAGTGATTTTATTTTCTGGGCGGGTTTGGTGAAGACAAATGACAGAGGGGTGTGGAGGCCAACCACAACAGCATTTCCATTTCAAACTCTTTCTTTTTTCTTTTTTTTTTTTTTTTGCCAGCAGGCGAAAGACATCATACTGCTTGTGTGGTTGGCTTTCAGACCCGAGGAAATGCTATCCGTTGACAAACTGCAACCACTATTAAATTTCCAATTTCTAATGCGTCCTAATTGCTAATGAAGGTAAGTGGTCTGTATTTTTGTGTGTGTCCAAAAATGTGTTCCTCTGAGAAGAAAGTGAAGGAGGTCAAAGGGCACGTCTGCATTTTATGGGTCAGTTTCTGGGACAGTTTGCTTGGTTTCTATACTCCCTGCTGCTCATCTGCTCAAATGCTAAAGAAACTTAATGCTCACCTTTTCTGATGCCATACTCTATGTGTGCATAAAAACACAGCACAGTGTCATTTTTAGATTTTGTTATAGGAATTGAAGAAAAATGCGATTTGAGATTAAAATAATTTGCCAAATGATAGCTTTAGAGGGGCTGCGAGGGGATTTTGTAATTCATTTTCACACAGCTATGCCGCTAGCGCTGTATTCATGTTTATTTTACAGATTTAACAGCCGCATCAGTTTTGTTTTCTAATTATCTTTGCATGTAATCTTTGCAAGAGGGTTAAATAAAGTCAGTTTCCCAAAATATCAATTTTCATTTGGCAAAAAAGACCCCTAGATCATGTGCACAGACTGTATGACCCCTAATGTCACATTCATGAGTCCTCATTTAATTCTCATGCCGTTAAAAGCAAATCAAGTCTTTGAGTTGTTATCTCAGCCAAAGGAATGATCTTTTTATTTTGTCGAAGGTAAACCTTAATGTTTGCCTTCAGGCCCTGGTGAGGGACTAGAGGTCCCCCAGCCACTCTGCCTGACCACCAAGCAGAACATATCGCAAAGGAAGCCGGCAATATTTTTCTTTTTTTCCCTGTGTTGCTCTTATAACTGATGAAAATCAACCCGAGGTTGTTTTCCCATTACACGGTACTGTACTGTTGTTCCTGCTGTGTGGGCTTCCCCTTCAGAGTCCCCTGGATCAGGAGAACAGACACAACGCTGTCTCTCTGGCTCTCTTGCTCTCTTGCTCTTATTCCCTGGGAAATGTGTGCTCCACACTTGTGGCTTGTTGCCCACCTCCCACCCCAAAATAACACATGTATTACAGATGAGTGTGGATAGAAGAAGGTGGGTGGAACTTTTATAACGTTATGTAGCCCAAGACCCCCCAAGGCAAAATGGGACCACCCGGGGAAAAACACAAGCACGAGGTGACAAAAACTAACTAGTCACTGATGGTGTGAGCATTAATGCATTAATGATAGGGACTTTTTCCCCTTTTGGCAAAGGTTTTACATATCATGCTCCAGCCTCTGTATTCTTCGGTTGCGCCATTTGCCGGCTTTTCCATCATCCTATGATGGTCCTAATTTCTGTAGTTTGCAGGTTGTGGAAAAAAAGACATTACTTTTTCTGTAACTATATAACATTTTAAATTTCTAAATCAGGTTTTCCCCACATATTTCTTAAATGAAACACCAGATTTTGCCCACCACCTGTGACAGGGGGACCGATTGGGGACCACTTTGAAAGCGTAATTGAAAATCTAAGCGTCTCTCTGCAGCGGATATGGTATTTGAAGCACACAGGGCACAGATGGAAACTCAACTCCAGTTATTGTTCGCTCTATAACCATAATCAAGGGAACACCCTTTCTTACCATAAAGCCAAAAATAGTGGCATGAAGTGAGAGTGAGCTGCTGATAAAATGCAGTTATTTGTGAACCTTGTGGTTAGTCTGGAAAAAAAGGATGGAAATATGGTGTATTATTGCAGCTATGGGGCCACTTCTCCTCCAGATGCAGGCAGGAGGACATTTTTCATCAGTAACTGTGTTGTTGGTGTATTGTTCTGCTGCATATCTACACTTGACATTCAACTCTGGCTTGAGAGCAGGGTGTACCTCCCTTTCTCTCAAAGAATCTCAATGGAGCACACTCATCCTGACACACCCCTTAAAGCATAAACATTTGGAGATCTCAGGCTGATAGTTTGACAGTCCTTCTCCTGAAAGGTCATCTTTCATAAGTCATTCATTCATTCAGCCAGAGATCAAGCCTTTGGAGGCCATTTGGGGGTCATGCAAATTTAGAAATCTGCATTTGAGATGGATTGGAGTGGGGGGAAGTTACCTACCTATTCTATTCCTTTGTCCAATTGTAGCTGGATGTGTTAGATGTTTTTTTTCAGATTTTCTCCATCTCTAAACAACAAAAAAAGTATTTAATTTTGTACCCACAGCATTTTGAAAAGTCACAATCACTGATATTTAACACTCCATCCCTTAAAAAGATCCCTTTTTTCTCTTTTTTAATGAAAGCTAATTCTAACCACCCAACTCAGACTCACAACAATACATAATATTGACACAATAACTTCTATTGATTTGTGTCTACACACACCTTTTTATTGTTCAAGAGGCTACAAAGTCATATATTCAGAGGTCGGAGGGGATTGAGTGGAGGAGCAGTTCTCACGATTCTTAAGCCAAACAAGCAAGTTTGACTCTCGTCCCAACCACTAATGTTTTAAATTCTCTTTGAAAAGTCATTTAAGGATTCAGATACTGCCTTTCACTTTCAGTTGCTGTTTTGTCACTGTTTTAAACATTAAAATGACTTAGTTTAAGTTTAGGCCTGAAAAAGTAATTGATTACATTTTGGTTTTAAGTTCCACATGAATAAAGTTAAGCATCAAAAAACTACATAGCTAAGGCTAGGAAAACATCATGGCTTGTGTTAAAACAGGCACTGTCATAACTCATCACAAGAAAATAAGCTTTTTCTGGATTACTGGCTGTCGAATCCCGCCCCATTGGCTAAACACATCATGGGCACACATACCAGACATCCTCCTGAAAGGCTTTACTTAGTTGTAATGGGCGCCACAAAATAAAAGAAGAAGCAGAATTTCTGTTTATCAGCGCAATTGCAAAGTCTTTCGTTTTGTGTCTATCTTACTATTTTCTATTAGACTGTGCTGGAGCTTATTTAGTGACACGTACCATATATATATTTTCATCATTTCACTTTTAGTTCTGTTCTACCAATCTCTTCCACCTCCAATGGGATTCCAAGTTGTTCCTAAGCTAGTCAAAAGATATTATCTCTTCAGTAGGTCCTGGGTCTTCCCCAAAGCCGCCTCAAGATAAGGTATGTATGGAACACCTGTCTTGTCAGGCATCTGGAAGACATTCCTTGATTAAGTGCCCGAACCATTTCAACTGGCGCCTATCAGAAGAGTAAAAACTATTCAGTGAGAAGCTCTGAATTAGAGGGGCTCTCCTCTGAGCCTCTGCTCACCCTATCCCTAAGGGTCAGCTCAGCTATTTTCAGAATGGAAATTTCTGCAGCTCATATTAACAGTCTCATTGTATCAATCACTACCTGCAGCACATGCTTATAGGTGAGGGTTGAAACATATTGACTGGTAAATCGACAGCTTCACCTTCTGACTCAGCTCTCTCATCACCATGACAGGCCAATACCACATCCACATCCAGCAGATGCAACAAACTGTCAATCTTCTGCTTCTTTCTACCCTCACTCTTGAAGGCAGTGGCTCACTCCGAACCAAAGGAGGACAATCCACCAGCACCAGAAACGAGTCCGACTTACTGCTGGCCATAGAAACTGAGCTCTCAATTTGCTTGTGTAGGGCCACGATATTCCATACCCCTAAAGTACATAAACACAGTTTGGAATTTTCTACTTGATTATTTAATGGACAGTCTACTAGTCTACTTTGGAAGCTTTAAAACATCTTTTATGAGTTGTAAATGCTGTTTTTAACCATTTTCCACACTTAACACAGCTTTGTCCAAGCTTATTAAACAATCACACATCACCTTTTGAAAACTATTAACCAAACAGTGTTCATCATGCCATAGGTCATAAACAGGCGTAAATGTTGTTTTCTGACCTCCGAGGAGAGCTTACGGTGTCTGTTACTGTAACTAATGGCAAATAACTCAATACTGCCTTGCTCCTAACCCTGTCCAGATGGGATGTCTGAACCGTGGTTTGGAAAAGTTAAAAATAGTCCACAAAGTAACACTTCATCTATCATCCTCAGCCCTGTGGCAACCAGCTGAGAACAAACCACGTCACTTTTTCTTAAGACTGAAGGAGATGCTGGAAGAGCCCTGACATTTACAGAGACATTTTCTTTTTTGTGGAGAAAAGAAAAGAAGCTCTTTGCAACGCTTAATAGAGACCGTCCTTCCTTCTAGATGTCAACCTCAAGCATGTAGAACATGGATGCAGCGTCCTCAGTGTTGTGGTGGACTGAGATTACTTTTACTTTGCTTTTAACACTTAGCAGATTGTAAGTTAAAGGAATGCCGCAAGGGTAATTTTGGTAAAGACACAAATCAAAAGAGAAACAACAAATGAATCTTAAATTTATTTCTGGGTTACAGAGAAATGCTGTTGTTGCTCAGGTGTCACAGTGATGTTTATCCTCAGGCCCCGACGCATTCCCTTATCTTCAATGTGCATGTTGTGACATATTTTCAGTAGATGGATTGTTAATAGTACACGCAAAATGCCTGTTGCAGGTGTGTACATGTGCGCTCCGTGGGTGTGTTTGACGTGCTTGGGAGAAGAAGGGAGGAAGAGAAAAAGGAAGTGAGAGGAAAAGCGTGAGTTGGATCGTGCTCAATGTGGTTCACCACAGATGGTTATTGTTTAGAATTCCAGGGTCATGATCTCATGCTGTGCTCTCTCTCTATCTCACAGACCCTGTGGGCTATGAATTAATCAAACGAAACAAAAGCCTTGATATTGTAAGTAGTCTCCTATCAGATTACCAACTGTCAACAGAAATCGGATTACTTCAGCAATAGGCAGAGATGCTTGTGATTATACTTGTAGCCAGCAGCGCTTTGTAGAGGAACACCAGCCCTGCCAAAGTTTAGGAACTAATATTTTATACATCGAACAACATCTGCAAGCATCTCACCTTGGGTCTGTGTAACAGAGGTAGACTTCCTTTCTCTTCCTTTCTACTGTTTACTTTGCTGTTGGCCAGAGGGGATATCCTGTCAGTGCACACTCTCTTTCTTCTTTCTGTCTCCTCAGCTAGTCACACTCTCGGCTGCAGTGAGGATGTCAGCAGGAGAAGCCTCTGATAGATAACGCTCCAAAAAAGCCTCTTTGTCTGCACAAGACAACCAGCAAAAAAGCCTTTGATGGGATGAAGTGTCCCGCCTGTCACCCACCGCCTCACACCTCCCATTATATCCGTCTCCTCCTCCCTGTGTGTGATTCCCGTGCACAGTGACGCAGGACTGAGGCATTTAGCTGCTGTCAGTCAGCGAGAACGGGACTACGGAAGAGGACATAGAGGAGCTGTCTTGGCTGACTGCTGGTAAACGAGCCACAGAGGCCCCATTACTTTCCCTGCTTGTCAGGAAGGAGTTAACCCCAGGGGTGTGGAGGCCAGACATTAGGCTCAATGGTAACTGAGTGTGTAATTAATGCTGCAATGTGTCCAGTCCCCAGGACCTTCTCAACCTCAGTACTCTTTCTCAGACACTGGAAGAGCGAGAGAGGTCAGAAGGAGGAGAGGGGGGCATCCGGGGCCCCCTTATGCCATTGCATCTGTCCAGAGAAGGGATATCGTCTCCAACTGGGCCTCAGGCAAATGACCCTTGTCAACCATGAAGTTATGGGAGACAACCGATTGGTCTCCGATGATGGATGTGTGGAAGGAAAGGACATTTCACAGTCTCATAATTTACATTTATTTCTTTACACAATTACTAATGTTTAGAAGATGATATTTGATTTATTTTCCACAGAAATTACTGGCACCCAAGTAAAGGTATAAGAATGTCTTAAGGCATATATACAGATGAAACAATTTAGTAAAATCTGAATATTTCATAAATATTCTAAGTTATGTCATCAAAAGAAAGATTTTACATAGTAAGATGGCAATTAATTAACCTTTTCCAGCTAATGGATGATGATTTTACTGCATAAAAAGGCACAAAAAGTTTCTTTTTCAAGAAAAGAGAGCATCAGCATTTATCTTTTCAGAGCTTCAGAAATGCAATTATCCACAAAACACTTCAACCTCAGGAGTTAAAAAAGGGATGCATGAAAATAGGTGACGGAGAAAATTGATATCAAAATAAAGGAGGATGTGATAACATCTATGGGGTAGCCTTGTGGCTAATTTGGATACATTTACATTAATCTTGTGTATATGTTATGCATAGCTGTTCTTTTATGAATCAATTAATTCTCGTTCAAAGTGCAAATGTCAGCTACATGAACTCTAGACTAAAATTGCAAAGGCTCCCACAACCGTTTGTATAATATACAGGACAATAGACACTGAAAACCAAGTTGAAGTGTTTGGGATGGCAGTGCATCAGTTTATTTACAACCATCCCCCCTCCCCCCCCTCCCACTACATTTACTATAAATACATGAACATGCATATTGGAGGAAATTCCTCCCCTTATTTTGTGTCTGTACCACAGTGCTGGGGCTATTGCTGTTCATTTAACTTCTTTTACAGGGTGTTTTTTTTATATTCCTCTTTCAGAGTATGAACTTCCCGATATGAAGTAATCATGGGATTTTGATTCATCTATCGCCTGTAAATGAACTGTTACATCAGTTCAGTGTTCTTGTTTGCTGTGTGAATACAACCAGCAAAGGCAAAAAAAAGCTCTTGAAGGTATGTTGCGCTTCAGGCTGTTCACCAGTCCCGATGAGCCTGTAAAAGAGCACATTTGTTTGGCCTGAAAGCACTTGTGGTAGGGGTTCTGTCATGCTGTGACGCTGCTCTGCTCAGTCACTGCAACAGGAGGTATTGAATGAATCAAAAAGAATGACTGGGACATTTTAATGTGTTACCAACAAAACCAGTGACATGAAAAAGGTTAAAAAGAAGAACCTGCTTTTTAACTAGCAAGCAATGAATCCTAAAAATAAAGCTTATGGACCACCTTTATGAAGAGTTGAAAAAGACTTATGCAAGCTCCAAAAAGCTTGAAGATATAGGAAGTGAAAGTGTCACAAACCATCAGCAGACACCTGCAAGAAACCTCTCAGCGACCTCAAAACATGGTTAGAGGCTGTTGATGTGACAAGAGGTTCTGCAACCAAAGAGAGCCAATAATTGTTTATAGGATGTGTTTTGCAATTGTGTTATTTATTTATTTATTTATTTTGGGAGAGGATTAATTTTCAGATTTAAGGAGCTGTATTTTGCTATCATTTATTATATTCAGTATGGTCTGTTTAAAAAAGAAAGAATCTAAATAATTGAAGAAGCAAGTGTCACTCTGACAATGCCCTGCAACACAAAGATTAACAGGTTCAAAAAATATATTTTGGGCTGACTGGTGATGGTAGAAAATGAGTTTGGCTTTTTTCTCTCAACACAATGTATAATAAAATCAAAGATAGCCCAGTCACTGCATCATCAGTCAGGGTGAATGTTTTTCCCTTTGGTCAGGAGGGAGATAAAGCAGTGGCTGCTGTACTTCAAATTACAAGTTGCAGATACAGTTAGTTTGTTCAGGCTGAAGGTCTTTGATGGAGCAGCAGAATTTGGGCAAGTTTAAATCAGTTTTGGCTCGGGAGGGTCAGGTCATGTTCTGTCCAGTTGCATCAAAGTACCAAAAGACAGCACGCTACACTCAGAGTGTGTTCAGAATGTCGGTCTGCATTACATGTGTAGATGCGCATAATTTGGCTAGCTCTGGATTTAAGTGATTAATGTGCTTACAACTAAAACTGATCTTATCATTCCTGATATTTTATTTGGCAAATCAATTTTGTTTATAGCCAATTCCAACAACGGTCCAAGCCAGGCAGAAAAGCTGCAGGACTTCAGACTCACCGAGGGTGTGAGAGCATTTTTCAGTTGTATAAATAAAAAGACGGTCTTAGAATTACATTTGATCTGGGAAATGTTGCTGTTGGTCATGTCATTCCGTGTTTGTTTCAGATGCTGGTAACTGGTGATTAAGTGCATTTTTGGCCCCGACCAAGATCAGTCAGCCAGTACACAATAGTGTGATTGGTTGCGTCGTCAAAGTACGGAATAAACAAATAACACGCTTTAGTGAGAGACTTCAGCCAGAAAGGAAACTGGCATCGGCCTCAAGTCTTGAAGTCGAACGGCCTCTTATGCAGCTCTCCCCACCAGGAATCTTGATGACCAAAAGCCATCTAACTTACTTGTCAATGGTGGTGAGAGCCGCTCCACCACATGTGAGCATTCCTGGGGCACCACGGCTTCACCACAAGCTCATATTTATCGTGTGTGGTTCAAACGCCACAGAGCAGCCCACAGCAATCACATAGCTCAAGGAACACACACACACACACACACACACACACACACACACACACACACACACACACACACACACACACACACACACA
>JBBBVU010000017.1:9248227-9260864 GCA_037177055.1 Atherinosoma microstoma
ACACACACACACACACACACACACACACACACACACACACACACACACACACACACACACACACACACACACAATCAGAGTCAAGAGAAACAGGATGCTTACAGGCTCCCCAACGTGATCTTTTGAGACTCTAATGGCGCCCTGATGAAACACAGGTGCCTACTGAGAGTTGCACCACTTATACTGAATACACATGAGATGACTCAGTGCCCGCTCTCCAGGTTTGATCATTTAATGATCATTATGTCTTCAGGTATTTCCTCATACTCAGACTTTGGTCCTGCTTGGGAGCTTCGGTCTGGTTTCTTAGAACAGAGTTAAAAGACTTGATAATAAAGTGATGAGAAAACAAGTTTCTGTGGCAGCCACATAAACATGTCCTGGACTTTTAAGGGATTTTCCTTGAGACATCGGATGCAGGTGCTCTGCTGAGATCAAAGCAGCCAAGTAAAACCTACTTAGTTTGAGAACTCCAAGAGAGTTGATTTATTTAGCTATACCACTGTAAAAATGCCCTGTAGTTTGGTTCAGAACCTTCATCTAATGATGTTTTATTCCCTCAGAACAGATGAACAGGGTGAGGCATTTTTTCTGTCACTGTAATGGGAAAAACTGTCTTTTGGGGGAATATGCTTATTAGCTGTGTTGTTTTTTTTTGGTTTATATTAGTTAATGATAAAATGCAGCTAGTTTAAGCTAAAGATATGACACCTTTTTGTCTTACATTTTCTTTGGAAGATGCAATGCATCATGCTACACATGGCTTTAATTAGGAGCACTGTGGTTCTAAGAGACTGCATCAGTATAGCACACTACCTATCATGGCCATGTGCTCAAGGCTGGGGAATTCTGCTCTTTGGAAAGTAAAAGGAATGCACTCAATGAACACAAAAATGCCACACACTGTTTTTTTTCAGTGTGTCTCCAATGACCCAGCCACACCAGCGACAGTTGTTTTTAATATGGCATTTTAGCAAACAGTGTAGACCAGAAAACTGGGTCAGAAATGGACCAGTTCCAGAACACAGTGAACATTTTGCTGTTCGCTCATCAAACCCACCAAACATGTGAGTCCAACCCAAGGCACTGAACCAGTGAGGGTGAGGAAACCATTCGGCAAACAAATAAGGCTTTCACTGTAGTGCCTCGCCATCACCATGGAAACTCTGTGTTTTACCGCAAATCAAACATAATGAAGTATAATAACATGGGCTAATACAGAACACAAGTGTATAGCAGTAGACTAAAGTGCACCAGGACAGGACATAGAAAGGGCAAGTAGAGTTTGTGTTTTAGCAGAAAGACATAGCAATGACACCCCCCTTAGTCTGAGAACACAACTCAGTGTTTATCATCCCACAAAAAAAAGAACATCTTCAAAGCAAAAAATCACTTGTGTGGGTGCTATCAGCCTGTGCACATCTAGCTTTTTGTGCTGTTCAGTCTATGCCACAATTCTGTATTGTATAGGCACCGACCTGCCTTGAAACCCTCTAACTATACTTCATGAGAAACTGAATAGTGAAAATATGACATCAACATTTTAATCACAAGGAGCCTAAAGGACATCAATCACATAATATGATCATCAAACGTTCCCAACCCAGGGGTGACATCATCATGAAACAGTGACTCCTGTTTGGCAAAAGCAGATATGCAATCATATTTTACCTGTCAATACATGACGGATTTTCCACTGAATCACTACATTTTCTGTTTTAATGCATTACATGCAGGAGTAATGGGTTTATTTACTGTAGGTTCTAACCCTGACTACAGGCTCTATGCAAATTTATTGATTTAAGAGTTACAGGAGGGGTACAGAGGAGGTAATGAGAACCCTTATCAATCTTAAAGGGGAAATAAGTGGAAATGCATCATTTCTAGATTGAAGAAATTAAAAAATCGCTATGTGAAGAACTAGAGGTGTAATTTCATCTGGAGTATAGCACAACGTCACACACCATCTCTCTGTGTGATTTCCAGCCCCCTGTTTACAAGCCGGTCCGGCTGTACATACATGTACATTCAGGTGAATCGCCACTTCTTTCTTCCTTTCGGAGCCCTTGGCCCTCCCTCCTTATAAAAAGCTACAGCCAGTGAGCAATGGCAGCGCGTATTTTTGAAGCAAAATGGCAGAGTGGAATGAAACGTTTACCTGAAGACCACTAGGATCCGACATTACCTCTAAAGAAACAACAGTCATTGGCGAAGAAGTTGTCGGATAAAGAATGGGACAGAACCCGGATAAACATTGGCCTTGCATTTCCAAGGTGGAGAGCACTTCGAGAGCTAAAGGGGATACAATTTGACTCAGAGCTAGCGCTTCTTCTCCTGGACAGTAAGTAACAACATGAATGTTTTAAGTGACTTACTTCCTTACTCAACATGTTCAGAAAAAAAGTGATGTTGTTTTGCTCAGTGTGTTTACACAGATTTTCATTTGCAGATGAGGTGAGTGGGGGGTGGGGAGCAGAGGTGGAGAGAAGCGTGGGGCATGAAACACTTCATTTTGGTCTACAGGCAGTGCACAGCAGCAAACCTTGAAGTGAAATGATTTTGCCTCTGATTTTCCCCGTTTAAAGCCACATCAGTGCTCATTACTGCTGATATTTTTAGGGTGTCAACTGTGCACGTCTTTGTTTGCTCTTGTTTTCATATTCTCAACACACTAAATGCCGTGTTGCTTTCTGAACAAGAATTGTTTTTTTGTAAACTGTTTGAAGTTGGTTTCTTTGTTCAAATCTTTTGAATGAACATTAGTCAAAGTTGCCATAAATGACTTTAATTCAGTGCTGAAGCAGATTTCCCTCCTTAAGGCATCCAGGAGATAAATGGCTCATCTAAATTTTGAGCTCTGAAACATAACATGTACAAACAAAACTATTAACAAACACATGAGGTATGTGTGCTTTTACCTGTGTGATTTACACCCAACGCTACTGGGGCTTATTTTGGCAATACGCCCTTGTTCCAGTAGTGATAATAAAGCTGAACAGTCTCCAGACTCCTCTTCAACAACGCTTGATATTGTGCTCAACCGCTTAAGGGCGCAGTCAAGAACGAGGATCATAGATCTCAACACTGCAAACATAAGTGAGATCTGTCCATACGGATGACATGCACCAATTCATTATGGAGCTCAGGGATCAGAGCTCTGGCTTTGTTCCCTTGTCATGACGTTTTTAAGGTTGAAATCCTCGGGACTAAGGTTTGTGTCTTTTGACGAGGTCTCTTCAGCTTAAACACCATCTAGTCCCATATCCTGTCAGCAAACCATGTCTAATGGTCACCGTGGGGATGAGTGGATTTTCTGCATGGTTTGTCCCCAATGCAGGCTTCTGTAACCACTGTATCCCTGTTGAGTGAATACCTCACAGATATCATCATGGGGATTGACAGAGGCTGAAGCACAGCTTGTAACAAGACATATTTTACAAGAAAGGTGAAGCGCAGCTGAGAGCAACAGGAGTTAAAAAATGCACAAAAAGCATCAAGGAGCATTATAAACACTACCTGCAAGGTTTGAATGTCTTGTTTTAACATGCACAGTACATACTCCAGAGAGAAATACTGGAGGCATGAATGCAATGGTGACGGCTGGAGTGATTGAGCACCTCCATGCTGTGTATGATCACCTGAGCACACACGCAAGAGCCCCCACAGTCCTGAGTAGCCACCTATTTATGACTCACGAAGGTTCTACAATGACAAAAACAAATAAAAAATGCATGCATTGATCACATGAAGGGTCAAAGAAATTTTCCAATCTATCTAATCCAATCTACTAATCTAATTTTAGATCAAATCAATTTTACACAATCAGCTGAGGCACACAAACACTTAATGTTCTTTCCAAAGCATCAGACCCTTTACTAAAAAGTGTAAATCATTATGATTTGGTTTGAAATTGAATTAATCAAGTGCTAATAAAGTTTTTGTACTAATTGAATATAATAATTCAGTTTTTTCATGTAGCCTTTGTACAACTACACGTATAACAATTGCTAACTTTGTGTGTATCTGGAAGATGCAACAATGGGCAACATATACAAATTGCACTAGCCTCACTTTGGAAATAAAAATCTAGAAAGGTGGTGGTACATGTTTAACAGGGGCTTGATGGGGAATTGGAAATTTTAAAAATGGGACTGTCATCGGTTGAACGACTAAGCCTGCAAGTATTTTCTAAAAGGATCTGGCAACCTAGTGGATGATGCATGGACAGCTCTCTCACTTTGCACCTTGAATAAACCAGTGATTGGGGTCAATGCAAAATGCTTTGAGGAAGGATTTTAGGCACCACTGAAACGTCTCCTTTTACTGGGGATACTTCTTTGGTCAGTCTGTTAATCTCTCTTCAGCATTCAGCATTTAAGAAAAAGACGCAACCCAGGTAAGTAGACTAGTAGATTTTGTTTCATAGGAAAATACCTCAATATTCATCAGTCTGACTTCTGGTCCAAAGGGCTGCATGGTCACTGCAAAGCAGGATGTGATGTGCTGAATGGCTCTGAGTATGTGCAACAACAGCAGTATCACTGCATCTCAGTGATGCAACCAATCTTGTTGTCTCTGTGCAAACCTGCCTCAGATGAAACAGGCTGCAGGCAGTTTCAGCAAAAATGCCGAAACATGCTATCATTTTGGTCAAACTTGGCAGTGGTTTGTTGAACATGTAAGAGATTTGATGGAATCCTACTTTCCTCCACTGATGATAGGGAATGGATCCAAGAGGTCACCATTGACACTGTCCCAATGAAGATGTTTTTTGGAGATAAAATATTGAATTAAATAACTTTGAGGATAAAAAAACCAAACAAATAAACTTGCATGTTTTAGCCAATCTTCCGAGTTTCTGATAAAGGCCTCATCTTTTTCCCATTTTGACTTTAAATCCGGAAGAGACCAAGCTTTGAAGGTTTTTCCTCCTAAATTGAGAAAAGTCCTTACTAAATTCTTCTGATCTGCTGAATTAAACTCAACAGGCTGATCTTTCTCTGCTCGGTTGTACCATATTTGCTCTGATTTTGTGTCTACTTTGCCTCACAACTCTTAAATTGGCACCTTACTAATGTTTTTGTTTGGATATATTTATGCTTGTGTGTAATATTGTTGCATTAACATAACCTCATATTAAAGGAAAAGGTTGTATCATACATAAAATACAGTGATTAGGAACGTGTCCAAGATTTACCCAGCCTCTTGCCTAATGTCAGATGGGATTGTATCCACCTCCTACAACCCTCTAAGGACCCATTTATTCTCGGTTGTGGTTGTGCACACGAATAACTGTGACCAACACACACCAGTGGTTGTTTCTAATCTAGTTTTCGCATGGAGGATCTCAACTTGAGAAATGATTCCCTTGAGTAAATATACTAATATACCCTATTACATAAAGGTGATTCTGTTTCTGATGGATTATATTAAAGTTTTGTAAGCAGATCAGTATAGCACCAAGAGTAAGAATAAAGGGGACTTTGGCCTGATTGACCAGTGGCCTCAGATGGATCATGGGACTAAATGACGAATGCTCAGGCTTGGTGTCAGTTGTGAAACACAGATTCAGAGGATGCAGAGTCCAAGCCTAATAGCTTAAGAAAATGGGCTTGGCTACAGCCACTAATTTGTAGTATAGTGGTCATTACTGAGAGACAGCAGCCAGCTGTGGTGTTCTGCTGCTTATCTGAAGGTAATGAGAGGTAACATGGGTGTAATGCGGTTCCATGCACACATACTTGTCTCCACATCCACAAGGTCCCTTAACTTCCTTCTCTCTCTCTTTCTCCCTCTGTCAAATAAATCCTCTGTGGCTGTTTTGAAAAATCCTTCCACCTTTTTTTTCTGCCAAACATTCTTTCTGCCTCTCTTTCTCCTATTCCTCATTAAACTCATGAAGAAGAAAGCTTGTTTAGTGTGAGCTCAGGGGGCCCCCTGGCTCAGTTGTGGGAAGGGAGCTGTAATGGTTAATGGAGGGAGGTCTCGCACAGGGAGAGAAGACACCCACATTCAACACACACATAGATCAGAGAGCAACAATGTTTTCGGGTGATGTTCAGGGTGGCGGATGAACAGAGTTTGTCTTGAGGAGCTGTGGGACTCCTGATGGGACTTGGGTGAGAGAGGAATAGCCCAAGGAGACATGCCGCTCGTCTGGCCTGTTTCCTGGCCTCCCGTGTTGGAGCATGAAAAGGAGCAGGTCGTTTACACTCCGGTGAAAAAAGCCACCATAGCCACAGCAGCACCTGGATGTTATTTGTGCTAATGGACTTGGGGCTCACTCAATAGTAATCAACTCAGGGAGGGCTTGTCGCTTGGATTCATGCGCCACCTTTCTCCAAAACTTCCTTTCTTTGTCTTGCAAAATCTTTTCTCCACTTTTTTTCCCACTACTACCTGCTTTCTCTCGCTGTCCTTATCTCTCCCCACCCTCTCCTCTTTGTGTTTATTTTATTTTGCGGAGAGCTGTGTTATGACAAAGCCTTCACTCCCCGGATGTATGCAGTCAGTGCTTGTGTCATGCCCTTATGAGGTATGAGGGCCCTCACAGCCCTGCCAGCCCCACCCGGCCTGCCCTTCCCATGCAGAGACTGTTGAGAGGAGGGGCTGGAGCAGGGTGGAGAGGGGTGACTCCTGCTCATACCCAGTCCTACTCTGCCTGGTGTTGATGGAAACCCAACATACGCAACACCACAAATAGAGGAGAGCTACATTCACCTGAAAACTTTGGTTTTCTTTTTTTCTGACAGGAGACTTCCTGTGTCAGTCCATTTTCCGGTCTCCCTCCTATTACCGCATTCGTATGAGTTTCTGGATTGTTTACCATCCATCACAAAGCCCCAAAGGCCTAAAACCTTTAGCTGAATTAATATAGCCTCAATAGCACCATGGAATACTTTATCATGCAGAAGACTCATTTATCCTATACACACTCTTTTCATTTAAATCACCAGAGGGTTTCTTTTTTCTTTTCTTTTTTCTGCAGTGGAGTGTTTTCTATTACAGAGTTTCACTCTCCCAGTTTTTTTCATTCTTCTGGACAAACATTTGTCTTTTTTTGCCATGTAATTCACGTAAATGATCACATCATGTAATAATACCAGCCAAAATCACAAAGAGAAGAAGCAAGGTGGGGGGGGGGATCATTGCATGCGGCATCTTCTGAATGAATTGAAAAAGAAAGTTAAGGAGGAATGATGACACATAAATCCTTTAAGACTTTACAGAGGTTTTTTTTAATTTTGTTTTGAGGATCCTCTTCATGTTACCACATAGTTTTGATCAATCGTAAAAGAAAAGATGCCACCAACATAACATTTTAAATGGAACTTGACATGAAAAATAAACCCTGCATGATAAAACTTGTCAAATATGTTTTCCATTGGTCTCATCTTTTCTCCCTTTTCTAACAGCTTGCATGTGAAAACAGACTTAAGCAAAATGTTACATTTCACCATTTTTCCATTCTTTAATTTTCACCACAAAGCCTGACATGTTTTAAGAGGTGCAACCTAATATTGCCCGAACTCCAGGACCTACCACAAAGATCTCTGGGTAAATGGGAGGGAAGGAAGTGCACAGACAGGAGGACGGGTGTGGATGGAAAAGTGCGCAGTAACTTGGCTGCAGCACACGCTTAAGTAACAACACATGGCAGTGGAGGAATTCCACATTCGTGGACACTCTACATGACTGAGGATGGGAAAGGCTGTCCAGGGCTGCTTGCACCGAGTGGCCAACCAGTTGCGAATGGGAAACTGATAAGGCTCTGCCATACCTAATTCCTTTCCATGTTCTCATCCTGGGTAGGCATCACAATGGGCATGATTCATGGGGGTAATTCCTCCAGCTACTGACTTGGCTCCTGTCTGGATTTGGGAAGAATGTGACCTCACAATATGCCTCTTTCAGGCCCATCCCTGTCTGACTTCGACCAGCCTCTTCTTGAAGCCCTCTTCTGTTAAAGATTGGAGAGTGAGGACAAGGGAATGCAGCAGAAAGGCAAAGAAGAGAGGCAAAGCAGAGGGGGAAAATCTTGCTAACATACTCCTCCTTCCCCATCTTTTCTCCTCCTACATCACTCACTCCCTCCCAGTCAAATAACTAAATGATGTTAGGAGTTAGGAGGGGAATTTAAAGCAATGAACTTGAAAGTCAACCACTGTGTCAACCACAGAGACAGACCCTGATTGCGCCGGGGAAGTTGTAGGTGTGATGCTGGTCTTTTGTTTCCATATATCAGTCACAGCAACTACCACAAGTGATGATCAGAGCAAAAACATGTGATGCAACAGTGTTTTGTAACATGAGACCTCTGAAGCACTCTTTCTAGCGCTTAAACAAACTGCAATCATTGTGGGTAATTATTTAGCTGCATTAAGCCATTTGAAGCTCAGTTAATTCCTGGTTACATTCCATCTGTCACAGACACAAAGGCCCTTGTCTTTATCTGCAGGCAGTGCTGAAATGTAAATTATACCACGGAGTGGCTTAGTAATCTCACAATGGATGGAACATAAAAGTGTATAATCAAAATCACTGCAGACAGCAAGTAAAAAAGAAAAAAACATGTGGTCTACAAATGCCTTAAAAAGTGGTATAATGATATTCTTAAATGGCCCAGATCAGGGCATTATAAAAAAAAAAGATTAATTGAGCTTAATTTCATAAAAGTTTTCAGTCTAAATATGAGTCAAACAGCAGCAATCTCAGTCAAGAAGGTTGTATTATACCTTTTTTCTCCACTGCCTGAAATCCCTTGTTTGTAGCCTCCCTCTGTTACTTGTCTATATCATTATATAACTACACACTCTATTAAAAAAAATGGGCATTGCAAAATCACGGTTTTACATTTTTGTCATGGGGGATCTTTGAAATCCAGATTATATCTGTTGTACATTTGTGTAATGCCTACGTAGTGTCCAGTTTGGCATGCCTCAAACAAAGAAAGAGCAGTTGTCTCCCACCCTCTGCTATTTTTGTCCAATCAGCTGACTAATCAGAGCAAACTGCAGCTGTAAGGAGAGGCAGCCTTAAACAGGGGGCTGACAAAAGGAAAAAGGGGTTTCAGACAGATGGTGACAAGAGATGCTGCAATCATATATTTGTTGAAGATTAATAAATTCAAATATTTTCTAATGTACCTTGAAAATGAAGTAATAACCCTAAAAATGAACACAATATGGGCTTTTAAACTCAAAACAGAGTATTCAGAGCAAAAATATTTCTTAAAAGGGGGAAATTATATGCTATACTGTGGCATGTGTATAATTTGTAGGCACATATATCATGAGCCCGCTCATCAATGTCGCTTTCTGGACGAGGCTCTAAGAAATATGTTATTTTACCTCTTTAACAAAGTTCAGAGAAAATAACGCCTCTGTCACTGTAATCCAATACATCTTTTTTTTTTCAAGTTCTAGCAATTCACTGCTATCCCATTTAACTTTGCTAAAGGGGAAATTTACTTTAGAGAGCAGCACTATCATCTGAACACAAGTGATCATAAAACATACACTCTCCCACAAGCAACAGCTTGCACATACAGCTGTGGATTTTCTGAGCAGAGGTGGGTTTTCTCATGTCTTCCTCCTTCATATCCTGCAACAGTCTGCCTCACAGGAGGAGAAAGTATTGTGTGATGTCACTTCTGGCTTGCCCCAGTGTCTGCAAACTTTCATGTGCTGCCCCAATGAATGAGAGGCAGACATTAGTCAGAATAAGAAAGGAGTCTCTCTGCTCTTCCCAGTTAAAGCTGCTATTTGTTAGAGTGAATCACTGCCAGAGTCGCGCCACTGTCTGTTGCCTTCAGATCAACACAGCGCAGATCAAATCTTTCACACTCCACAAAACATTCTCAGTATGTAGCCATGGGACTCGCAAGTATTCTTTGTCACTCTTACTAGTGGTGCCACACTGCTCCACCAGCAGCATGGCAGCATCACTTTGAAACCACCAAGTGGGGTTTGTCATAATGTTGCTTCATGAGGCCATCAATCCTCTTACTCTCCCACAGGGAACAACCCTGACAACGTCTTGAGCTGCACCTAAATACCTTGCAACTCCCGAGTCAGGTCTGTGAAGAATTAATTGCTCAATGACACCTACAGAGAATGTTTGAAGATTATTATCCGCCCATCCTGAGTGTCACCATGGATTAGTAGTGAATGAGTGAATTCCCGAACCCTGACTCATCTGCTGCTCTGGCAAGCCTTTCCAATTAAATTTAGAGCGAGACATTCACTGGAAATGTAGATTGCATACCCACTTAGTGCAACTGATATTTTTCTCCAAAGTCTGAGGGAAAAACAAAAGCCAGAGATGTTTTGGGCAAACAATGTGATAAAATGGTGAGGACTGCTGGAAGACCAATAAAATAATTCTGGGTAATTTATGAAATGAATACACTTTCTGCTTTTTATCACCAAAAGAAGCAAGAGAAAAAGCTTATCCAGGTCTGTCAGCAGATTTCATTCCAACTATTGTTGTTGTTATTGCAGTTGCCCGAGCAGGGAAGCCCAGACTTCCCTCTCCAAATCCGTATTTGCCAACTTGTTTGGGGGGATCCCAAGGCGATTCCAGGCCACCCAAGAGATGTAGTCCCTCCAGCATGTCCTGGGTTTTCCCTGGGATCTTCTCCCGGTGGGATGTCTTACCAGGGAGGCGTCCAGGAGGCATCCTGACCAGATGCCCGAGCCACCTCAAAAGTGTGTCTAGTATTACACAGAAGTCAACACATAAAATACGGTGATGGCAGATAACTAAAAATGAAATGTTTAACACAATCATATGAATCTTATCGTCACACCAAAATGAACTTTTTCTCTGAATCCAAATCAACATGTCTTCATAAATACATCAGTTTAGCCTTTAAATTCAGACCAGACACAATTACTATCTCCGACATCCTCTTCAAGTATTTTATCCCAGCCGAAAGATCTGTTGAAATGTATGCTGACTGCTTTTTTTCCCCCTCATGTGAAAGTACACTCATCGTGTGGGTTAACATTCAGCTAAATCCATTCAGTGTTTCTATTCTGGTGTAACGTCTAGACATAAAAACATTTTACTATGAACCAAAAGCCACAGCTGGGTTCAGCAAAGCTGGACTAGAGTTGGACCCTTTAAAAAACATTGTATGACATGTTGGGCCACCATAGCAAGTATCTGCAACTGATTTCCTGCCAAGCACCTTGCAGAGTGTAACTGCAGAGATAAAACATAGCTGATGAAGTCATGTGTTTACTTCCTATAATATCTTTTCACTGGGGAAAAAAGATTGTCTGCAGTCATAAAATGTTTATATTAGTGTCTTTTATGAGATGTTCCTTGTATACATAATTGTTTGCAGCATCATAAAAAAACAAGACCAACAAAGTGCAAATTACAGGGTTTGTGGGGGTGCTGACCACCTATTTTCCACACTCCAAGTCACAACATCTGTAAACAAAGTAAATGCGCTACACTAACAACACACCCAAAAGTGTGACCACAAATGATGTCATTCCAGGGTAATGAAAATTTGGAGCTGAGGATCAGTCCGTGCTTTCAATTAAAAACAGAGTTGCTTATTATCATTTTCTATTAAAACTTTCATTTCTCGGAAATTTATTTGTGGCACAGTACAGTGAATACACCAGATTTTATTGCATATAAAATTCTAAGATGTTTCATACTTTTTATTTTTATTGATATCATTTGTGGCAGCACTGTGCAGCAAAAACTATTAAAAGCATCCTGATTTATTATAAATGATCAAGACTAATTTCTGATGATGAAATAATTTGGTTGCTTTTTATCAGCTTGTGTGATTCATAATGTGATGATGCAACATTTCTTTTGGGGGTTTCTTCAGTGTTCTGCATCTGCTGAGTGAATCCCTGATGTCAGCATTGTTGAATTATATACTATCTACTTCTCTAATTACTTTCATCAAAGTGACTCTATTCATGCCTGACATGTACCTCGATGGAAGCAATGGCAGCCAGCTGTGGTATAATGCCAGACAATTACTTGCATTAAGACCGTTTTATGAAATTGAATGAGAAAAATGCAAATGCTATTGCAAAAAGTGAGAAAAGGGGTGTAGTTTGGATAAATTTGCTGAATGGATAACTCCAGACCAAAACTTCTAATAAGGGCTAAGGTTTCAAAATGGAAATTTGAGATGTTTATCAACTCAATAGTTAAATAAAGCTGCCAATGTTTTTTTGAGACCACAATCTTCAAATATTTGTGTTTTAGAATTGTGCTATTTTACACAAGATATTGAATTACTAGCAATAATCCTGAGTAAAGGATATAATAACTTACATTGAGGTTTTTTTGCCATGCAATCACACTGATGCATAAACTGAACTGAATAATACATTGTTAATCATTAATAGTGGAATGAAACTTTTGTATCTTTTGTATCCAGCAGGAGGGACACGTAACGGACCTATTTGGACCTATTCGAGGCAACACTTAATTTGCATAATCCACCTCACACACTGCCACTTTTTGCAATTTGTACTTTAAATCCGTACCTTTTGTGTTAAAAAGGGACAGACTATTTAATTTAATTTAATTGTATTTTATTTTATTGTGTTTTAAGTTTCTGTTCAATTTTTGTAATTTTGGAAATTTTGTATTT
>JBBBVU010000017.1:9260964-9309774 GCA_037177055.1 Atherinosoma microstoma
TAACTAACTAACTAACTAACTAACTAACTAACTAACTAACTAACTAACTAACTAACTAACTAACTAACTAACTAACTGTTGAAAAGTTACCTGAAGAAGAGGCATGATTAAAATCGGAGATTAGCAATAACTTTTCATCAAATATACAATGATCTACATAAATGTTAAATAATAAAAGTAAATGATCGACACCCTACTGTATGTTTTGGACCTCTTGTTTAGCAGGATGTGTGTTTGCCTTTTCACTGTCCATTGAGAATTCTTTCTGTGCATCTCTATACAGATAAGGCTAGACTTCAAAACTCATAAGGAATGTAATTTGTGTGTGTATGTAACACACACGCAAATGTATCTAGATAAATTGCATCATCTGGATAGATTGAATTTGATTGTGTTTTGAATAGAGGTATAAACATATACCACCCTATTGGTTTGTAAGTGAACGATTGCACCTGTGCTTGACAGAAATCCCGTCACAGTCCAGCAAGGCCATAGCAGACGTAAGTTGCCTGAAGACAAATATGTCCATGGCAGAGACTCAAGAGAACAGGTAGCCTATAACATCCTAACTTGTCGAATATAGAATTATTGTCATTATGACTTTTAGAATAATGTTTTAGGGGGAGGTGGAGTAATGATTTTGTCCTTAATGGCATTTTCCCCTTACATTACTTTTACTTTTATACTTAAAGTAGTTTTTAATCCAGTAGTTAACTTGAGTGAAAAGCCTGAGTTGATACTTCAACTTCAGCAGAAGTCTTTATAATCACTAGTATCTATACTTCTATCCAGATAGTCAGTGTGAATACTTTTGACAGCTCTGCAACAGACACAATAAACAAAGCAAAAGATATTGAAGAGCTTCATCATTAAGATTTAACATTTTTCTTGAGATGATGGAATTATAGTGATTTCGTAATCAAAATCTGATGTGTAGACCAAAGTGGGAGATTAATATAAATGTTTTTGGCTTTTTAGCAGCTTATGTGCTGAAAAATGATTAGCTAAAATCCCTAAAGACTTCCTAAAAGTTGTTCTTTTAAACTTTATTTTTCATTCATTAGTTGGGCTTAGTGTTGTTGTTTTAAACTCAGGACATGAAAATAAAACAAATTATTTACAGGTCAACTGTATCTAATTTCAAACCTACGCTGAACTCTGTCAGATTTCTTTATTCTGGAGCAATAAATTCTATTTTGTCTTAATCTTGAGGAAACATATTGGTGTGAGCAACCTGGTTCAGCACATCAATAAAGACTAAAAGTCCTGTCTAGATAAAAAAAAAGAAGTCTAAATTGAGCAAACTCTGATACCGCGACTGGGAACAAAACACACAAAGAGTAAGCAGGAAGAATGGGCCTCCATTAGCGTTCACTGTAGCCGCTGATGATTGATATGATAGCAAGCCCATTCAAACTGCAAATTTTACACATGATTGAGGCTCTATTGGATGTAATGAAATGGCCTTCCTGAATATTGCACTTGAGTGACTGTGTGACCACCAGCACAATAGCTGCTATTATAGTTTTGGGCCTTCAAGCCATTTTTCATTGTACTAGGTCTGCTGTGTTATTACTGCAGAACTCAGAGTGAACCTGCAGCTTTGGTTTCTTGCTGTTACGGATGTGACCGTTCCCTCCACTGGGAGCAATTCATGGAGTGTTAATTGACCACTGCAATCACTCAGCAGATTTATGGAAAGTCTGAAGGGTCACAGGGGACTTCCAGAGGAGGCTGTCCAGGGGACCAAGGCCATCCTCAGAACTGCAGCTGGGGAATTTCTGGCCTTCGTACGTATACGCTGTGGGCTCATAAACTTCCTGCCTTTCTGCATTGACCTCAGAGTAAATGCATATCACATAGAAAAGTGATACTTAAATAGCCAATGCAGGAAAATGAAATCATTCTGTGGGTGTCTTTGTATGTAATTTTGTCTTAGAATAACAATTTGATCATTTTATACCAATTTTTAAGAAAATATCTGGAAAAGTAAAGCTATAGTTGCAAAATGTGTTCTCAGCCATGACCCAGTTTGCATGTATTGTCATCCTCCCATACAGATGTGTATCACTCAATGGGGGAGGAGATGTAGAGCAGGCAGACAGGGCGTGGCCACTGGGGCCCATCTGCCCAAATATAATCAGCTTTAGACAACAAAGCTACACAGATGAATTATACAAAGCGCATGTGTAAGAACAGAGGCTCAATTGTTTGCTACATCATAGCTAACATGTCATTTGAATCTGTTGCATTGTAAATTTCCTATGCACAAATGTAAACAGTGGATGGTCTGCTCTTGGTTCTGAGAGATGAGACAATAAACTGGTTTTGTTTGTTATTTATCCTCCAGCAGTGTGTCAGTATGTCAGAGTATTAGTTTGAACGGACGTGCATGTGCCCCTGCATCTGGACACTCTTAATACTGTTTAATCCCTCTCTGTCAACTGGCCAGGCTTGTCCTCATGCCAACACACTGTCTACAGTGTGTCACTTGTCTTCACACAGAGAAAGTGAGCATCAATACTATCTTCAGGTTAACGGCACACTCCTGGAATAATAATGTTTTTTCTACTTACTGAATTGAGGTAAGAACAAACCTTCTACTTTCCATAAACATTTAGCGTACAGGCTTGAATTTGTTGCCAGCGGACATGTGCTGAGCGCTAAGACAATAAGAGGCAAAACAATACAACCAGTGCACTTTCTATTGTTACTGGAAACCCTGCATGATTTTGAATTAAATAGATTATCTTTAGAGGACAAAATGGTTCGAAAATTGCTCCTACAATTACCACATAGCAGTTGAAAATAATCGCCTAGAGCCAAAAATTTAACAATGATTATGTGATAAGCTTTAGAAGAACTTAGTTAGATTTTTCCAGGCATGATGATTAATAAGGCCTTTAAGTCTGTGTTTCGCGGCATGGAGCCTGCATGGTGCGTGTAGTCTAAATGCCATGCTTGCTTACACAGAAAAGCAGTACTAATGGGTTTGTGTTACATTGCTAAATCAAGTCGAGCTGTGAAGCGGCTCCCAGCAAACATTTATGATCCATTAACCACCAGCCATGGTTTTGCCAGGGTGTCTGTGCCAGCTGGCAGAAACTGACAGGCCTGTATCATAAGTAGCCTCTGCAAGCGATAGCTTTACTGAGGTTTGAAGTCTCTCCCTGTTCTCTCGAGCTGATTACATATACACTGTTTTCCCATTAGCAGAGGTTCCTCGTCCTGTCTTGTGGAACTATTTGATGGAATGAAGGTAAACACAGTGTATACAATATGTTAGACTTGATGTCTGCTGACAGCTCGGGGAAAAGAGACAAGTCTGCGGAGTGGTTTGAGTTTGGGTGGAGACGGCAGCATTTACAGTAGAACTGCAGACAAATATGCATGGCCCCACCCTAGGCCAGTGATCAACTCCTCTGTCATCAGTGTCTTTATCATGCAGACAGAGATTGATTTCCAAGGATCATATTCCTTGGGATTAATGTTGCAAAAGAAAGTCCCATTTTTCAAACATTTGGAAGCTTGAAATGTTTCTTTCTCACTATTTGACAGTTTTATTGTTTTATTTATGAAAGCTGGCAGTACTCTCCAATTTATTCACACAAATACGGTCCCAATTTTCCAAGTTGCCTCCTGACAGTTGACAATAAACCAGTTATTTCTGAAAACACCTAATCAAATATCACTCTTTTGTGACCAATGACATGCAATCTTCAGGCTGTTATTGTTAAATACCTAAATCCTATTTGCAAAGCTTTTATGCTTAGTGGTATCTAAGCATTTATGGATGATGAACTGTTTCATGTGAAGTCTGAGAAATATATAGGATTATTATTTACAGTGTGTTTGTTTCACTGAAATAATTACCATTTAAATTGTAATCCTGTTGTATGTTATATCTTGTTCTTCAATTCTGCTTTTTCCTCTGAAGTCCCTGTGGTGTACCTATAACCCATGGTTTCCAAACCACATTTATTTTATGACTCCACAGTCAAATGGATGAGGGGGATTTCTGGGCAGACTTCGATCAGGGATTTAAGAAGACCGGCGAGCCAGTATGAGTGCTGGTCCACATGTATTTCTAAAGTAGACACTGTTGACTAGGTCACAGGTAGATGAGATTGGCAAATCAGAAATTACCTCCTCCTCTTCTAAAATAAGGCACTTTCACTGGGTCAGATAACAAACAAGATATCAGGAGAAGCAAGGAGCAGGGGGTTGTGGTGGGCATAAGCAATAGAGGGAAAGAGACAACAATGGTTCAAAGCCTCTTTGTATTTTGGTGTGTATTTGATCCATTGTCCCCACTGGTCTTTAGAGACCACCACCAACATGGCATCATCTTACTCAGATTGACAGGGTTTTGTATAGCTAAGATGCCCTGAGAGATTAGGTTCAGGTGAAACCCAGAGTTAAAAGAGAGTGGGAGGAACAGGGATCTCATCATTGTTTTTAGCTGTTTTTGTGAGAACAGAAGACAGTTAGATAAGAAAGCACTTGTTTAAATTATTTATAGGAACATAATCTTCATTAGAAGTAGTAATGGCTGACATTGTTTTGTTAGTGGATAAAAAGATGTGCAAGTGGTGGTGGTGGTGGGGGGGGTGCTAGATAAGCACAGAACTGTTTCTTTATCTGGTAGGGATTGTAAATCCCTCGCAGAGGATTATTACAATGGTGCGTTTTATTCCTCACCAGATTTCCGTCCTGCATAATTCCAGTTTGCCTCTATCTTTCGCTCAGTGGCAAAATTAATGGGTGGAATATCATGAGAAATATGTGAACACTAGCCAGAGAGGGAAACATCTCAGAGGCGCACCACAATGAATGAGAATTTGGAGGATGCTAATTAAACAATGTCATGATTTAGTGTCAGTAACAAAACATTTACTGTTTCGATCCCAAAGGCTTGGCTTCCTGGAAAATGTAGCATTCGCTCTCAGCTCTGTTAACTTTTTTGCTTCAGTTTGGGTTGCACTGAGTTTGAAAAACAGTCAAGACGTGCAATATGTATATATTAATGACATTGTGAATGCTTTGTGTGAATGCTGACAAAGAAGTAAAAAAATAAAAAATCTTTACAAGGCAAATTAACTATTCTAAACTTGTATTTTCTGCTGGTAAAGCCTTGGTCTGGTCGCACATTTTCAAAATGAAAAGACTTCCAAGAAAGCACCCCTACATCAGCATGTGCTGTCCTCTGGGTTCAGGACACAGGCTTTTGGCCTGCCCATGAATGGATGGGACAGAGATGTTATCTGGCCTTAGGGAGGATGTTTGCGAAGTGGGAGTGGAAGAGCTGTGCAGCTTCAGTGTGCTAATGCAGCTAACAGCCAGGAAGTGTTGACTCTGCAGATTTAAGCCAGCTACTGATGGCTATGGGGCTAAATACTGACCCCACAGACTAATAAAGAAAATCACCTCAGGCACGAGCCACAGGGGTCAGAGGTAACAGCATGGCTGGGAAAAACACAGCCCATGGCTTGCGATCACTACTCTGCCTAATTGAAATGACAGTTGAAGACCAGTGGGGGTAACAGTGTTTATTTACGTCTTTGTTACGCGGTGAGCAAGCACAAAGATATGCCTGGCCCTGCCAGGGATGACATCGCTCCTGTATGCTGTCTGGCTCCGGGATCTCTGCACCAGTACAATAAGGACTTCCTGTCTGCCATCGGATTCCCCGGCATTCCACCCAGGCCCTGGATGAGGCGTCGAGGCTGCTGGGGGCATGGTTTATTGAGAGAGTGTGAGCCCTAATCAGGCTGACAATATGAACCTATTCCCTTTTTTTGACCTCCAAGCTGACCCTCTGTCTGAGCTTCTGTCTACCAGAGAAGTGCAACAGACTGCAATTTGCTGAAGTTGTACAGAGGCTGGTTTCCTGTGCCTAAACAGCCTTAGGGAGATGCTGAGCCTGATTGTCAAAACCTTGTTTCCCTGTGCTGATGTAGCATTTTTGCAAAGGCTCTGCCTTTAGTCTTGTTGTAAAGTAAATGAGTAAATGAGTCAAAGAGAAAAAACAGGGTGTGGGAAGCTCTGAGGGAATGTTTCTAGTAGCTCCTAATGACACAAAAGCATTTTGTTGATACAGCAGCTGGAGGATTAACTGCCTATTCAAAGACACAGGAAGACAAAATAATGAAAAAGGATGCATCGGATATGTTATTTTAAGTTCTAATAAAAACAGAAATGCGCTTGCATTAAATTTGCAGTAGATGACTCTGTTGGTGTAAACACCAATGTTGCTATTTGAAGAAATGGGGGAAGACAGTAAGCTCTCCCGTTTCACTGAGGTCAAGGTGAGAGAGCAACCCTCAGCAACCTGAGTACTAAAACAGCCTGCTGCTGTCTAGTGAGACAAGACGTTCAGCATTAATAGCCTCCTGAGAGGACCGGCAGCACAGGAGGGAAAGAACACAAATACTCCCCTCTAACACCACAGCAGTACGAAGGAGAGAGGGGATTACATGTATAGCAGCTCAATACAGCAACTGCTTTAATGGTTTTAGCTCCACAGTCAATTTATTACTTCAATCAGAAGACACAAAGTGATACAGGTCTCCAAAGTGCACCATTGGCCTGAATGTAGGACTATGGCTCTTTAAAAGATTTATAAAAGGACTTAATTTCCAGAGCAAAATGACACAATGCCTTTTTTTTTTCACTAAAAGGATACTGCAAGTGTCAAAGAGTAACAGTACTTTGTGTGATGCAAATTCTGGTCGGGGCGAGTAGATGAATAAGCTTATGGTCATTTCAAAAGTCCATTCAGAACAGGAAATGAGCAACCATTGTGTTTCTCTTTTCTAATTTAGCTGCTGAGAGGGTTCAGGTTTCTGCTGTCATTTCAGTCCATGAAATTAAAGGATCACTGCTCTGGTTCCTCAAATGCTGGCAATGTGCATGGACAATGATGCTTGTCACAGGTGACTAATAAGAACTCTATCCAGTACATTTGATCCCATTGTGTTTTTAGATTTTTGCTAAAGTCATTTGGAGGTGCTGATTACTTGTGATATTATGCTGCATGGCAAAGGTGGCCTTTGTGACATCCTGGATCTGCACTCGCTACCTGAACAGAAATGTTTTGTCAGAAATACAGGGTGGAGAAAAGTTGGATTTATGCATGTGTGTGTGTCTGTGGCCTTTCCTTTCCTTTCCTTTTCTTTTCTTTCCTTCCCTTTCCTTCCTATGACACATAAGACAAAGACTTTGTTCAGTATTATCTTTGTTTTCCAATATTAAATGGGCTTCCCTTTCCTCAAAGATATACGCAGATTAACAGCCACACAAAATGTACACACACATACACACACACACTACTACAATGTTTGGGCTGGATGTAAATTGCAAGAGCACTCTTGATAGTGAAGTAAAAAACAAATCAAATCCATATATCTTGGGACTTAAATAGAATCAAAAGTGACATGCCAGTAAGGAAAAGCATTACATATCAGCTGTAACAGCACACACTGTGCTGACAACGTACAACATATCGCACTAATCAGACAAGTTGGTACAGTGAGGTGGATAAACAGGCTTAAATGTCTCTTTTGACGTGCAGCATTTATTTTTAGCAATAGTCTGAACAAAGATGTGGCATAAACAGACATTCCTGTAAGTCAGTCATTAGTTTAAATGTAATTATTTCTCTCCTGCTAACACTCTGCCAGTTACACCCCCCCCCCCCACCCCCCACACACACACGCACACACACGCACACAACTTGACACGTGTTTCAAAAGTTTTATTATAAAATTTACTGCAATCACACATGCAAATGGCTCTAATTAAGAACTGAAATTCATGCAAACAAGATTAAGACAAAGAGCAAAAAACAAATAATTCAGCTGTCAGCTGTGTTCACCCCTCAACATTAGTTTATGCACATATGGCAGAGCAGATATTGCCAAATCTTGCCAATAATAAGTGATAATCTACAAGAAGCATAAGGTTGAAAGCAAGCACTGTTTACATTTCAGCTGCTGTATATTATTGTTAGTCTCATGTTGAAGAAGCGCCAAACAGAGCTGCAGTTCTACAGTATGGAGTCACAAGACATGTTATTTCTCCTTGGTCCCACTTGTTTTATTCATGGCTATTTGCAAAAAGTAGACACACTTTCTACTCATTTAGCCATGGTATGAATCCAATTAGATGTTTAGTGTATTCCCTCAAAAGGGTCAGTGCTTTTCCAAAACTCTGATTATGTCCCCATATATGGAGCTGTTTTTACTTGGGTATCAAAACAAATCTCTTTTACTGTCTGCTTTAATAGCTTCAGCTTGAAGAGGCATTCAGATTCATCTCTAATTCTTTGTCTTTTTATAAGACTGGAAACTATCAATTTTTCAGCTCAACCAAAACCAATTACAACTTCTGTAACTTAACTGGTCAGCTAGAATTTACATGATTAACCTTTTCAAACCTGAGGTCCCCCAATTGGGTGACACTGAGAACAGATGGAACCAAACTGTGCCAAAAATAGCCATTTTGGAGACTTAGCATGAACTATCTGCACTAAAACCTCTCTAGTTTTGTGCTTTATCAGAATTGTTCTTAGCAAAGATTACCCATTGAACAATGATCTGATATTGGTTTAGAGTTACAGCTGCATTATTTCAAAGGGATATCCATCCTGAAAGTTTTTTTTTTAGGTAAGCCTGGAACTTTTTCATTTGTGCAATGTGACATTTTCATTTCTCCTTTCTTTCCATCAACAGTTACACATATATTGATACTTACACATCTTGATAAATCTTACAAGTGTTTCTGTTACTATGGCTCCAAAAGTATTCAAATAGACCTTGTGGTTGCAGATGAATACTTTTGTTATTATGGGTAGTTTTCATGCAGAGGTCTCAAAGATAGGCACATGGCTCAAAGGGTTAAAAATAACAGAATTCTTCTTTGACTTGCATGCTGACATACATAAATTTTGATTTAGGAGGTCAATAGTGGATGAACATGCATTACAGTAAATAAAAAAATATTTCTTGCACAAATCATTTCTTTACACAAAACTGAAAGTTGAGCTGTTAAAAACAGAGCAGATGTTTTATGGAAAGGGTTTGCTGTCTGAGAGAGTTACATAGAAAAAATCTGATGCTTTGGTCCTCTGTCTTATGCCACTGACCAGTTAGCAAGCTTCACCTCCTGTTGCTAACACTTCAAGGAAAGCCTCATGAGGCCATGGTAAAGAAAAGATGTTCACGGACAGTGCTGATTGTGGTGAGGCCCGTGACTATTGTTGCCATCTGCTCAATATTTCCTTCTTCAAATAAGCTAATTGAATCTGAAATCACTTTTCTCTAATGTCTAAGAGCGAGGGTCGTGTTTGTCACCGAGGTCTCCTTAACAATAGTTGGGTATTCTTTATAGAGCTATTTCCCCCTGATTGTCTCTAGCAACATCTGTCCTTCACCCTCCAGAAAAATGTGGACCATCTAATCACCTGCCACACTTCATTAAACCCTCCATCACTGCTTTTATGAGAAGCATCAAAGGGCACCATGCCCAAAGGGGGTCATGCAGATAAGACTTCAATGGTGTTCTTTGCAAGGTCCTTTCTTTTGCACAATAGAGGATGCTAAAAATCTTTAAGCTGGCTTGGCGAAAATAGGTCAGAGTGGGCAGCTGTAGGTAATGTGTCCAAGGCCTGGCCTGTGGTCCAGCATGCTTCTCGCCATATTTAACACTCTTTGTGCCATCCTCTCGGCACTAATCTGCCTTTTCACTGAGTGTTAGAATTAATTTGCTGTGATGTCTATGAGGGCGCAGGCATCGTTAAGGAACCTCAAAGGGGCTACAACTGGACAAGTTGCCATTGGTGGGCCTTTGTCCTCTGTCTGCCTTTCTCTAAATACCCATGACAGCAGCTTTGAAACGCCTTCCTGATGAGGCTCAGATGCTCTGGCGGTGGACATCACAGTGACCACACTTTTTTGGCTTTGAAAAACGACTCATGACAGAAGCAAAACAATGCAACAGATTAGATTCCCAAATTGCCAGTCAGAGTCCAAACTTACTTCGTTCAGTGATGCATCGTGATTATCCTCGTTGGCTCGGAAATGACAGATAAAGCTTAATTTGATTGTGCTTTATTTCCTTAAAGATACCTCAACAACGCAATTCCCAAAGAAGGACATTAGTAAAAAGAGATAACCATATCACTTCAGAGTGCTTGGCATCAACACAAGGTGGTGTTCCCATGGGAAAATCACAGACACAACTGTTTTTGTTGAGCTCTCCAGTGGTGCTCATAATGCCATTAATTGTGTGCAGGGAGAGTTGGAGAAAGGGCTAGCCACAGAGAGCTCCAGAGGAAGCCACATCTTGTTAAGAAGGTTTGTGAGAGCTTGCTGTAGTCTGCTGTGTTGTATGAAGTCAAAGCTGCTGTATCCTCAATTTCTCAAGCTCATATCTTGTGTCTTTTATGCGTTACTCTCTTTTATCTTTCTTTATTCAAGCAATCTGTGCATATCTCACATGTCTCATCTCTGCCTCTCACATAGACCGTTTCTTGCTGCCCCCCCACAACCAAGCATAAAACAAGAGAAGGCAGCTAATGACACAAACATTTCTGGCGTCTGCAGTGGAGTGTGGATCCCTTCCCTCTCTCAGCTTTACTTTCACTCCATACAAAATGATGAACTTAGAAACTTGAGGGAGAAGTATTCGAATCAAAGATGGAGAGTAGAAGTGTGGGCAGGGAAGTTGTGCGGGGGGTGTTGTGGGAGAGTTCCTTTCATCAAATGAAACTTCCATCGCCCTCAAAGATATACTCAAGATTCCAGCAAGCCAATCAGCCAATCTAAGACAAATGATTTTGTTGAGCTTTCCTGCCACACTGGGCGTGGGAACAAGACAGACTCTCATAAAAAGAAAGCCAGTAAATTATTTCCCTCCTGCTTCAAAGACCTGAACAACAAAAAAGGTTTGTGTTTATGTGTTTATCTCTGAGCCCGTCAGTCTCAGCTGTGTCTGTGCGACTGTAAACAATATCAGGGATAGAGTGCTGTCTACTTATGTGCAACAGTTAGAGAGAGAAAATACAAATGGGTGTCATTTTTCATTCTCACAGATAAATACAACTCCTCAAGGGTAATTTAAACCGGCGGTGGGGGGGGCTATGCGTTATGCTTTTCTTGAGGCAGCATTTTGATCAGAGCCGTTTAGGGGACCTCCTTTCTTTCCATTTTCCTTTCCGTTCTTTGCCTTCCCCCCTGCTTATCATTGGTGGTCTACTGACTGCCAACAGTAATTGATTAGGGAAAGGGGGACTGGCTGTTGACGGGGGTGGGGGGGGAATGGAGGGGAAAGTTCAGCCCAGGAGTTCTGAAGGTCACTAGCCTTTTTTTCTCCCCTCTGAACTCCTTTTCTCATGCTATTAGGTATCAGCCACAGGGAGAACTGCAAGGCTTTGGCACACTTTTCAAGAGGTTTAGCAGTGGCGAGCACAAACAGGAAGCTCTGTGTAAGCAAAATGGATGCATCTGCTCGAGGGGCACGATGGAAATGATGGTGAAAAGACTTGATTCATGATGTGTTGACTTAGAAACTCAACATCTTGGGTTTAAGATGCTTATTTTTGTAGACCCCCCCTTGCCGCTTGAGTGCCACCGCGTTGTTTGGTCCCTTGCGGCCGCTCGACATCCTTGACAATATAAAGAGCTTAGTGGATGTTTTTCTGAAGCAGTCACTCCCTCCATCCCTCCTGATTTCACAGGAAGAGGTGACATTCCTTCCCTCTGGAAAGTGACTCATACTGCTGTCTTGTTTAGTAAATGCAATTATAGACTGGTTAAAGCATTCTCCTCCTCTATGAATTAGAGTGAAGAAAAAGCTTCTCTTTTGAGGGTGTGTGTGTTTGCCTGTGTGAGTTCTCTTCATGACCAAAGAGGGTCATGTTCACCACAGAACTCACTGCTGACTATGGACACAGAGTCCTGGTGCCTATGGAAACATGACTGTCACAGGAAATGTTCAACATGTTTCACAGCGCTGCAGCTGAGCAAGAGGTGAGGGTGTTTTAGAAAGGAGCCCTCCCAAAGCAAAGGACTCATGTTGATGTTGGCTGCACAGCCGTCTCTGGGCTGGCCGGAGAGTTTACCACTCTCCGCTTGTGAGACCATTAAAAACACAATCAGAGCATGCTCAGATACTCACAGACCTATGTCTGGACATGTAGAGAAACTCACAGCGGGGAGTAAGACACAGTGATACAACTTTATGAATGCAAGATGAAAGTCAAACAAATCCAAAAAGTTAGGTTTAAGATGAATAATTAGATTATTTTGTAAGATGGAGTGAGACGGTGAGTTTTGGTAATCTCTGCCACTTGCTGCCCTGGGCAAGAGCAGCTGTGAAGCATTTCTTTTTGCCTGCTCTGTCACTTATACCGTCTCACAACATCTTTCATAAGGAATTCATTTTTCATACATCTGAAAGTAAGGTCACAGATTTTTGGCTGATTTTAAACATAACCCCTATAAAGGAGATGGAACATTAATCCTACAAGTATCCTTTGGTTTCCCCACTGCTTTCAAACAACATGTACAGAGGATTATGACAAAACTTGATATTCTTGCAAACACCAGATCAAGATATCATGAAAGCCAGCCTCACTAGGCTGTGAATGAAAAGCACTTGTGTGGTTTAACTTCATCCAGACGTGCGAATACCAGTGGAGGTCCTTCTAAGAAGTGGTGGGCTCTGTTTTATGTCCTGTCAGTGTTGTGTATCTGCTCTTTAGTGCCCCCCTTTGTTGGTCTTGAAGTATTGATATGGAATATGCATTCTCAAAGCTATAATAATACAATTCATTTAATAAATTCTTTTCCTTGGATGATTAATCCCCACAATTTCCTTTTTTTAAGTGGTTTTGTCTGCCTTCCCTAAATTTACTGCATCTCTGAGCTTACATCTGGGCGTTCCAGCATTGCTGTCAAACTCTGAGGTAAATTAAACCCACATCTTTTTTTTCCTTTTCTGCCATTAAAGCTGAGGTTAAGTTGCTCACTTCAGATTAACTTTTCTCCTTGTGGATACCACCACATGGGTCTTTCAGTGACACGGAAAAGCACCTTTCACCTGAAGAGTCTTTCTAGCCTTTCACTGAGTCGGTCAATAGTCAACAAGCATCCCAATGTTATCTCCTAGAGGTGCTGTGAGGCAGGGGTAGGGTGCTCAGAAAAACAGAGTTAACAACTTTAGCTCATATCTGCTCCCAGTTAGCGGAAATTATACTCCTGTAAGCCAAAAAACTGTTGAGCCTAGTAGTTATGAACAGTGTGTCTGAGGTTAGCTTTTATTTGGGGGAGAAATAAGCAGTGTTATTTAAACCCTAATTAAGCCAAACTTCTAGTAGATTTGAATTTAAATGTAAAATTGAGCTTGCCATATGAATGTGTGCCACATTATGCAGGGGCACCTAATTCTAATGCAGACAGAATATATGCAACTTGACTAAAACCCTTGATACACAGAAGGCTGATAAGTGTGTACAGATAAGAATATGCAACCATTTAAAACAAATTCACATGCTCAAAAGATGACGAGCAAAAAATACTTATTATATCCTAATAATGGGTTAAAACATGGAAGAAAGTGAGGCAAGAAATGGGCAAGTTATAGAAACAAACAGCAGCACCTTCCTTTCACCCCAAAGAGAGCCTCCAAGGTGCATAGGTGGATACTGGTAGAGGAGTAATTATTATCACTCTGCTGACACTTTCTGGGCGTGAGAAAAGGCATGGATATCATCTTTTCATACATGCCTTCAGTGTGGGTGGTGTGGTAAAAAGTTGATGCTGGATGATTTATCAAGTAGGAGAGAACATGACTGGGCTTGTGGAATGAGGGAAATGTCATCTGATGCTATACGGGTTGTGTGTAGTGAGCATCCGCCAGCCCATATTCTTACAAAGTCCCCTACAGATGACCCTCGGAGAAATTAAATACTGACTTGTATTAAGATAACCACACACCCCAGCCGAGCCCAGGCACAATCATGCGTGGACACAAGCACCAATGTGGAGACATAATCATACAAAATACATGCTTTTGTAAAATCAGTTTATCTTTTTCTGTTATAATCTATATGTTTGTTTGGGTACTGCTGTCCTATTAGTCTTTAGAAACCAGTGATGCTATTTATCATATCAAAGCATGCTAATTGAGGCTAGCCTTCAATTCAAGTGGCCACCTGAAATGAAGACTATGAATTGGTCCATTTTTTTCGCTGCTCTCCTAAGCAACACATGATGTACTTGAGTGTGCTGTGTGCAGATGCTGTGGTTTCCATTTCAGGGCAGTTTTTTCTCACAATTGAGGGGATCGTCTTTTCTGTATGCAGAGATTTGTCAAATTCACAAAACAAGCGTGTGTTTAGAAATATAATCAGTGTATAGTTGAGGAGGCCATTGTTATGGCAAGTGCAGATGCAGAGGAAAATCGGCCTCAAAGGCGAAGGTGGAGAACGAGCACCCGGCGTTTTTCATGCAGGTTTTTCTGCTGTCTGTGCTTACGTGGTAACAAGGAGCCTCTGCAGGAGCAGGAAAAGAAGATTAATGAGTGTTCGCTGCATCCACGCCTGGATAAACGGAGTTCAGGTGAGAGGGAAGCTATCCAGATCACAGTGGAGGATCTGGGGATAGATAACGCCAGCTTCAGCCTTTTAGATGAGGACCCCCTGAACCCGAGAAACTCCATGGCCCGCTCAGTAAGCTCTGTGTCTGTGTGCCCAAGGTCTCTGAAAAAAAAGAAGCGACTGAAGCCTCTGTCTTCACTCCCTATCCAGCCGCAGGTTCACCTGGCAAGTACCCCCAGCGATGGAGAGGATGATGAACCAGAGGAGGAATATCATTTGATGTTTGAGAGTGGTACTGATAGCACACCTGCTTCTGAAGGCCTCCTGACACCACCTATAATTAATCTGATCCCACCCACCCCCTCGGATGTTGTTGATGATGATCAATTCTTTGACAATAATTCAGAGGAGAGTGCAGCCCATACATCTGGCAGTGACGGGAGCTTTGCCACTGATGACCAGGAGACTTATGAGGAAAAAGTGAAAATAGAGGGGGCAGAGGAGTCAAAGGAAGAATGCATTTTGGTTGAGAGTGAGGACAGCGAAACAAAATCTGAAGACGGTGGAAGTGATGAGCTTGGAGGACAAAGAGAGACTGTGTCAATCAAACATGAGGATAAAGAGAAAACAAAAATCAGGTTCTCATTGAGCGGCTATCAGGTGGCTCCTCTCCCCGAGTATCCAAAGAAAAGTGAGTGTAACGTTTCATTTCAGTCTGCACAGAGACATTACAGTTGTTTCCTATCAGGTGATATTTAGAATATTAATTGAAACTAGTCTGTTTGTGACATGTTAGATTTATTATATTGGCCCAGCTCAGCAAAAACCTTGGCATCAGCTAGCTTAGCTTTGTCAGATATATGTTCACAAATACATAACTGTCCCAGCAGGTTGTGTTTTTAATTTGAGTTAAAGAAAAAAAAAAGAAAAAAGAAGGATTTGATAAACAAATTCAAGGTGAATATCAGTCAGTCATTTCCAGGAATAATTCTGAATGTTTCTGAGGTCTGATTACTTTTTACACCATCACTGTATTAAAGTATTCATCTTCAAGTAAGGCAGGTGATTCAAAGTGCTTTACAGAGAATATAAAATGCATTAAAACAAAATATACAATCAAAAAGTTAAAAAGGTACAGGACAGTTTAAGTTATTAATTATTTCCTTCATATAATTTGAATATTTCAAATGCAATGGCGAACAGGAAAGTCAAGATTTGATCTAAAAGAAGCAAGATTTAACTTAGATCTGCGGCTCTGGGAGTTTGCTCCACATTCATGTTGCATAAAGACTAAAGGCAGCTTCTCCAAGTTTAGCTCCAACTCTGGGAACAGAAAGGAAACTTGTTCTGAATGACCTAAGATGTCTTGAAGGTTAGCAGCATTCCAGAAGATCTCAAATGAATTTTGGCTCAAAACCAATTCAAGCTTTATAAATCAACAGCAGTATTTTAGAATCCACTTTTTGATGGACAGGAAGCCAATGTAGAGACCTCAGGACTGGAGGGATTTGAAGCACTTTTCTGCAGAGCAACGTTTTGAATCAGCTGCAGCTGTCTGATCAATCTTATAGGCAGACCAGTAAATGCTATTATACTAATCCAGTCTTCTAAAGAGAAATGCAGGGACCAGCTTTTCTAAAAATCAGAGACATTAGGCCTTTAAACCTTGAATGCTGTTTGATGCTGCTTGAGTTGTGCATCAGCGCCAAAGGCTTTGAAATGTTGTGTTAGTAGTTTGCAAATATGTTAAATGGTAACTTTTTGACCAATGGGGTGTTCTTAGTGTGGCAGGACAAAGGAGGGCCCGGGCAGGGATTGAACCCACAACCTCTTGGGTGAGAGTCATGCGTGCTCACCCGGGAGTCACCCGTCATGCGTGCTGACCAGTCAGCACGCATGACTCTCACCCAAGAGGTTGTGGGTTCAATCCCTGCCTGGGCCCTCCTTCGTCCTGCCACATTAGATTTAGTAAATACCCTTTGTTCTTTTACCAGTGTGAACCAGGTGCTAGTGTTCATGCAAATCTATTGGTTACTTGTAAACTTGCTTTTTCCCAGGCTCAGAATCAACATTGAGACACATTGTATTGCTGTATTTTATAACTCCTACATATTTTCTGTTAGCAATGACAACAAGGTTTGTGTCCATTTGCTAGCAATACTAAGAGGATGCTGTATTGATAACACAAAAACAGTCATCACGGAGCATCTGCTGTCATTCTTGACTATTTCCATAGAATAGTTTTGCATCAGGTCTATTTCTCCTGTGCTTACTTCCAAGATCCCCAAACATCAAATCTCATGCTGTTAGAATATAACCCTGGCTCAATATCAGATGAATTGGTTATAATCACAACTGTAATGTTCTTGACCTGTATAGAGTTGATGTAACTCTGGAAACAATTTTTCTGACCTATTTTAAATATTCTGTATATCTTCCAAGATGTCATTATTTGTTATGTCAAAGAATTTTTTTCTTTTTTTGCTCCTTTTTCTGTCACAGGGGAATTGAGCAAAGGAATAAATATTTTATCATTCACTGAACACAACCTGGGTGAGTTTTGTATTAATATTTGCATTTAAATGTTTCTGTTTCCATTTAGGAAAAATTTAGGTGAGAAGTAAATGGCACCAGATGATGATGTGCTATAGCCAGCTGTTGAGCTCATATGTTACCTCTTGGTTTTGATCTTAGCTCCCATTCAGATGAAATTGCAGTCATTATGTGACATGGCTACAGTACCTCGAACGCATCCTTTGGGAGTTGCAGAAGTTCCCCTTTGTTGGAATCCCTTTTTAGCCATTGTGTGCGTATTCCCCATGTGTGGCTGGTCAGGCCGTTCCCAGGTTTTGGGTTCCTGTGACTCAGCATACTCTCCTCCCTCAGTCTTCTTTCAAAGAGCTTACTTTCTTTTCAAACCAGGGCAAGACAATAATACTGGAAACGATAAGCATCGCTTCAGCCTATCCATTACACAAATGTGCTGAAATGTTCTGACTCTAAAGCTTTGCTTTTTCTCAAGTATGTGTGTCTCTGCATAAATTGTTGTCAAATTGTGTCATGCATCAAAACTAGGATGCTCAATCTAGCTGTCTGTCTATCTATCACTGCAGTGAAGCAGTGATGGGTGAGACAGTTCACTCGTGGTTTTGACTGTGCTGCCTTGAAATGATGAGTGGGAATGATCATCTCTCCATAACTGGTGATTTCACCCTTTATGGCAATATTCAACTCTGTCCCTCAGCCTGTTTAAAATTTCCTGTCCTTTGTTTTGATTGGGCCGTGGTAGGGGAGGTGTATTGCTACCCTCCATTACCATTCTCAGACAGTTCTCCATCTTGCGCTCCCTCTGACATGGCTGGTGAAAAGAAGTCATGGAACGAGACTGGAAGCGATTTTCTCAGGATTTCAAAGGCACAGTGTTATGTCTGATGTCAGCTAGAGTTGTGTGCTCCCACGTGTCATCATATTTAGCCAAGGCTCATCATTTTTCTCAGTTGGCTGTTCTATTAAAGACATTTACTTTACATAGAGAATGTTCTGAATTTGCTTAGCTGCAGGCTATACTCTGATCCTGCACAGACTAACTCGCAAAACAGCCAGGTGATGAAGAGACTGCTAGCTCCCTGCCCCTCCGTCCTGCACTCCTCTGCCTCTATAGGACCCAGACAAGATTCCACTGCTGACACACATAAACCAATTACACTGTCTTATCTGATTCTGACTCCATCTAAACCCCCATCCATGTCAAATCAGCTTTTCAAAAACATGGCCTGAAATGAAAAACATGCATTGAAAGAATGATGCTGTTTTTTTCTTTTTTTTCTTTTTCTGGATAAACTATTTAAAAGGGCTACTGCTTTCTATGTGGTAGAGCAGATGATTCTTACATTTCACCATCTAAAGTTATAAAAGTCACAATCACATCCCTATCATTGCCATGTGATTCATGAAAAAAGGCAAAGGCCCAGCATGATATCATTATGTCAGCCTCATTCATCTTGCTTGTTATGGTTGCAGAAAGTAAAGATATTTGCTCACTGATCAAGTGATATTAGGAAAATATAAGAATATGTGGTTTCTGTGGGAAAGAACTTGGGCTGTCAGAGAAGCATGTCATCAACCAGACAGGCTTTACTGTGTTTGATCAGTTGCATGGCAACTCCGTTGAGCTGAGTCCAGTATCAGCACCAGCTAATGTACTGCAAATTGACCTGGTCACTGAAAAAAAAAAAAAAAAAAGGGGGGGGGACTAAAACAATAAGAACAAACTAGCTTAACAAAGATCTAACAAGGACTAATGCTCCCATTTTTTGACTGTCTGCCATGCAGATGCAGATGACCCAAGCCAGAGAGACTGGAGCTGTACTGACATGCTGAAAGCTGAGATTTGCCTGCTTCCTAACAAGACGACAATGGACACAATTACTTATAAAAACATAAAGGTATCGCAAAGCTTCTCTCCTGATCTCTTCACTTTATACTTCCCATGCTGTATCTGTGGTTAACAGGGCATGTGATCTGTTTAATCCACAATTCCTACAAAAAAAAAGATTTTTTTTTTTAAATTATAGTGGCTGTGTATAACAATAAAGTCACAAATATTAACAGTAAGTTGATTTGATGGAGCTCCTTTTTAAGTGTAATGTCATCTGAAGTTTTTATTGTCCGACAGCGACCATTAACTCGCTCCTGTAGTCTTGTGGAAACAACAAGTAGGAGTGCCACTTTCCTCTCTTTGACGCAGACTACAAACCAGTGCCAGGAAGGGAAAGGGTCACCTCGGCAACGGCGCATAACCGTCGGTGAGTCTGGTGTGTCATTAGGGACGTTTCATCAAGTGCTCTGCATAAAATGCATTCATCTACATAATACTTCTGTTGCAACTGACGTGCACTTTACAAGTGTTTGTTTTTGCTTTATGCAGCATCATATATGCCTCACTCTACGGATCAGAATGGAAACTTCCCTGAGAAGGTATCGTAAACCATCAAAGCAAGGCCTTCAGGGTGGCATCAGGACACAGCCCAGAGCTGCTGCAATTACAGAATATGCTCTGTTTGTATTTCCCAGCTCCCTTGATCTGTCAAAGCAATGACTCTGCAAATAGTCTCAGGATTTTAGTCTTTGTTTCCAAGATTTGCCAAGCCAGATTGCTTGTATCCTTAGCGATCTTTCTGTTTATTGAAACACAAAACATGAAAGAAAAAAAAAGACAAATTGCTCAATTTCTGTACTTAGTATGTTCATGCAACATCAAGATTGAATTTCCCGTGGTACCCCATTAATTACATATGAATTACAAAGCAATATCTCATATTACAGAGCGAAAAAATGGCTGAAACTACATAGCTTTGGTATAGTTTTGTATGTTATGTTTTTCTAAAGATCTAGCTATCTTACAACTTAATGACAAACTCCCAAAGATGAGACAGAGACATCAGTTCATTTAATGACCCAACCGTCACTTTAGAAGAAAGGAACAAACCAAAACTGAGGCTAATGAAACAAATACATCGGAAGCCTTGTTTGGGTTCTCCAGAAGAAGTTAATGTTTTCTTGAGAAATGATAAGACTCAAACATGCTAATTTACTGAAACATGCCTTAACACGTATTTGCAGCACAGTCATATAAACTGAAATATCAGTCAAAAGTGACACAGGTAATGACAAGTATGGAATTTAACCATGTTTTGTCTTGAAGTGTTGCCCCAGACTAGATCGGTTTTTGTGTCCGAGTCAGAATAATTTGTCCCACTTTGCAGCCAATGTTTAAGTTTTTGTCTAAAATATAAAGCAAAATATAAGAGGGTCATTCATCAAACTTTCTACATGTACCAGTGTGCATGGTGTTATAGTACTTAGTTTAAAGGACAATATATGTATTACCCTAAGTGTGATGTTTATGAAAGTAGGTTTCCACAAGACTTTTGCACCATGCCCAGTTGCGCTTCTTCCTCTCTCCAGGATGTACAGAGGCAAACAGTCAAATCTCTTTCTGAGCTGAACACAGAAGAAGTCTGCCAGTGGTTTACCAGCATTGGACTGCAGAAATGTCTCCCTTTCATCAGAGGTAAAGATTTTTTGACTGTCTCATCAATTGACCCCACGGTGACAAAGCAAAATCAAGCACTGTCAGCTTAATTTTTCTTTATGGTTCGTCTAATAAACAGACACAAACAGTTAGATTTTAGTAATTAGATTTCTGCTTTACAGATGGCACTGCTACATGTTTGATGTCCAGATTTCATAAATGAACGCTCATTAGCAACGCTATAAGCTATAGCCATAAGCTTTCAGACAAAATCAGCCCTGTTTTATGTGGTCAGGTCTTTTTCAAATGCTTGTTATCAATCAACAATCATCAAATGTCGCTCTTAAATTACTTGAAGAATCTAGCTCTACACTTAAATCATTCTCTTTCAGAGGCAAAGCTATGCGGTGCGGACATAGCCTCAGTGGATACAAATACTCTAGACATCCTTCACATCATCACGTTGGAGGACAGGGAGCAGTTACTCTCGGCCATTTATAATGAGCTCCACCCTCCAAGCACCATGACTGAGACACTTGACACTTTGATTGGTATAACTTCACCTTTATATGTGTCTAATAAACCTAAAGCTACATGCAGATCAGAAAGACTGTAAATGTTAATTAACGCATCCTTGTTTATCAAGAGTCCTTAGGGCCTAATAATTTGGAGGCGTTCACTGCAACATTGATGTCAATGACAAAATCCAAGTCTTCTCCTCATGTGAGCTGCTTGAGTATGAATCGACGCTCCCTCAAGCTCAGGTAAATGTAATTTACTGTATATACCAGAAAGAAGCAAGCAAAACAATTTTTAAAAGAATTTGACTTTAATCTTATGGCCTTTTCCCTGTACAGGAGCAACAGCCAAAACAACATAGTACAGAAGAATACTCAAATGATAGAGATTACTATTAATGGTGAGTGCTCTTAAATATTAAATACATACAATGTGCAGCAACTAAGACACCATAAAAAGTTTTTATATAGACACATAATACATAATGTTAGTAGTAGTAATTTGTTTCTAGCTTATTGGATGGGTATTTGTTTTTAGCAGCTGCAGTAAATCCTGTATCTACATGACTTGTGACTGTTTTGACAATTTTGTGTTGCAGCATCAGAGCGAATAGTTCATCTCAGAACTCCAATGGAAACAACGGTGGGAAAAATCCTGGACTCATGTCTTAAAATGCTGGGAATGACTGATGATAAGAGCTTATTAACACTGAAAGAAAAACAAGGTGCTGAGATCAATATGCACTGCAAACCCCCCCCCACACACACACACACACCTTTTTGGACCTTTGTAAAAACATAAAGTTGTGATATGGTTTGTATTGTTCCTTTGTTGTAATTTAAAGATTCACCAGAGGAGCTTTCCCCAGATCAACAAATTGGGACTTTACTAACATCAGCATTGGAGAATCAACAGCTGGAGCTGCACCTGTGTAAAATGGTAAATTTCTATGACGTGTTTTTCAAAACATGATATAGTGCATGCAAGATAACCCGCATAGAAACTATCAGTGTGATTTTACATTTTAGGACAAAATGACAAGTGCTGCATCCCAAAATAGTCCAGAAGTCAACGGTTCTAGTGGAAATGGTAATATCAACAAAAATGTCCAGGGGAACCAGCCGGCTAAAGAGAGGATCAGAGAACTAAACCAACAAGTGGACTCACTACAAAATGTCATCCTTCAGGTCCATAACTCAGTTAAAAAATGTAACAACATCTTCCACTTTTATCTAATATTAAGAATCATAATCATATTCACCTTTTTGTCTCCAAAAGATCCAGGAGCTCCACCACGGCCTGGTAGCATTTTGCTCAGAATTAAAGAACATGGATACAGATGTGAACCTGGACATACTTGGTTCTGCTGAGCTAAAAAAGAGGCTGGAGCTGGTTAACAGCAGACTGAACGACAAGAAGCAGAACCTACAGACCCTCCGAGACAATATTAACGACTCTGCTGCTCACAAGAAAAAGTAGGTGCATTGTTTCAGTTAATTAGTAGCTTGTTCAACAGTGCGTAAAACCCTTTTTGCACCTCCCAAATGCACTCACATTAGATGCTCCACTCTGAAATGATTGTACTGTACTTATAATTAGAAATTAGGAACACACCTCAATTCACTGATCAGCTACAACATTAAAACCACCTGTTATTTTATAAAAAGTGCAGGAATAGATCAGTTCTTTGTAGCTGATATTAAGGAGACAAATGAGCTGCTGGTGACTGTAGTTATAAGTGACTGCATGATAGATGTTAGATTTGAGTGCCGTCGTTACTTCCACTGATCAAAGCATTGTGTTGTTGTCTAGAGACATTATGCTCAACGTTAGTTTTGTACTTACTTAGTTACACATAATGTTTAAAACTCGCAGAACCTTGTGGCCTTTAAATCTCTCAGCTTGCAATAAAATCCAATATTTCCTAAAATTCTGTTTGATCCCTCCTATTCCACCCATTCCACCCCGTGTCCGTCTCGGCCGTCTGTTAAATAGTATAACAATTCTTCCAGTTTAGTTGTAATACTAAACTTTGCCTTGATGCTCAAATTCAACTATCAGCCCAGCTGTATATGTTGCACCTTCTCTTAACTGCTGCACTGCATCAAATTCAGGCATCAAGTGGCTCAACATGCTGCTGCTAGACTTATTTACCAGGACCAAAAGGTATGAATATGTACCCCCTGTGCTTGTGTCCATCCACTCTTAGACAAATTTAAAAATCTTATAGCTAACCTATAAGACTTTCTTCTGAAATACAATTCAGACTTCCTGCTCTTCCTGCTGACCAGCCAGGTTGCACTTGGTGACCTGGGCTTTTGCTGTTACAGCCCTCACATTATTGAATACTGTGAACTTGAGCTCAGTGTGCACACATGGAGTTTCTATCTAATTTCCCATTTATTGTTCTCTTTATAATTATGGTTTTGCTGTATTATCTTACTTGTGATGTTTCATTGTTTTACTTCTGTAATATTGTCAAAATAAAGTGCTACAAATACCACTGGGACCTCTGTGGGTGAGAAATGGGATACACCGTGACTCCCCATTTAGAACAGTAGAAGAACCTTTGAATACTACTGCAAATATCAAAAACCATGTTTAATTCCACCTACATATATCTCTGACCTTTGAAATGTTTTCTCTTATCATTCAGACAGTTGGAGGTTCGTCTCTTGGAAAAGATGAAGCTGAATTGCAAAGTGTTCAAGGAGGAAATCTCCATCGTGCATCTCAACCGACAGGCAGCTCATCTCGAAAACGCTTTGGAAGAAAGCTATGTGAAGGTACTATCGAGAAAAACACCTTCCACTGATTATCTGCACAAGTGCAGAATTTAAAAGGCACATTGAAGGCCTGGAGAACAGTCAGTGGAGTTTAATCAACAGCATGTGAAACATAGTTACACCAATATGTGGGAAAGCTGTATGTCTGAGACAGAGAATGTTTGGATTTCTAAAAATAAACACTGAGAAACTGATATTTGCACCAAAGCAACTCCAGATACTGAGAGAGGCATGTTTGGTATGAAATAATAAAATCTTACGTTTACGGAAGAAACAACAGAGTCAAATTTGGAGCTTTTGGAGAATGATGGCATGACAAAATACTTTTTCAGTTTGTTTTTAACTTTGTCAGAACAACTTGTGCAACTGGCCTTTTCCTCACAGATAATAACACACTTGAAGGATAAATTAACCTGCAGAACATACAAAGGAAAATTGTTGCTAACTTGGAAGGTCAACTGCTGAGTGAATTACCGCTCTTTAAGAAAGGTGGTCACAGTTCTCAGAAGGGACTGTACTCCAGCAAATTGACAGCATCATAATTTGACACGAACTTCAGTTCAGTCTTCTCTGTTTCGTTAAGCGGCGCGGTTATCCCTGTTGTGAGACTGAATAAATGGAGCAATGCAACGTCTTTCAGATGAACATGCACTTTTTTTTCTCCTTTTTTTTTTCAAAACAAGTGCTGTTTAGTTCGGACATTCGAGAGCCTGTGACCATACCAACAATGGAATGTGTGTGACAAAAGCTACTGGGAGAGAGCAATGGAGAAATGGGCCAGCATGTGTAAAACTATCTGTATGCATCCCCAGAGGAGCCCACTTCTCTTTTTAATGTGGCTCTTTTATCTCGTCGAAGAAGCCCTAACGAGGTGCCATGAAAGGACACATGCAGCTTTGGCTTTGAAAGGTGCCCCGTGTCACATTGCCACCCTGGGGCCACGCTTTTTTAGGTGCTGAGTTTGTGGGAAAAGCAGCAGCGCTAATGTTTATCATATGACCTAATCAGAGTTAACACACAGGTCAGAGCTGAGGAGCAGCCTGGGAACTGATAGAGCTGCTGTTCAAATAAGGAACAGACCGCCCTGTGTTTGGTCTTGTAGGCTGCCCCGCATTACAGACAATAAGGAAATATTTCATCATCGGCAGTCTAATCTCCAGGATCTATTGCAACTGGAGAGCATCAATAAAGCAGCTGAGAGGGAAGGAGAAAGGAAAACAGAGGCGCAGACTGAAGGGAGGAGGGGATGCACAGCAAATGGCGGAAATGACTTTAAATAAGCCGTTTAGCTGGGATGACTCAAAAACTTCAGACGGACTATTAAAGAGGGGAAATCAAGAGAAATTATTGCTTCACCCACTCTTTAGTCTCACGTTCTTGAAACATGGAGTGAGTTTTCAGAAGAATCTGCCATTATTTCCCATCATGAACAAATCTCCCAATTAGTTTAGTCAGATTATATGTCTATTGTCCATAATCAGTCCCTAAAGATCTCTTCTGTCTTGACCGGTCAGGTCATCTCGACTTGGAGCGACAGCAGTGAATCCAGATTTACCGACACCCATCACTGCAAAGGAAATACAATTCCTTCCCTTCAATACCTATGTTGACAGGCCTGTCAGAGAGTCCTTTTTCAAATAGGGTGAAATAAAGTCTTTCATAGACAATATTTATGGCTTCCTGTGGTACAGGCAAATTATACTTTTAATGAATCATACATAATATTATATTTTCTCATTACAGACAAGAAAAGTGGGTGATAATCTCTCCTTTAATCAGCTGTTTGATCTTGAGTAGCAGTGCTTTAATTGACTATAATCAGTTCATTCATTTTCTTTGGTGTAGATATGTGGTGAGTCCCCTGCGTCTGGTCCAGGTAGACAAGGATTTGATCACATATTCTGGATAAACAAGTGGAATATGAAAAGAAAATTCCTGGAGTTCTTGGCGTGTGTCCAAAATTGAGCAAGCTAAGGGAAAACGATGCATATTAGAGTCTGCTCCTCAAGGGGCTTCAGTTGAGTTTCCGTTGATATATCCTGTCTGGCCCACTTGTCTGAGGAGAGAGAAGCCTTAGCTTTGACCCCTGACCCTTGAAAGGCGGCAGCTTTTGCTGCGAGGCATTCACACGCCTTGTGGGGGGAGAGGGGAGTATGCCAAGAGGCTGGATAAGAGAGCACAGGAATTCAGTGGTCAGACTCACAAGTTATTTTCTGATCCCTGCAAGCTACTTGTGGTGTGATCTCCTCTGAAGCTAATCATTATATCTTGGTGGTAGCTCGACTTTGACGCAGCCACTGTCTTTATCTGATGGGGACTTCCATGTAATGTAGTGGTATATGTAATTTTCAAGGAAATGGCAACTGGATTTGTTTCATAATTTAGTGGCACAGAAACTAGTCTGATCTGTAACTTACATGAAAAGTACATAACTCTTCCAAGACTGAATAAAACTCTCCAGATCAGGATCAAAATCCAATTCTATACCTGAGCTCTGGTGAATACACACATGTCCACAACTTTTTGAATGATTTTGCTATGGTAAGAATGAGGAAACTTGCCCTATAAAGAAACATCTCAAATATATTCAGAACTTTTCAATTATGCATTTTAATCCAATCTTTCTTTAACCAGGGAGCTGAACTTTTTCATAAACAAAAAAAACAACACAAACATATTTTCTTTGAGAGAAAAATGTTCGTAGATATCTTCAAGAATGCTCGGGAAGGATCTATAGAGTTTATTTCATATTTCACTGTTTCTTATCTTTTCACTTAACTCATCAGAAAACAGTGTAAATATTAAACTAACTTAACTGACAGTAGATTTACTGTAAGTGAGATTTTACTAGAAGAAAAACATGAAATGGATCCAATTAATAAAAAAAAAAGCAGAAATGGATTTTATTTTAAAGTTAATCAATCTGTTTTTTTGTTTTTTTTTTTACATCTGAGCTGTTTGTATCCTTGCTTTCGTTAATGCACATGTGTGTTTTTGCTTTGTCTTCCCTCAGGAGAAAGTGAAAACAAAGACTGTAGCGGTTGGTAGTCTGAGCCAGCTGGTGTCACCACAGTCTCCTGCCATGCTAATGGTCATAGAGGAGAACCGGAACCCTGATGGTCAATATGGCTTTACATGTCACCACAGAGAAGATGGTGGACTGGAGGTGCTCAAGGTGGACAACTCTCATCTCTGTGTGGGGGACAGGTAACACGAAATAACACGTCCAATAGTGTTTCTAACTAAGCAGTCAATCCAGGTTTACTGACATTAGTGTTCACAGATGCCCCCCAGCTAGAGAGAGTGGTGTTCAATATCATACTCATCTCATCCAATTCTTTCATCACTATGTTTTTCTATGTTGGGTATATATAGAAACCCATCAGATGTTGGCCCCCAAAACAAGCAATAGGGTAATGTGATACTTGGATGCAGAAGAGAGTGAAAAGGAGCAGATAAAAGGAGCTCATGTAATTAAGCAATTATGGAATTACAGCAAGTTGATTCTTAGAAACACAGTACGCTAAAAACTCATGAACGTTCACACACACATGCACTCACACACAGGACTGATGACAATCCTGCCGTGAAATAAGCCTGCATTTGTGTAAAGGCAGAAGCGGAAAAGTTTCTTTCAGGCTCAATGTGTGAGTTCACACATCAGCATCTTTGCCAGTTACACAGGTAATAAAAGAAAACGGGGATGCAATTTTTTCTGGGGATATGCAGATAAAAACTAACGCAAGAAATCCTCACAAAAGGGATCTTTTGAATATTTAATGATCAGGGATTTGTAAGTTCTTCAGTATTTGTTGATCATTTCATGACTTACCTGCAGAGAAGACTTTGCCTTGACAGACTTTTCCACATCAGCTTTTTTTATTTTCAAGTTAAAGGATATTCCTTTCTAAATTCTTTCTGCATAATTTCTTTGACATATTTTTTATTTATGTGTGTTTAATTGGCCTCTTAGGCTGGTCGAGGTGAATGGTGTACCAGTGCTCAACTCTACACTTGAAGAACTGACTAACCTCCTGCTGCAGGGACCCTGTGCTCAAGTTGTTGTTCTTCGCCAGCCCCCGTCCTCCCTGGCCTCCCCTCTGTTCCTGCAGCACATGGTCAGCCCCGACCCTGTGCAAACACTCCCAGAAAGGAGCGTAGTCACAAAGGAAACTCCTCCACAGCGAAAGGTGATGGCCATCTGACAAAAGGAGGAGGACAAATGAATAGAAGCAACTAAAGGGACTTAGTAAATGACCAGTAATGTAAAGTAGTATGTAATCTGTTGTTGGGTAAATGCCTCCATATGTGAATGAGTTTATAACGCTTCAAAAATGTTTGTCTTAAAACTGCCCTTTAGTCAGGAAAGTCAGTTAGTAACAGACATAACATTTTGGGTGGTTAGAGATGAGTAATCTTTTCCGTTTTAACGTGCAGAGTGATGCCCAGGAAATACAAATAACACAAAAACCACACTCATTTCTTTCAAGCCATCTTACTTTATATGATTTTTTAGAAAGAGGGGGGGAATGATGAATCAAAAAAGAAAGACAGAGCCTGACAGAGCTTTGCTCCAACGGAAAAGTGATAAGCTTTTCTTTCTTTCTTTTTTTTTTCATGCAGCAGAATAATTCCTGAGGGTGCAACAATGTAAGCTTGATGAGCAATCTTCATCTGGTTTTAAGTCAAGAAAAAACCGAAGTCTGAAAATATATGATGTAATGTAAGCACACATCAAAAAGCTTTGTATATAGCCTCCCTTCGACAGATTTAACACAAAGATGGTCTTGAACAGTGCTCAGAGCAGAATATTTCTACAAAAAAAAAGTCGAGTATCCTCTTTGTAAGATGTAATGTAATCCCCTGCGTGGTATAGGAATAAACCCCTGGGCCCGGAAATGCCTCATTTATCAGCCTTGTTCTCCCTCGTTAAGTGGCAGTGGATCATGCGTGTCTGACAGAAAGACAGCACAAACACTACCAAACCCTGACCCAGACCCCTGGGGTCCAAAGAGCCTGAGAGGAAAAGTGATGAGACCAGTTTTGCTTGTCACATGACGAGAAAGGTCACAGGTCAGTCACCAATGCATTTGCGTCTTAATGGTTTTGTAATCAAAGCCAAATGAGCTCTGTATAATCCTGATGATGAGAGAGATGGCATTTCTGCTTGCCAAATAGAACCACAGGGAGGGAGGAGTGTGAAGCTGGCACGTCGAAGATTTGAGAGACTTAGTCACAGGCATGGGAAATTGAATTCGACCACGCCACAACATGTTCATCTACCCACTGACAAAGATGGACCATAATGACATACCTCAAAAAGTGCAACAATACAATGAGAAGCTATCCAAAGCCACAAGAGTGCAATAGCAGGGTGTAGACACGTACAGCTTCAGAGACATTGAAGGAAAGGAAGTGGAGACAGAAAGAGGAGGAAAGAAATTAACAATGATGATCACGCACAGTGTCAAAACAACAATGTAGAAGCAACTGAGGTCAGTCTGGTCTATTCTTCCATTCAGTGCAGAGAGACATGGAGAGAAATTCATAACTCAGTAAAAGTAAGCCACACAGAGACAGAAAAGAAGGAGAGAATGTGTCATGGCTGCCTTCGTGGAAATAAATTAACACTGGAGAAAATGAGACAAAATCCTATAAACACTACTGCTGGCAAGAGTAGAAAGGCACTGTGGGATTCCCAGTGACCAACACACCCCAGAACACACACTTGCAGACTTTGATACTTCAGCAATAAACCCCTGCATGTTGTCAATCTAATAAGCAGGAGAAATCTATCAGCAGGAACTTGAACGGACCATGAAACCTACATTTTTCAAAGAAGTTGTTAAGTCAAGACGACAAACTGAGGAACAAAAGTCAGAAACATCTGCACTGAGTTTGAATCGTACAGCAGCATCTTCCCATACTACCGAGTCGCCTCAGGTTGACCCAGCTCTGTACCTGACACGTAGTGGCACAGAGCAACTTAAACTGCATCTGGTTTGGCTTAACGGCCTCAGTAAAGCTACATCCAGAGCACACTGATAAGCTCAGAGGAGAGTCCAATGTGGTTGGATTTCTCCCTTTCACCCTGCGAGCCACGGCTTTTCACTCTTCAATCCCCCTCCTTCCCACCTCCTTCAGCTCTCTAACCACCCCATGACATTTAAGGGTGCCTGGCATCCGTTTGAAGTGGGAGAGGGGGCATTAGCTCTGGTTTCCTGCCCAAATCCCACACAAGCCAATAAAATGCACACAGGTCTGAAGCAACCAGGAACCAAAGGAATTCTTCTTCACTAAATGTTAAACAAACAAGATTGGCATTTAGCCCTATATTATACTTACATAACAAAGGTGCATTGCTTAACGCAGAAACATTTCAGTATTTGTTTTTTTAATCACCTCTTTCTGCCTTGTGATTGTCTTCCCACTCCATGAGACCTAATTACAGTTAGGCAGCTAGTCAGATGTTAATTAGACAATAATTATTATTACATTTAAAACATTTCACAGTCAAATGTTCCTGCACCTTTGTGCCACACAGCATTATGTTGTTAATAGAGCTCTACAACCTCTAGTCCCTTATATTTCAGTAATCACTCATGGGGAGTGAGGGCTCAGAAGGTCAGAGTCAAATCCTGAGGGCTTTTAATTTCATTTTACTGAGGTGGAAATAGAGCTTCTCCCTTTTCCTTTAGTAAATCTCATACTAAGTAGCTGCACTGGGTAGTCCCCAGAGATATTTATGCGTCGACCCTCTCCCGGTCAACGTTGCATTGTTACCTGACCTTTGCACCTGGTGTATTCTGGCTCCGCTCACCTCTGCTTTAGAGAGGGTGAGGAGGCACTGCCATCTACTGGCAGTCTCATATACTGATGTTCCCTCCAATGTCTTGAGTTGCGCAGAAGAGAATGCCTCTTGGGCCAGATTATGAAGTGATTCTGATTAGATCCTATTATTCACACAAAGCAGGAAATGTATAGTAATTATCTTCCATGTCTGAATGAATACCCAAGACAAGGAAAACACACTGTAACCAGGGATGTAATCTGGCAGATTTGTAAAGTGCAAAACACATTATTCTTGACCTCCTAGGTTTTGATCAAATTGACAGGTCCTGCCAAAGAACTCCCAAGATTATTGATCAATGATTTAAAATAGTTTGTTTAAGTTGATTTTGTGTGTCCATTTTCCTCATAAAACGTATTGATATCTAATTTGTTTTAATGTTTCTGTTTCTTTAAATAAATAAGAGAGAATGTGTGTGTATGTTAACTGCTCAATACTTGTTCAAGCAAGAAATCAGCCAACATTTCACAGCAAGATTACTGAGATTAGTAAAAATCTAGTCATGACATTGTTTTCCCTCCTTCTCAGCAACACAAACACGGCTAATTTCTAAATGTGAGCCAGGCTCACATTGCAGGCTTTTTCAAGTTATTCGCTATTCAGCACAGTCAAAGGACAAAAATGAAATAAGTTGAATGTGAATGATTGATGATTACTCTTTGAGTTTAATGTGGGTTTAACTATCCTAAATTAAAATGTATAGGCAGGAACCTATATCAGGCAACTCTCCGAAAGCTGCTGAGAGACATTTTAACACTCTTTGCACTGCTCAATTAAAGGGATAATGAAAAGACCATTAGGATTAAGTCTGAGGTGTGCTTTGGAAGAGATAAATATGTTGGTGAAATTGCTGTGCATAGTCTTGCCAACAGGCAGCAATTCAGAAATGTCAGCATAAGGTATTAGTCATTTTTTCAATCTATTCTCTGAAATACAGAGAGCATAATGGCCCGTGTCTCTGTCCAATAAAAGGTTTAATTAAGGTAAGATGAAAATAGTGATGGGAAAAATCATTATGAAACCCAATCAGCAATGAGTGGCCGAGGTATTTTGAATTGAGAGGTGGAAGCGTAGCGCAGATTACAAAGGAAGAGAAATTCATAACAAGAGGAAGAAATCAAATGAAAAAAAAAACGAGGTGGATAATAGATCAAAAGAGTTTTAAACCTTTGATGAGCCATGGCTTTCTCTGTTCTTTTGATAGCTGGCTTTTGGTTTACTTGTATAATAAAAAAGAAATATCTTCCCACACTCTGAACAACAAATAGTTCATTTAGAAAGCTCCAGGCAATTTCTGGCAGTGGGAACTGCTCTGGCATTATTTCTGTGCTGTGTGGGGTGGGCTTGTCAAAACAGGAAAGAGACAAGAAAAGAGGAAATCCAAAGTTAAGATGCATTTTTATCTTGTAAGAATTAGTCCCTTATTTGGATATTTGGATATCAAACCTGTAATTTAGTATCACTGAGAAATTAAGCACGAGTAAATTATGACCTACGATGTGCACAAATAAAGTGACCGCTGTTTTATAATGTGTGAACAAAATAATAAATCTTTACGAGTGACTTGACTGTTTCTCATGAAAAAAAAACCCAGATTAAACCCTAGATGGCAGTAGATGTCTCAGTATTTATCCTGTGAGCTGTGAGAAATATAAACCACTCTCTCAGAAGGTCTCTCAGTGACACTCAACACTTGCACATAAAGATGCTTCACAAGCATCCTAGTTTGAAAAGCTGCCAAGCAAATCCTCAGCCGGGGCTGATTATTTGCTCCTCGATGGTTTGGAAAGTAGGCCAAGGCGCCGCTGATTCTCATTTGCAATAAAGGTTTGTTACAAGCAACAGAAAATCATCAAATTGAAGACAGGAATAATATGTGAATGTGAAATTTTCCATTTGATGCCAGTCTCTTGAAAGATATAAACTTTGTAACGTACAATATAAAGGCTCTTTATCCTTCCGCTCAGCTAAATTATCTTTGAAGCACAGCTGGTTAATGAAGTGGCTGAGACAAAACTAAATTCCATTTGTCTTCTTATGTGATAATGTAGTCGAATAAGTGACAGCAGCACCATAGATATGACATTTTGACAGAAGACATCTGCAGTTAGATACTTGTTGCTTTCAACACATGATGCATGACAGGATGAGTAAAAACATAAATGGCTTGAAAAGGTAACAACGTAGATTTTGCTCCCCAGGTGACTGCTTCAAACTGATGCCACAGTTTACAGTGCATGTAGTCTTACATTGCACAAATGCACACACTTTAAACACTAATATTCCTATCCACAAAGCTCTGAGACACAAGCACACACCCATACACACAAATAAAAGTGTATGTGGAGCATTTGATGGTGAGTGAACAGGCCAGAGGAGATGGAAGAAGCACACCGGGGGGAATGATGAGAGGAAATGATGCGCATGATGAGTGCTGAATGCTTGGCCAGTGGGACAGACGCTGTCAGACTGTCTGCTAAAGGGGTGGTAGACATAGCGAAATGAACGCAGAGGACAGAGGAAGAAAGAGAGATATAGTCTGCTAGAGCAGAAAAAAGGGATGATCAGTAAAAAATTCTATTTCTCTTGGAAAACAAAGGTTTTCCCCTGTCTTGTGCCTCATGATCACAGCACTTCTCTGTTACTGTGCTACAATTAAAGCCAGCTAATTGATTGTTAACTTAAATGTTTCAGAGATAGAGAAGCAGGCCAGCAGCATGTTTTATTCAGCTCATGTTACATAAATTCTGCCTTGCAGTTCTTATTCTTCCTTTGCAGGAGTATTTCTTCTGTAGCCCAGAAATGTCTAGGGCTCCCCAGTCCTGTACTGATCGTCATTTTCTCTGCTTGTCTTCAAGCTTTTCATGTGCAGAGCGGGCCCTCACACAGAAACAATGATGACCCAGTTCTGAGTTTGTCTCTGTCTTACAGCCAGTTCTCTTCTGTCCTAATCATAGTTCCAGTGCTCCAAGAGCTGCTGTGCTACCAAAACAAGGGAAGGAGCAAGGAGAGATAAAAAGAGAGGGAGAGGCAGAGAGAAAGTCAGAATGAGAGGGAGGAAAGAGAAAGACTTAATCCAAGGAGGAAAAGGAGAAATAATGACAAAATATAAGGATGGGCGAATAGATCTGTTCGCAGATAGCGCCGAAATAAACCACAGTACCTTCTCTGATTCACTCCCTATGGAGGGTACATCTAAAGGCGGGATTGATGCCATGACAGGTTGAAGAAGGGAAGTGGAGGCCTGATGCACAGTGCTCCTTCATCTGCACAGATGTCTCTGGAGATACAGAAAATCAGGTCATTCTGTTCTTCATCAGGTGTGACTATACTTGCAACTCACTAGCAGGGTTGAGGAACCCTGTTGCACTTATGTAACCAAAGGTAGGAGAAAACACATCTCTTTTATTTGATTGAATTGCACATAAACACATCCAGAACTGGGATCATTTGCATTCTCTAATAAGACGATCTTTTAAAAATGAAAACAGCGATGTTGGAATAACATAAAAGGTTTGAAAGCCTATGAGATCTCTGGATTTTCTTAGAAGCATTTAACATGTACAACCGTGTATGTCTGTGAGCAATTTTCACAGTTTTGTAAATTGATAATCTGCTCAGATGGGTAAAACATACAGCATGTCTTTACTAATTTACAGATGGATAACAGGTTATTTTCAGCATTATTTAAGATGCCCGAGTGGAAGAAGGTGGAGTTCTTTTTTCCTGCATCAAACAGGCCTTGTCTTCCCTTATCATCACTGTATTTTAAAGCTTTTTTTTGTGCATGTAAAAGGTTTATAAAGATACCAAGCCCAAAGTTGACACCAAAGACAGTTCTACTATCCCACAGAAGACACTATTTTCAGCTGCCTGAATTACTGCTAACATAAAATCATGAACCCTTGAATGAATATAATACAGAGCATAATATTCCCAATTTGCATCTCAGCACTTTAGAGTCAAATGATGTGTTCAGTGTCTATGTTCTTGCCATTATGGCTGTAAGAAGGATTACTATAAATTGAGCAAGTTTTCCTTCCCACATTCATGTTTTGGGTCAGATGAGAGAATCAATTCTCCTCTTGTACCTATCAGTCATGTAAATGAGCAACAAAATGGTTACCTTAGCATTAAGATTGGAAACAGATGAGCAATTCAGCTTTGGCCAAAGCATAAAATAATTCCCCTACGATCATCATCTCTTAACCTCACTAATATTATGGCTTGTTCAATAAGGTTTAAGGATGAATTTGTTATGAGCTATGTTCTGGCTGGTCTCCAGCAAGTTACTGCACTTGTTAAAGAAGTAACCCACTTATTGCTGTGTACTTCTTTGATACTATTTCCATTTCTACAGCGGATAGTTTGCTCCCCCCAGCCTGTTCTGCTCCGATGCTAAGGCAAGAATTGCTGTAATCTGTTCTTCTCATCTACATGTAGACCTATGGCTTTGAAAGGTTAGGTTAATATATATATATATCCCACTGTATAAGTGTGCATGCTGGCATCGTGTACATTTCCTAATATCATGCATGATATGCATAACTTGGGGGCTGATCTCTAAGCAATCAAATACAAAAAAAGCATGCTTTAATATTCTCTAACTGTGGCTTCATGATAATATCACTCAGGTCTACTGTAATGCAATTGGACCGAAGAGTAAACAGTGGACAAATTGTGCATCCAGCATGAATCCCTGTTCTTCTCCCAGACACCCCCTTCACTGGGGTTAGTGCCAGATGGGGACTCTAGGAAGGGATTTGACCTTGCCTTTCCACCCATATCTGGCACAATACCCAGCAAACTTATATTAGATGATTATCCAATAACTATGGTTTACTGGGAGCAAAATGTCCCTTGCACTGTATTCTTTGTCATTAAATGTAACAGGCAGGATGGTATTCAATGTGAACTGTTAAGGGTCTCTCTGCATCCCGTGTATGGGGGGGGAAGGGAAGTGTGAATCAAACAGTGAGTGGTCAAGAGTGCCAAAGCTGGAGACATCGGAGAGTTGCCATTGTGCTGGCAATGAGCTGGGGTTTTTTTGGGGGGGGGGGGTTGTAGTTGCCTGGCAAAGACTGTCTGTTGGAGTAGAGGGACCACATCTCAATGGCTCCTAAGCTGTCTGTATTATGCTAAGACATGTATCCTGTGGGGAGCATGGACTGGAGTTGAAAGTCACTCAAGGACAGAGATTTAGAAGTGCCAATAAGAGGAGACCAGCTACAAACCCTGGATGACATACAACACTGCATCTGCATAAATTAGTTTCAAAAGCTGTGCTTACACTGGTTGATATTGCTTCACCTTATGAACAAATATTTACACACCTAACCACTAAATGCCCCTTGCGATTTGCAGGGCAGTAAAAAAGTTGAAAGTTGAAATTTATTGCTGTAAACTTGAAATCGACACCTTTTAGATGTATGGTTTAACAGGCTAATAAATACAGACACTTGTGCTATGCTTGTGTTTGTGTTATCCCAGAGTTTAACTGCATGTGCTTCGATTTCCTTCATGTGATATATATCTCTGACATGAAAAGATGAATTACACCCTCAGCTCATTTCCTCCTCCTTCCCAACCTTTACACAAGGTGACCTTGCGTGGAACATAATTTACAGCTGAGTGACATGTTTGCTGTTCAAACGTCTGCTAGGCTGTATCAACAGTGCTAGTGTTATGAGACAATGCTTTCTGGGTCTTTAAAACTAAATTGCACAATTCAAGAATTGGAGAATCGTATGTATATGCCTTTTCTTATACTTTGTTTATACTGATCTTTTCTTTCTGTGATGAAGCTGGGGACAGTGATAGCATGTTAGTGTGGATCAACAAAGAATAAATGATATTTTAGTGCTATCATCAACCTCCAACTTATCTTCCTGTAAATTTTGAGCTCAGCCACTGCAGAGCTGAAGATTAATGTGGATTCAGTGCTGAAAAAGAGTATGCTCCCCTGTAAAACATTACCTCTATATCTATTGTGCATCATATAAGTGTAACAAAAATACAGCCACTAACTTCCTTGACTTCTCTTGTAATCTAAATCACTGACAGTATTGGCTGCACCTCTTCGTCCTGTCCCCATGCTCCACCAACCAGCAGCTGATGATTTGAAATATTGATTTGCATGTCCACCCATATCACCACGCCTTGGCTTTGCTGTCAAGTTCATTTAGAAGAAGCCTCTTTAATGGCCTTTGATGCCAATCTTGTGGCAGTAGCTAGAGCAGAGGTGCAGAAGGATTGGGAAGAAGTCCCTTGGGGTAGAAAACAAATACAAACAAGAAAAAAAAAAGGACCCTGCTGTGTAGAGATTCTCATAATCTTACACTGGTTTTGAATTTAACACAGCTACCCCGTATTTAGGGCATAAACCTGCAGTTATTCATGCAAAGGGAATAAGTTGCTCAGTGCATCAAATGAGGTTGTACACTATATTTCCCAATTAGTCATTTCAGCATGGATACACTCTTCTGCTTCATGTAAACAGCCAACAGCCTTGCCTCAACTTAGAAACACACAAACTGAGACACACATATAAGCTCATACACACAGGCATTTACACAATGAGGATAAGAAATGCTTCCTTATGAGTTTCAAACAGAGACAGGATGGCCTTTGCAGAAAACATGAGGTAAAAGGTTATTCTGTTGCCATTGAGTGAGGGTTAGTGTTACGTCGCTGCTTCAGTGGTCTATAGACAGATTTCAGGATGAAAATGAATGCCATGTGAGACATAACAAGATGACCTTTTCATGTACAACATATAAATGACAAATCAATGTTAATGCCGTGACTCAAACCCCTTTAGTCTTCTTTTGCATAACTGCTTTTTAGTTGTATTTTTTGTAATAAGAAGGACTACTGCAGCCCAGCCTGAGCAACTCAGTCTAAAAAAAGTCTCACACAAATAAGCTGCGGCTGATAGCTGACAGGTTCTGTTTTCCATTTTTTTCCCCTCTCTCTCTCTCAGTGATTTTTGGAGGCTGCTTCAGTCAGACAGCAACAGTTCATCATGTAGCAAAAGAATCCAGTGGCCTTTATTCTCACTGCCGTGGTCCCTGACACCGTCTGACTGGCAGACCGAAGAAGAAATCTACTGAGACAACAGGGGGAGGCAGATAGGATGAGGGTGGAGGTGCAAAGATGGGAGGCAGAAAAATTTGATATATAGTCATGGTCTTGGGAAAGTATGAGGGGGAAAAGGCCACATCGCCGTCAATAAGAAAAACACTCCAAAGCCCATTTTGTGTCAGTGTCAGGGCTCTCAGTAAATACACTAAAACATAAAAGCCAAGGTATTCTCTGTTCTACCCTGAAGTGCACAAAGAGAGGTAAGTCACAACATACACTTGAACCAAAAGAGGCTAATTCAGATGCAGCCCATGCTGGCATTGATGTTGGAGGTGGCATTGGGGCACGGACTGATTATAGGAAAAACAGGGAAGAAAAGGTGAAGAATGAGAAAGGCAGGATTCATCCTCTCATTGCACAGTCACTGTGAAATCCAAAGTCTCTTTTGTTATAATGTCATTAGCTTATCCTGTGGCCCACTTCTAAAGATTTGCATCATCCCCTCTAAACCCCATGTTTATTTATTTATTTCCATGGGAAATATAGGTCATGTATTCAAGCAGACCATACATTTTTAATAATTTTGCAGCTTTAACTCAAATGTCTGCAAGCAGCCACTGTGAATCAATCTACCGCAGATGCAGGGTATGAATTAGGCACAAACAACACACACAGCGCTGAGCAGAGCAGGTTGTCTTTTCAGAAGCCTGGGGTCTTTAGAAATACCCCTGCTAATACGTCTGCGGTGTGATGAAAACACTGTGTTTTCAAAGTGTGTGCTATGATATTCAGAGTGAAGAGAGAGGACCGAAACTTGTGCCTGTTACTCTGGCTGATTGGTAAAACCTTGGATTGTTAATGCTGCTCTCATAATCAATCACTTTGGATCGTGAAAACTTTGTGTTGATCAGAAACTCCATTTCTAGGCACCATAAAGGAGCCCAGAGGCTCTAACTGGCCTTTTCCCTCCCACAGTATGCTCCTGCATTTCCACTCTTCAACAGTATTACTAAAGTGAAATAGAGAAAGGCACTGTGTCTTGTTATACGTACCATTCATCACTATTTTGATTATTTGAATCTTACATGTGTGCTCTGTAGAATAAGCACCCTGAATCGGATAACCCCCCTGAGAAAACTTGCAAAACAGTCTTGTGCAAGTGGTTTGTTTGGATTGTCTATATTGACAAGGCTAAGAGGCAGTTACCGTGTTTTGAGTATGAGTGATTTGGATGTTTTACTAACACTACTGACAGAACAGCATCTCTGTGGTATTTGGGGTGGAAAGGAAGAGGCATGATTCACATTGTTGTCTAATTCTTCATTTGACATTCATTTAAATCTGATCAGTGAGATGTGACCTCCCTGTTTGAGAATAAGGGAATATTTCTTCCTTTTAAACAAGGTTTCTGCTGGGGATGCCACAAAGCAATAACTAAGCAATAACTGTCTCTTGACAATAATAGGACATAAATGAAAGAGACAGGAAGATGGTGAGAATTATTTGATTCTTCACTTATTACCTTTCTCACATCAGCAGTTTGCAAAATGAGAGTGCATTTCAATTACCACTATTTTCCCAGGATGGTTAAAGCCCATTGCTTTCAATGTCCAAATTGCACAGACCTCGGTTTGGTGCTTTTGATCTCATCGGAGATGCATCAGTTCAAATTGTGTTTACTCCAGCATCTAATCTAATCATTGCCAGAGACATTTAACTGCAAATAAAGAAACGTGATTGCATCAATCCAGACACCTAATGTAACATGCAGTAACAATTTAACATGTTTTTCAACCTCTTCATGCATAAAAGCACACATTTCTATCAAAAATCCAACATTTAATCATAATAACATTATTAGATATTAAGAAACTCCTAGATAACAGAAAGCTAGATAAGAAAAAGACAAATCAGTTTCTCAGCTGAGTGGAGTTTAATTATTACATCTAGAATGCACTGAATGGGAAAAATCAATAAATGTCTGTTTTGTCAGTTTGCCAGGCTAAAAAGACTTTTAATTTTTTTTATATGTAAATATTTTTTTTATTCTCTAAGAAATTAAATTGCAGAGAGATTAAACAAATGGTAAGTTTTTCTCAGAAACCTTTAAGCAGCATCTTTTTAAATGCAAAAGAAAATGTAAAAAAGATATTCTGCTCAAATTCACACTGAAACTAAATCAATGGACTCTTCAATTTCTACACTCTGGACACAAGCAATGACAATAATATAGGATGCATACAAGATGAAACGCAACTTATGGTCTCCCAAACAACTACCTGCAGGCCAGGGATCAACTCTGGTCATCAAAGGCCACTATTCCACAGGTTCATGTTTCCCTACTGCAATTCTCTTAATGACCATTAATCTGAATCAGGTGCAAGTAGCCCTGATCTAAAAACCTGCAGCACACTGGCCCTTAAGGACCGGAGTTGGTGATGCCTGCACTTGAGTAGTGTCATTTTTAACTTGATGTGTATGTAATTCCAACAGACTTGTATTATTGATCTTTGAAAACAAATGAATGCATGCAATTAAAATATCACAGCGCCAATCATTAGCAATAAGTAATCTGTACCATGGAAACAGTCTTTCAGATAACACTGGTTGAAATGTCCTCACTGATGGTTATATAAATGTCACTCACAACTAACAAAAACGTCTCATCATGCTCGTCTGCTTCCAGCATTCCCTTAAGCTCCATTTGAACCACTGAAGCAGCTCGTGTAGCTCCAAACATCTTGCAGTCCAACATTGATTTGTTCTACAGCCCAAAGACTTTGGATCCAGAAAATCTGTTGAAAAACTTTCAGGAGTTTTTGACTAACTTCATTGTAGTTGCTTAGGGGAGGGCAGGTTCAGCTCATAGATTTCTCCAAGCATCAGATATTCAAGCTTGGCTTAGAGATCAAATGCTGTCCATGATGTTCACACCTTTAACCAATATTCCAAAGTCAGGGTAATGTCCATATTTCCACCATCCTTGTTGATGACGAAAGCCCATGGTGTACCTCGGCAGGTCTGTGGACGTCATCACCTTCAATGTCCTGGATATTTAACAAAGATGAGAGAAAAACGTGTTAAAGAAAATATTCAAAGTATGTTAACAGCATCCAAATATGCTATCCAGACCGATTTTAATTCAAAATTTCTGAATTAACTGAAAAGTTGAATCAATCCCAACTAGGATTTGCTTTACACATTTACCTCTTTTATGATCTGTAAGTGCTGGGCAAGCTTCTGGTCAGAAATCCTTTTAATGCTAGTTTGAATATCCAAAGTACTGCCACATTCAATAAAAAAAGGCACAAAAACTGATTTATTTTCCATTCGTTTTCTATTTGATTTCGTTTGTATTTTTTATGTAGTATCAGATTATCCAAACAGCTTCATTTGTTCGGCATTTTGGGCAACGGGTTGCAGTAAATGCACTATGTGAATAAACTTGAACTTGATTTTTTATTAGTATACATCTGCATTCTACTAGCTGATCATCCTACCCTGTGCTTTTGAACCAAAGGAACATATTTCTCAACTACTGGTGTGAAGTCTCCCTCTTCTTGTGTTTGCTGAACAGGAACTTCAGCTGCTTGGTTCTTCGATTTTAGCTCCTACTTAGCAGCAACTTTCCAGCATGAGGGGAACTTCCTGTGATATCATTTTAAAAAAATGTTACTTTTTTTTTTTTTTTTTTTTATAGAAATGGAATTTGACTCATCTAACAATTGCTGGCTGTATGTTGCATCACTCTTCTATTGTGCAGCTATAACCAGATAAAGGTTTTTGAAGATTGAAGGTCTGTAATCTGTTGGGGAACTTTTCCTTCAGCAAATATTATTTCTGCTGTTTAATTTTGGGATTTTCTTCCCCCTCTCACTTTGTCTTGTTTCCCATTTTAGTATTTCAATTAACTTCACATTCTGCCTAACCCTTGTCTATTTTGTTTGCATCACTCTGCCATCACAGTTTTAACAACAATCACATAATGAACTTAATGTCATGCATCTGGATCCTCCTCTTTTTACTTGCCATCACATAGATAGACTGCAAGACTTCATTAAGTTTTGACAAATGTAACGGTATAATTTTCTACCAAAAAGGTTAAAAACAGCAGAATTGAGAATTTGTGAGTGGGTACACAGTAATTGGGTAAATTGTGCCTATTTATTCTTTTTCTAAATGACATCTTCAAAAATTGAGCATAAAGTTCATTGGTCTGAATATTCCCTGAATCCACTGCTAACATACTGCCAGGGACCAGATTACCACAGACAATTTGGGCTGCATGGTGGTGTGGTGGTAAGCACTGCTGCCTCACAGCAAGAAGGTTCCTGGTTCAAGCCTCAGCAAGACTTTGTTGTGTGGAGTTTGTGTGTTCTTCCCATGTATGTGTGGCTACTCTGGCTTCCTCCCACAGTTTTAAGACATGTATGTTAGGTTAATTGGTCTAAATCTCCCTAAAAGTGAATGTGAGGGTAAGTGATTGCCTTTCTGCGATGGACTGGCATCTTGTCCAGGATGTACCCTGCCTCTCACCTAGCCCTCTGTGACCATTGGGCTAAGCAAGTATAGAAAATGGATGGAAGGAAATTGTTTTATGGCTCAATTTTAACATTAGGCAAGCGCTGCCCTGAATGGACTTTGTTTGGTCCTAACATAGACGGTGTCGATGTGGAGACACTGATTGTTTAAATGTTGGGACAGAGACCATTTCCAATCAGCCATTCTCATCAGGTATTCAGATAGAAACAACAGAGGTTGCTTTGAAAACAATAAGATATCAAACACTGCCACCCACCTGGGCCAGTGCTTTTAAGCTGCATAGATTTTGGGATGCTGCCTTCTCTTCATTTCAGTCATTAAACTGCTCATGTTAGCATAATAAATGTTAGCATGACAGCATACTAAATTGTAAATCAACAAAAAGGCTAAATGTGGAGATTTTCACTTTATTACCAAAAAGGAACAGCAAAGCTCTCAAGTTTCCACCGCCAAGCTAATTTGTTGTGTACTTACAATTTTTGCCATGGGACAGTTTTTTGTGTTTTGCATGAATGTCATGGATATAACAGCTCAGTAAAAGCCTGTGTAAGGGGTCTCTTAAGAAACCTTCATTCAAATATATAGAACAAATAGTAAGAAACAGTATATGTATCAGAAAATTAGCAGCATGAAATACCACCAGCAGAACCCATCTTTCTTTATTCCAAATACACAATGTTAAATGTTTGATAATATCACTAATCCCTAACTCAACAAAGGGTAACATAATTGTGTAAATATTATTTTAGTTTTTATATTTTGCCCCTGCAGCATGCTAAATGCATGTAGCATCCCAGCTGTTGCGGAAGCATAATTTGATTTAGGCCAGCAGGTTTGCAGTTTATCGGGTTAAAATAAAACATCATTATTTTATGAGGCAGTGGGAGCAGCTGGAGTGGAGGATTCAGTAAAACAGTAGACAGATATTGCTCAGATAAAGCTTGACACTCATGCATTGTTGAACTGGTGTTTTGATTTGGTATGCTTTCTGTCTGAAAGCAAATCAGAGTATCATCCCATAAAACTCATACACTTACTTTAAGTCCCTCTGCACAAACTGCTTGTAATTTTCATTTGGAGCTTAAAGTTTTTATTTATCCTTTATTCTTTACGATGTGTTTATAAATGTTTGGTCTGCAACAAAATGCCAATATCTGAAGATTCATTCTTTAATAAGACATTGACTTACTTTCTTGAAGATTCTGCAGTGAGGCATGTTTGTCATCGTGGGTGACTGTATGGGCAAGTATGCATGAGTATATTTTCATCACAGTGAGCACTACAGTAAAATAGCAGGGCTGACAGGAGGACCATCAGCCTTCTGTGGCACATCAGGGACAGCTGGATGTTGTCAGGCAGCTGATGGAAAAGGGCTGATTGCAGCTCACAGACCCCTCCCACTTATAAATCAGTGTTACAGCAGTCAGGGATTGAATACAGCAGCAAAAGGCTATGCAACACCTACTGTGCTATACAAGAAAATAAGAAACCCTGCAGCAAGCAGCACCTTGTTATGGTTTTACTCTCCTGGCAGATGTATTAAAGTTGTGGTGGAGTCATCATCTGACTGAATGTGCACTGACTCAATTTAAATTTGCTTAGTGTAAGAATATTTTTTGCATAAAACATGTACAAAATAATTTTCTTTGATCTCATCCTATTAGGAATTTCATTTCATGTATATTCTTTCTTTTTTTTTTACTGGATGTAAATCCTTCAAAACTGGAAAAAGAAGCATGCAGCTCAGTGTGAAAGATACTCTATATTTACTCTACAACATGACAAATATCGTCCTATTCTGATCTAATTAGTGTAAAAGTCTTCTGTGTATGTATGTTGAATGTGAGCTGCCAGGCATTTATGCCTCCCACATGGGCTGCACCACATTCAGACACATCTAAATTTAGAGAGCTAAATTGTAGTATGCAGCTCCAAATGCAATATCATTCTCATTAGTCATCTTTAGATCCATTTCAGGAAGAAAATTAAGATTCAAAGGTCTTAGTGGATTGGTTTGGTTCCATAGTGAAGTTTAACTTGCCTGACAATAGCAAGAACATGAAATAACAAATCTGATATCACTTTAGCACATTATCACCTGTTGTTAAGTGTAACTAAATCTCTGTAACTTGTGCTCCCACACAAACCTCAGTGACAACAAGATGAATGCAGAGAGAGCAAATAGACCTAAGCTATTTAACATTTCCTGCTAGGCAAATATTACTTCAACAAATGCTTTATATTTGTGTTTGGTCACAATCTAATTTTCAACCATGCGATGGGAAAAAAATCTTAATTAAAACAAACCATAATCCATCATTCACTGCTGACCTTTTCAAAAGTTTTCTCAAATTGTTAACCTAATTGTGCTGAGAAATTACCAGATGCCCTGAGGGTGAGCACACACAACAAAGAAAAAATACTATCTTCAGCTGACAGTCTAACTGGCACTGTGCGTGTTTGAATTGCATGCATGTGAGAGTTAAGTTAAAGATAGGGCTTTTCCATTCACCCAGTTGAAACCAAAATAAGAAGCGCTTTTGGAGGCTTATCCAAGCCAAACCTTGATGACATTAATTTTCTACTACCGCCTGACGGCAGGGAAACTGTGGTTCTATTTGTTGGCAGGACTAACGGTACCGTTAAATTCTTGCTTTGCCTTTGTAGCTATAACCCATTTAAGTCTGTGCCGGAGACTAGTTTTTTAAATTCTTAGTTTCATTCTTTGAAGGTTTGCTTATATATATGTGTACCTGAGTTTCTTACTTCACTTAAAACCTGGGAAACCTACCGAATGCAGTTTTTTTTACACCCCCCCCCCAAAAAAACCCCCTCTTGCTTTTTTGTTTATCTAAAAAGTAAAGCCTAAAGCCAAAAGTCGTCAGTCAAAGGGACTTTTATTTCCAACTGAAAACGCTATTCCTGAACCACAGTACTGTGCAAACGACTTGAACCTTTTCTTTTTGTATATTTCTCTTCCAACAATAGATAGTTTTGTAAAAAACAGCAGTTTTCTGGCAGTGGATAAATAAATGAAGAGTGGCTCAAAACCATTGCACATTATTGAACCTAAAACATCTTGTTTTTAGTCCAGGCTTTCGTTTCCTCACTTACCGACATCACCATAAATCATGATTTTTGCACAATGCCTAGTGCCTCAAACAAGGAATGAGAAGCTGCTTGCAAAAAAACTATTTTTGACCAATTAACTAATAAATCAAAGTAAACTGAGCCTTTCAGTAGGGTTTGCTATAAAGAGAGATAAAATGGTGCATTCAGAGTGAAAAAGACAATGGATGCAGCAGCAGTAGTTGTATCAAATTAGTTCATTTATTATTTAATAAATGAATATGGACTCCTCAAAAAAGTAAAGGGAACACATGATCATTATCATGTAACTCAAGGTCAGTCGCACTTCTGTGATATCAATCTGTCCAGTTAGGAAGTAACACTGATTGTGAATCAATTTCACCTGCTGCTGTACAAATGGAACAGACAACAGGTGGGAATGAGAGGAAATTAGGCAGACAACCCCTATAAAGGAATGGTCCTGCAGGTGGTGTCCACAGAGCATTTTCCCTGTCTTCAATCCTTTCTGGCTGGTTTTTGATCATGTTTGCATTTGGTCATGTTTACCCACTAGAAGTAACATGAGGCGGTGTCTGCAATCCACAGAAATTGCTCAGGTAGTGCATGGCAAAAGGGTTTGCTGTGTCTCCCTGCAAAGGGTTGCGAGCATGAAGGAAATACCAGGAGACATGGAGGGGGCTGTAGGAGGACAACACCCCAGCAGCAGGGCCACTATCTGCTTTTTTGTGCAAGGAGGAACAGGAGGAGCACTGCCAGTCTTACAGAATTACCTCCAGCAGGCCACCAATGTGCATGTTTTCACTCAAACTGTCAGAAACAGACTCTATGAGGGTGGTATGAGGGCCCGGTGTCTACAAGTGGGGTTTTTGCTCCCACCCCAACACTGTGCAGCCTAAATAGCATTTGCCAGAGAACACCAGGATTGGCAGATTCGTGACTGGCACCCTGTGCTCTTCACGGATGAGAGCAAGTTCGCATTGAGCACATGTGACAGACGTGAGAGTCCGGAGACGCTGTGGAGAACATTCTGCTGCTTGCACCACCTTCCAGGACGACTGGTTTGGCAGTGGGTCAGTGATGGTCTGGGGGGGGGGCTTATCCTTGGATGGCTGGACAGGCCTCCATGTGCAAGCCAGACGTACTTTGACTGTCATTAGGTACTGTGATGAGATCCTCAGACCATATACTGCAGTGGGACCTGGCTTCCTTCTAATACATGACAATGCTCAGCCTCATGTGGCTGGAGTGTGTCAGCAGTTCCTGAATGATGAAGGCATTGATGCTATGGACCGACCTGTCTATTCACCAGACCTGAATCCTATCCTGCACCCCTGGGATATCATAACTCGTTCCATCCATTTTTGCCATGTCGCACCAGGGGTGGACTGATGCCCTGACCCAGGTCTGGGAGGAGACCTGCATTTATTGTTTCCTTTTAAAATAAGGGGGGGGGATGTAGTGAAAAGAACCTTTTGTATACCTAAGAGAGACTGAGCTCACTTTACGTGGAGCTGTGAAGTTTTGCCATGCTAGTGAATTACCCCTGCAGCATGCTAAAATCTTTGGTGATGGCGTGAAGTATGGTGATTGAAAACAGCCTAGCAGCGGTTGCTATGGTGTCACATAAACAGAGAAAAGCGCAGCCTAAATGGCCAAATGACTCTGAGACTTTTAATTGTAAAAGATGTGGCATTAGACATGCACCAAAACAATATACGACATATGGCAACAAGTGTAAAGGACAAAACGTTAAATAATGCTTATCCAAGAAGAAACAAAACAGAAATGAATGTGTGCCCTCCTTGGAGGAAGCAGCTCATTGTGGTTGTGTCCGAATGTCCACCCTAATCTCTAACCCCTCATTCACTACATAGGGCTGCACTACATAGTGCACTCATTCTGATGATGGTTCGACACACAGCTCACTACTTTCTCCCCGCCGCAGATCACGTGACTACCAGCTGTTGCCACAGCAACCCAGGATGCTGTGAATATATAATATCAAAACTCTTATGAGAAAATATACTATATCCTTAAATTGTGTTTTTTTATTCTTTCTTTGTTGCAGATCTAGTCATATAAAATGATGGTCTTTGTCAGGGACCAAGCAGTAAAGCAGAGAGGACACTGAAAATAATTTCAAAAACTGGGTTTTTATTGGCCCAAACTTACAAATAAATTCAAAAGAATACTTAAATCGGCCGGCATATAGAAGAGGTCAACTAAACAAACGGCTACTCAAAAGTGTCACTTAACACAAGACAATTTAACTGAGGAAAACTGACCTTCCACCATGACACATGAGGGTAACTTATATAATGATGTGGCCAAACCAAAAGACACACACAGGGGAAAACACAATGGCTAATAATAGACAGACAAAAACTCAGACTAACTAAACTTGAAAAACTCCCCCATAGTCCAGTGGCACATGGTAGAGCCTGATGAGCTGGTGCCCAGCTTTAAACCTCCTCAGCCCTTTGCCACGCCTTTGCTCCACCAGGGAAGAAACTCAATTCACCGGGGTAACTCAAACAAAGAAACAGATATTAATATAACATAATACAAAGTAGAAATAACAAATTAATACAAAATGTTTGTTCATGGAAAGGGAATGTGGAAAATATATGTAAACATTACCACTGTGGGGCTTCAGCCATCACAATATATATATATATATATATATATATATATAAAGAGCACATACCCGAGTGAAAGTGGAGAGAGCAAATTCTTGTTGTCAAATGTGATGTTTGTGCGTCTTACTGCAAACAACACCTGTAACACCAAAATCTGTGACCCGCCAGAATCTGTGACTGCAGGGGGCGATAGTGAGTCTTTTCTGTATTACCGTCCTAATAGAGCGTTTCCGCTATCTTTGTTTACTGCGCATGTCCGCCATCTTGTGGGTCAAGGAAAGTTAGTCGATCGTCACGGCAGAGTCATTTTTGGCGTTTTGAAATCAACAGGGCCTCGTCTTCCAAGGGAAAAGCGAAAACAAAGTACAGGGACAGTTTGGATGTTGGATCGAAGGAACGATATGATACAAAACTTGGACTAATCAATGGCAGAGACCCGTACAATGACTTTGTATCGAACAAGTGGTCGAGAGACCGAGACAGTTTTCCTGAGGTTGCGTATGCTGACTTTTATTATAAGAACATCTTTGAATGATAATTCTGTACATATTTTGTTTAATTGAAATCAGGGGCTATGATACAATGTAATCTTGAGGACACTGAAATTAAATCCAATGAGTAGATCCAATGCAAGTCTAGATTTACCCATCCTGATGATCCATCATATT
>JBBBVU010000017.1:9309874-9345452 GCA_037177055.1 Atherinosoma microstoma
AGCTCTGCTGTAAGGGGTATTCACCCCTTCCCCTTAGCCCTACCCCTCGCCCCAAAAGAGAATCGAGACACCCCTTGATCTCTCATGAACGCGCAAAACGGAGGGGAAGGGCTAAGGGGGAGAATTGAGATTGGGCCTTTATTAAGTCAAACCAGAACAGACTCGTTCACAAATGGGGTTTTATGCTGTATTGGTAGCTAAATTGCTTGTTTCTTACATTTATTGTTGTCTTCTGAATTAAGGGGGGATATAGTGATTAGAACCTTTGTATACCTCCGTCCGCTAGAGGGCAGTTACATCCTCTAGGGGAGATTTAACATCCAGGTCACTCAGCAGACCTAGTTGTTGGATGCCAACGTGTACGTATACAGCGCTGCTACATCTGCTCCTGCTTGTGAATAAAGTTTGTTGAATTAAACCCAAGTTTCTTTCATAGTAGAAACATTACAAGGAGAACATCTGTTGTCTCATCAAAAGCATGCACAGATATTGTAGAGAGTGCATACAGGCACGTGGAGGTCACACACACTACTGAACCTCATTTCGAATTATCTTGAAGAATTTCCACAGAAGTTGGGTCAGCCCATATCGGATCTTTCCAACGTTGTTTTGAGTATGATTCTCCAGACCTCAATGGGTTGATAATTTTGATTAGCATTAATTATGTTATTTTGTTCTTAACACATTCCACTATGTAATGAATAAAGATTTTCACCTGGAATATTTCATGCATCAAGAACTAAGATGTGCTGTTTAATTGTAACCTTCATTATTTGAGCAGTGTACTATGGGCTCTTTAACTAACCCATGTTTCCCCTAACTTTCTAAAATGTTTTGATGAATAAACCCAGTAAAGTGGTGGGAGTTCTGAAGGCATGTCATATCATGGATAATGATTCTATTGCTAATGCCGAAACTATGGGCATCAAATCAGACGCTGCTCCAAGTGTGTTTTTAAAAAGGAAGGCAATGACAAGTGACCTACTGTATATCTGATCTGGAAGACTTGCTCAGTGATGCTCTTCTTCTGAGCAGTTGGTCCTCTAGACTGTTTAAAGAGGTTTTAATGCTACTGGGCTAAACTTTCCATGGCTATTGATGCAACTGGTTTGTCTATTCAGCTGCTCCAGAGAATGAAAAACCATACAAAAATACAAAAACAAATATATAAAAACAAAGAAAAACCTAATAAAATGATATTTTCTTCACCACAATTTGAAACTCTATATATGTTTTTTTTTAAGATGTCATATTATCCTGATTAGTGTCATGTTGTTTGTTTTGCTGATAATAAAAGTGGAAAAGGTCACATTTCATCCTTCTGGGGTTGTGCTAAAGCTTTGGAAAAATCATGAGAAATTTGCTGTGAGAAGGTTAAACCATCCACTCCCATCTCAGCAGTAGGTAATTAGTGTAAATGAATAAATGTAGGTGGTCGCAGGATACACTGGAATCAAATTGCTGTGAAAAATGTAAATGTTAATATGGTGTCAGAGATTAAACTGAGAGAAGGGGAAGGGAAGCGGTCTGGGGTAGGAAAAAGGATTAAGAATCGGCTTTGAGGGGCTTTTCCCATGTGCTCCAACGAAGCATATCTCATTTTTTTGCTTTCCCCAGGTTTCTATAGGGACTGTTTTCACTCAGTTCAGAGAACCCAATCTCCTCTCTGACCTTCTCCTTCCCAGCAGTCTCTGCCGATTAACACATACACACTGCAGGCACACGCAAACAACAGCACAACTTCATAATTTCATGTTATAGTATTTGGATACTTCAAAAGCATCCCCAGAGCACTAACCTGCAGAAGGACCACAATGTTGTTGCATGTTTCTCTAAATCTGGCCAATACATTTTTCTATCTAAATGTATAGTGGTTTTGTTAATTTTGCATTAAATAACATATCTTTTAACATTACTATGTGTCTAAATGTTGTTATTTGTAGTTTCTTTTTAATAAATGGGATGGGTATGAGCTGGTAAACTGAGCACATCTTTGTTTTCTAAGAAAAATGAGGAAACATTTCTGCATTCTCAACAAAAGAAACCTCATTACAAACTATCTCCATATCTTTTTCCATCTGTCTGCCCCCGCTCTCTGTTCTCTCGGTGCCTATATGTGCCTGGTCAGCACTCTGCCCCTCTGGGGCTTCTTTAGTGCAGCTTGAACATGTGTGGAGTCTGTTTAGATATTCATCTGCATATTTATCACAATCTGAGACAGTACAAGCATTATGGCATTATGCAGTTCTAATATGTTTAAGCATATAAAGTAAGCTGCATGTTAAGATGTCTGCTTGTCTTGTGTAAATACACAGATTTCTGCATCTGCATTGGTCGCAGACATGTTAAATCTCATCACAGGATGAACCATATGGTCAGCCTTTTCCGCATCAGAGGGACTCCCACCAACACTGTAACAGCTTTGTCAACACCTATTGCTCCATATTTCAGGCGCAGCAAATTCTGGTATATTCTGCAAGAATCAGCTTCTGTGTTCCTCACAAGTCTGAGAACATGCAAGTTTTAGGTTCTGATCTCTGAATAGCTGATTCTATAAGACAAGCACCCTCTGACTGACTGTCATTATGCAAATCAGCGAAATCATCTGCTGATGTGATGTTTGGTTGGCATGGAAGCCTGCATAATTTAAACTCTGTCACTGATTCAAGTATTTTGAATTTAACATCCGAGTGATGATGCGGGTGAGTCTATAAAAGCGAGAATGAGGACAAGACAGTTGTGAAACTCAATGTTGAGCTGCAAGAGGTAGAATATGCAAGTGCCATGATGATAAGCATTAATACAACATAGAAATATTTCACAGGAAGGTTGTGATAAAACTTGATATACAGCAATTACAAATGAGCTGACATCTTTGGAACAACAGGTGCCCCAGTTCTGGCTTCCACGTTTCCCTTATCATCACCAGACAATAACTGACCTTCAGGGCAGATATTTTGACATTTTTGGGATAATTCTTTTATAAACAGTCTAAAAAATAAGCCGTAAAGAAATGAAAGGTTGTAGCTACCTTAAAAAATAATCTCAACTGCTCTCTTAACATTGTTCCTGAGTGCTCTTGAAGTGCTTGACAAGCAAAATCAAATGAGTGACAATTTCTGAGACCTGAAAACACTCGAGACAACTCATTCCTGCCTGCAAAAGTATCAAAACATTCCTGGATACATTTGCAGATGCATTCAAATGAATCTAAAATGAGCACTTTTGAAACCTAGCAGGGCCTGGATTCAGTTTATAAATATCATTTTGAACTTAAAACTGGAACTTTCAAAAACGTTTGGTGAATATTTTAAAGCAGCTGTCACCATGAGCGCACACTATGAGACTTGCACAGGTTACGGCACAGTAGCTCCTCAGAACCCACACTTACTCTGAGTAACATCTCCTTGAGGAAATGTCAAGGAAAACAGTTGTGGTTTGACACAAAACCTCATGAAAAAAGATCATGAAGATTTTCCCTTATGGAGCTTTATTAGGTTCTACAAGGTCTCTGCAAAAGAGACACGCTGTGTCCAGACTGGACCAGTGTTGCGTGACAATCAATGTTTCTTGAGTAAATAGTCCAGCCACATCAGTGATTTTGATAAACTGAGTTCATAAAATATATTTTTATGAAGCCTCATAAATATCTGTGCAATCTTCCAGTTAAACTCCTGATTGTTTGCTGCCAAAAGTGTCATTTATTAATTCCATTTCGATCTGGATTATTGTAGAATTAGATAGACCATTAGGCAAGGCCTGTTTATTCATATAACGCATGTCATGTATAACACAATTGAAAGTGCTTTACATGCCACTGTAAAAGCATTACAGTGGTTTGGAGAAGAAGCATTAAAAAGTACATAAAAGAATATAAATGGCAAAAATCGTAATTAAATGATAACAAAATCATTTAAATGGTTAAAAGCAAGCAATAGTCTAGATAAGACTGTGCACATTTCATGAATAGGTGCATGAGAAAAGAAAAAACACAATTTCTTGAGCAGATTTTGCCATATTAAATAATAACACATCCTTTTTATTTTTACAGACTTCAATCCATTAAAATGATTCATTTAAAAAGGTGTGTTTTTTCAGGATTTGTTCAAAGTTATTTTGTTGTTTATTTTCCTTTCGAAGTATCCCCAAACAACGTCCAGGATTACTGCATCCCACTGAGTAATATCCTGACTCCTATAATGGTTTGCTAGAAACTTATTGTGGTTCAGAAAACTGCAACTATAAATCTTTTTCTATTACCTCTCTGAAGTCCTACCATATGAGCTGTCCCTTTTGGGAGAGAAGATAGTCCAGTCTTTTTTTCCTTCTTGAACAAAGTAACCTTAACCAGAAAGCTCCAATGTACTGCTCATCATTAATAGATTTTACTACTGATGGCTGAGTTTTGCTCCAAGGCAAAAGAGATTATCTAGTTTTTCTTGTGTAACTGGGCTTTTAACTCTCCAAAAAAGAAACTAATTGGAAATAAACCACATACTTTGAAATTAACTGCCCACTCCAACCTTAGATAAAGCTTTAAACCTCAGTATGTGAACAGAGCATTGTCCATGGCAACATACAATCACTTCACAGAAAATGTTGTGTGTAAATTCATCCTGTGTGTAACTGTCAAGTTCCCATGAGTCTGAAATAAAGTTAGCTTTGACAGTCAAAGCATGTGTGGCCAGAGATGTCCATCAGTCTGTGGTTAAAACAGGTGTCCTCTCATTTAATATATTATCAATATTACTGTTCCAGTTCCATTATAAGTTCCTGAATTGCTGTATAAAAATACCAACAGGCTGCATTTCTTTACATAAAAATTTTCTTATCCTGTTTTTTTATGCCATTTCTTTTTTACCAGTCTCTGACTAGGGGCCTGATGGTGCTGATAGTACCGAATTCAGGCATGATTCGACAGACCATGTTTATATGTTGGACTGCTGCTGCATCATTTGGATGGCAAATTAACAGGTGAGTGTGTAGACTAAGTGTCATTGTAGAGTAATAAGGCTGTTTTGCACACAGCTGATAAATGGCCTTATCTTTGTCTGCTGCTCTAACATTTACAGTGTAAAATTCAAAATATTTGATATGATGGTGTTGCTTCTGAGTTTCTTCCATTTTCATAGCAATGACGTAAACAAAAACTTAATGGAATGCGGATTATTACATTTTTTTTTTGGGGGGGGGGGGGTCCCCTGATAAGGTTAAAAAAGAACCCATAAATTACTCAAGATACAGATAATCATTATTTTTAAATCACAATTCAAACCATGTCATCTAGGACCCCAGGTTTGACAGATTGGTCATGCCTTGTTTAATTTGTTAAACTATGACCTGAGAAGTGCTGCTGAGATGTGGAGGTTAGGAAACAGCAAATTATAATAAGAAGACTGGCGGAGTGTTTACAAAGTTGTGAGTCCATGAACTTGGCATTTGTACAGAATTATCTATAAAGCTTCGCTGTGGTAAAGCCTTAATAGAATTCCTCCAAGTCAGACCTGTCAAGGTAATATTAAAGCTGTAATCTTTGAGTATGATTATAGAGCCAGTTACTTATTGAGTCAATGAGCCAGACAAAAATGCTCCAGTTTCAGGAGCAGCAAATTACATTACCAAATTGACAGTGCAGCAGAGGTATAGACTTTTCACACAATACCCAAAACATTTAATCACAGTGAAAATGATGCCGATTGAGTTTTATATGACAGCAGAGATAGGGCTAAAAGTGAGCAGAAAATGTGTGGGAGTCAGCGCGTGAGCGTGTGGTGGGCCAGGGTTATAAGGTCATCTCTACACTGTCATTACTGTGTCCACATGCCCAACAGCAGCACCGTACACACATACACATAAGTAGCTACTAGATAGATGTATATAGATAGACTTATTGACATATACATGCAGGCTATGTGGACACAGGAATGCACCTATGTTGAAGTGGTTGTTCTGTCTATGTTATCCAGAGAAGCTTCTGGCTCTTGCTGGGCTCCTACACTTTCTGATTATTCTGTGCTTTCCCGGCAAGTAAAATTACCCTCATACATCTTCTGAGTGTGACATATTGATTGTAAGCCAAAGGAGAGGCTATCATCCCATCTATGCTGTTGTTGCCTTTTCTGGTCACTTAAAGTGTGTTAGGCTATTTTTTTGGCCAAGATACTGTTAGAATTTCAAGTTGATAATAGATGATTATTGTTTTTTTCTGATGATCTGTTTATCCTGCCATTGTTAAAAAAAATGTGAGAAGCCTGGCAAAAGGAATGTCACAGAAGTAAACTACAAGGTAGGAAAAATGGAAAAACAGTGAAGTGTCAGAAAGAGGATTTGGACAAACCACAAGTCTCATAAACAGACATTATCTTGTATGTGGGCATTTACTTTCACATGCATACACACACAAATACTCACAGTGTTCTTGTGACTGACTGCCAGCTCTCTCCAAGACCCCGCTGACTAACAGCTCTCTTTTTCAGGACTTCTAAGCCCCATGTCTGGGCAGACGCCATCACTTCCGCCCCTTCCACCTGTCAGGTGCCCTTGCACGCTTTAATGGTGGCAGCAGAGAGGGGGGGTGCTGCAGGGAAGGGGTGTGTATGTGTGTGTGGGGGGGGGGAGGATGAACAGTGGACGAGCTGCTGGATCCTGTCCCTGCCTCCGTGTGCCAGCCCTGCATCACAGTTCATTTCGCAGCCTCCTTTCTCCTCCGCTGTGCTCAGCCAAGCCTCTCAGCAGGTGTCTCCCTGCAGAAGAGTTCTGTCACCACACAGGCCTGCATCTCTCAAACTTTGAATGGCAAGCAGCCACCTCCACGGCATAACTAATGACCTCAGCATTCAGAGAGTTTTGCAGAAAATGTAATTAGATATCACAACCAAACCACAAAAATGTATTACAATTAATTTCATTAACAGGGTTCATCTCTACTGCCACTGAACTGCAAACCGATCTCTTGCAGCATTGTGAGGACAAATTTTTAAATATACAGCAATTTTTGGGAAAATTCTGAATAAGGTAAAAAAAAAACTATAATTTGAATAGCTGATTATTTCTGCTGTTGTGGCTTTTTCTGGCTTTTACGTATGCACTCCACACAATCTGCAGTTAAAGATGAGGGTGCTTTGGTATAACTACTTTGAAGATAAAGGTATTTCATTGCATACTATCATCAAGAAGCAATCAACAAAGGCACAGCTGGACTTCTGCTGCTTTTTAACCTTACCTTTTGATGTTTATACACCGAGGCTGAAGTACTGCAAAGCCTTGGAATATGAGGGAGATGTTTAAAGTGTGTATTTACTTCACAGTATAAACTAACTTAGTATATTCACTCATCCCTAAATCAGAAACGGGTGACTACTATAAGATGAGTAGTGGCTATATCATGATATCATGATGATCTGCATTTGTCAGCATGTGTTTGTTTAAAATGATTGTATAAATAGATATAGAAAAATAGATGATTAATACAACTAAGAACTACTGGCCTTTGTTAAGCACAATGTTAATTGCTGTGCTGATACAGTTACGCTAATGTTTTTCTTTTCTGCAAAAATGCGTGACTATGTGCTGACAAAGTGTGAGACAAAGGTGATGTTGACGCTGTGACAACACCATCATTACTTCCTCAACCTCACTCCCACCTCTGAATGTGTGAATAACAAGATTCCACTTTGTGCTGATGAATGGAGGTAAAATGCAATTAAGCCATTTAGGGTGATATATGGTGACATCCTATTTATCAAATACTGAGCACAGCTGCTAGACCATGATTTCAGATAAATTACAAAACTGCTGATTTAATGCGTGTATTTTGCCACCATATATCACATTTACATCTTATACTATTTCAGTGATTAGGAATGACTGTATTTTTATGGAATACCAAAAATCAACACAACAACAACAACAAAAAATGTCTCTCTCAATCAACATTGTTTTTGTCTGCATAATACATTTTTGTTCTGGTGTTGCTTGTGGATGTGGTTACCAGGGTAACATCTCTAGTGGCCTGCAATTTTAGAGTATGGTGCCCTGTAATACTGGCTCCATGTTGCCATAGCAAATTTCTCTGTTCTACAGACACACTGTATCAGGGGGGCTTAGTGGGCTAATGCTCCTCAGTGCAGCAAACACTGAGACAGTTAATTAGGGTTTATGGAAAAATCAATATTGTGACAGTGGTTCAAGGAAGACTTTCTCCATTAAATTCGTTTATCTAATCCTGCTCTTTTTTCAATTGTATTACTACTATTGCAAATATACAGTATACTATACATACAGACAGACTGTATCTGATTACACTAACAGTGCTATTTAAGATTATGCCACACAGCAACAGGAGTAACACCAGCAAAGTGCCACATAAACAGATAAAACACTAAAATGTGACAGCATTTTCTATATTTCATTTCACTCTCATTGAATAGTTAAATCAGTCAAGAACATTAAAGAGAATACTGGGCTTGGCCCAAATATAAAAGAAAAGCGAATGAAATTGTATGCATTATACATTGTGTAAAAAGTGTATAATACCCATGGCTCTATGTACTCTCCTGAAGTGATGACAGCAAGAAATGCAAGCACATATTTGGAGGTGCTTTTTTTCATCTATTACACTATTGCACTAGAATTATTCAAGATACAGAAATATGAGTAAATTGTACTGTGTTGCATGTTTGAATTCAAGTAATGTCAAATAAAAATTGCTTACTTATGAGATTTATTTTTGCTATGAATCTTGTGTGGGCCGCAGAAAAAGTATTCACTGATCCAGTCAAAATACTCAAGTGTTTAATGAACTGCAAATTTACTGTTTGCATAAATTCATTACATACTAGTTTAAGAAATATACAATCCATACAAGATGCATGAATTAAGCAAATTCTGCCCTTAAAAAGAGAATGTGAATTTACACTGCCCTTTTGAATGATACCAGAGCCTCTATTTACTGAAGTGTAAGTTGATTCCTGTGGCTTCAGGTAAGGGAAAGAGGAGAAGCAAAGCTGTGGATGAATATATCATTCTTATGGGGCATGGCTGTCACTTTAATTGAGACGCAGCCTTATTGCATATTCAAGCATGTGCTGCACTAGGATGCATTAGCCAATCATCAATGCTGTCTGCCGCCATTGGCTGCGCTCCGGAGAGAGCTCTAAACTGTGCTGAGAGGGGGTGGAGAGGCAGGGGCTCTCCATCTCCTCTGCTCTCTCCCATTCAACCTCTGTAGTCAGCAGAACGAGTGGCGGAGCTGAGCAACACAGCATCCACAGCTACAGCATCTTGCAGATGACTCTGCTTGCGGGACAGAGGAAGGGAGAAAAGAGCCTGTGTGAAAGAGAACAAGGCAGACTCACAGATGAAGAAAGGCGGAGAGGAGAAGAAAAGCACAGAGGGAATAAGAGTGCAAAATGAAAGGAACTGAGTAAACGCAGCTGCCTGAGGACCACTGCAGCTATACTAAATCTGGAGCTGTCAGGGCAACCCTCAGAAAGCCAGTGAGTGAGAGAGGCAAGGGAACGGAGGAGAAAAAAAAGTGACTTGAAGAGCTGATCTCATCACTCTGGACAAGCAGAGATGGGAACCCCGAGAGCCTCCCCATCAGCTCATCAAACTTCACACAGGAATAGCGCCTTCAGATCACCAGTCTAAACCTGCTTCTTCAGAGGAGTGATAAAACGGAGTAGAGGTATAGCCTGATAGTTCCCGAAAGGTTGTACAAACCTTTTACAGGATCTCCAACTGCTGCGCCGCTCAGCAAAGTCCCCGCTGTCCTCCTCCCTCATCAGTTCTCCATCACACCTGCCTGATCCTGGTGGATGTCTTCTCTGCATGCACTCCCACTGCTCAGCAGTTGAACACACTCATGGTGGATGCCAAGGGAAGGAACATGAAATGTCTGACTTTCTTCTTAATGCTTCCTGAGTCTGTGAAAAGCAAGTCAAGCAAAAGCTCCAAGAAAGGGAATGCCAGCAGCAGCTCCAAGCTGCCCCCGGTCTGTTATGAGATAATCACTCTCAGGAGCAAGAAAAAGAAGAAGATGGCAGCGGATATTTTTCCCACCAAAAAGTCGGCTTCCACCACCACGGTGCAACAGTACCAACAGCAGAACCTCAACAACAACAACACCATACAGAACTGTAACTGGCAGGGACTCTACTCCACTATAAGAGAAAGGTAAGTCACACTGGGAAGCATTTCGCTGCACAGGAAATTATTTCTGATGATGCAAACAGTTTCCATAAGTTTTACTGTGAGACATGGATTTTTTCAAGTTTTGATTTAAGAAATTTCTACTTCAGTGCAATAGAGCTCAGTTTCAATTGCTTGTTATTTGTGCAAAGCCACAAATTTAATTTCTAAAATATATCACAAAACCTTTCTATTGTGCGAGTACTCTTTTACCTGATGAAAGAGTAAATGATAGAAGGAGAAAGGTGGGTGTTCTCTCTGCCCTGCCCTCAATCTGTTGGGGGGAACCTCTGTTTACACCCTCTCCTGCTCCTGCAGACTTCACTGCTCTGACATAACAGAAAGCGGACAGGCAGCAAGTATGTTTAATATGCACAATAGGTAGAAGCTTGATCTGCACCAAAAGCAAAATATTTACCTTGGCCTATCAGTAAAAGGCACCAGCTGTCCAGAGCATAATTTGTGCTTTCTGACCTGGCTTTGTTGTCTCTCCAGAACCTCATCGGGCTGTTTACCCACCCCTGTGACTACTCAATTATATATGAACACAGCTTTATCGTTGGTCCCATTCTTTCACAGAGGGGATTTTCCTTTGAGTTCATTGTTTTGTTACCTTATCCTTATGTAGAAAGAAAAAAAAGATTGAGACATAAGGGCAATGAAGTATGTGTGTTAGTAACTGGGACAACCTTCACAAAAATTTTGTTTATGAAGTTATAGTAAATATTGTAAACTGGATTCAATATCTAATGAAAGTTCCAGTAACTATTTTGTTTGCGTGTAACCAGTCATTTAAAATACATGCACTGACCCACCTCAGCTGCCTCTAATTTATCCTCTTTCTCTTCTCCTTTTTTCCCTTTAGAAATTCAGTTATGTTCAACAATGAATTGATGGCAGACGTTCACTTTGTTGTGGGTCAACCTGGACGGACACAGCGACTGCCAGGACACAGAGTAAGAGTTTATCAGCCAGTGAAATCACAGTTTCAGACAAGGAAATGAATAAACATTGGAGAGGCCAGGCATGGCCCATTATTGTTCATATCATACAAACATAAAGATAATCTTCTGCAATGCCAGCAGGGATAGAACTGAAGTCCTTTGTGCTCCGCTCTCACTTCCGCACCATGTGTCTTTTTGAGACAGTCCTCAATTATTTATGTAAATGAGGCTGAAGGAGAGTGAGCGACGGAGGAAAGGATAGCCTTCTCAGCAGTCATCTCACACATAATGCATCGCCTTTGTCTCTGCTTTTCAGAAATTGCTCTGCAATTAACCAACTTTTAATCCTACACAGCTGACAGCACACAGTTACAATGATAAGACAGAGTCAGACGCATTCAACTTTTGTACTCATTTACTTGATTAGCATTTGAATTTTGGGATTAAAAGATACCATTGTACTAATATAAATAACACTGATTATAATTGTCCACATTCATCCTGCTTTTATATTCTGTAACCTGAAGGTTGTCTTCCTGATTTCTTTGTTTCATCCACCCTTTGACCTCAATGCTTTTTCAAGATGTTCACATAAATGATTAAGCTCTACATTTGCCAAAACCATGTGCCTCATTTAAAAGCACTTTATTCCTACCTTATTTAAACATTATATTATTAACATGAATCTGGTAAGTGATTTTACAGCCTTGAATTTGGCCCCAGTTATCTATCCAATGCCCACAAACCGAGACCAGCTCTGCATGGTTCATTTTTTCCCCTTTTGTTCTTTATATGGGACCCAAATGAATTATATATGACTGGTAGCTGCAGTGCACTTTGTGCATTTAGATAAAGCAGTTAAAAAAAGGACACTAAGGAGGACTTCACTGCACTTTATGTGGAGACATTATTGCCAATGGGATTTAGATGGGTTTAATTCTGCTATCGTCATTATGTCCAGTTGGCAGGAAGTACATAATATGCATTACGATTTAAGTTATGTTTCTAGACATTATTTCATTTCAAGAAGCAGGAAAAAGTTTAATACTTGAATATGCAACATAAAACTGTCCCATGAAACTTGTGTGTCAACTGATCTATTTCATGATAAAAGAAACCGTCCTCTCAACAAACAACATAAGTTCATTACAGGAAATTGTTTTCACTCACATATCCACCAACACATATTTGTGCCACGTGGACACAAACAGAACAAAAACCTGAGTAGATTACCAGAATTCATGCCTTCTTCATGATACTGATTAAAAGCAGCATAAAGTGCTCTTGGTTGAAAAATATTAGTGGCATTGTGTTGCATCTAATTGCATCATAAACTCAGATAAACCATTCATTTCAGTAAACTGAACTTTTACTGCACTTCGTTCAATGAATTGAAAAGTGCCTTTCCATCCTCAAGGGAATAATAGCAGCCTAAGTACTGCTGTAAAACCAGCAGGTAAAATAGCACCACAACTTAGTCATTCATTATTCAGTAAGATTTGTATTTTTGTGTTTATTTTGTATGTATTTTCTGGCATCCTCCAACCAAACTGTTGGCGGCTTGATTTCCAGTTCCTCCACGCGTTCAAACGTCCAGTTTTACATGTTCCTGTGTGATACTGATAATATGTGCTCATCAGCATCTGATTGTTTTGCAGTGCAGAATTTTAACAGGCATTTAACAGGTCTCTTCTGGGTCAAAATAACACAATCTATTCATAAAAGCTTGTGGGTGATTGTGACAGAATGAAAACAATTTCTGTGTTGGTTCTTATATTTTTATTAATTTCACCACATTCAAAATGATTCAAACCCCTGACTTCCTGCAGTTAACTAATCAGCAGTAAAGCCTTTATTTGCCATCACAGCAATCAAACTGCTCTTAGAATTTCTAACAAACTCTCAGCATGCCTCCACTGGGATTTTGGACCATTCCTCTTCTGCATCTTTCTCCCGGGCTTTGTTACCTTCTGATGCAAGATCACATTCCATCATCTATTCATCTTTTTGTGGCTGAGGCACAAAAAGTTTAGAACAGTTATAATGTGAACTGTTAGCTATGTTGTGGGCTTTCAGGTGTGATGACAGTTAAAATGGTGACTCTTTTCCGCTGACCCTACTCACTGCTTCCATGTTGATTTATCTGACTGGTTGTGACTCCCTCCAGTTAAAGAGTTTTTTGAAAGACTTGCCCTTTTCCAAATGTTTTCTATGTAAAATGTAGATTGGTAATTGGTAATGAAACAAGCCTACTGGTACATCAGATTAAAGTGTTTGAGGATGAAAGATTTCTTACCATTTATGTTTTTTAACAGAAATATTTTAGTACAATTCTCTGTTAACCTTTTCTTTTACAGTCATTGTTTTGGGGAAATGTTCAGTCCAGTCCAAAACCCCATGGCTAAGCCCATCCTGTTAGGGGAAAAACTTTACCTTGGGTAACATTGTACTTTCAAATGTAACAAAGACTTGGAACAGATGTTGTGTAGAAATGGTTAGAAGAAAACAATGTCCGGTTTTGGAATGGTAGAGCCAGAGTCTAGACCTAAAGTCCTTTCAGATTCTTTGATAACAAGGATGCCAGCCAAACTGAGTCCCTGGTGGAGACACCCAGAAAGACTACAAGCAGTGATATCGATTGCTGTGATTGCAATTATTTGCTTTCCTACTGATTACTGAGAAGAGGTGTACATCATTTATGTATTTTAACAAAAAAAAGAAACTAGAGATAAAAAGAAATTAATTTAAAAAAATCTGTGCTTAAGTAAAAAGATGCATAAAATTCCCTTTTTTTTTCTTTCCCGACGATCTTTCATGTTGTGGGGGTTGTGTGAAAAAACAAACTATGTTTTCATTTTTTTCTGTCATTATGTTTTTCTCCTTCTTTCAACAGTATGTGTTAGCTGTGGGTAGCTCTGTTTTCCATGCCATGTTTTATGGGGAACTTGCTGAGAACAAGGATGAAATCCATATTCCAGATGTGGAACCAGCAGCGTTTCTGGCAATGCTTAAGTAAGGATTCCCCTCTGTTTAAAGTCTTCAACATTCTGCATGCCCCTTTTTTCTTTTTTCTTTTTTCTTTATTGGGATACTTAACATCCAGCTGTGTAAATAACATATTTCAAGTTTAATCTGGGTGGAAATAAACCAACAAATAAAAAAACTAGATGCAACAACGATAGTGCTATAATACCTTAAAGTCAATCAATTTCAGCTAAAAGTTTAAACTTCAGTGTTTTCTGTCAACTTTATTATGTCATGTGGTCTTTTACAGTATCATCACCATCTAAACAAAATATTTACAGCATGTTATGTTGTTTGTCAATTCTATGGTGTGAGAAAACTAAGAATGTCATCTTTCCATCAACAGGTACATTTACTGTGACGAAATTGACCTGACTGCTGACACTGTGTTGGCCACTCTTTATGCTGCCAAGAAGTACATAGTCCCTCACCTGGCACGTGCCTGTGTCAACTTCCTGGAGACGAGCCTTAGTGCCAAAAATGCCTGTGTGTTACTCTCCCAGAGCTGCCTGTTTGAGGAACCAGAGCTGACACAGCGCTGCTGGGAGGTGATTGATGCCCAAGCTGAGCTGGCGTTACGTTCGGAAGGCTTCTGCGACATTGATGCCCAGACCCTGGAGAGTATCCTACAGCGAGAGACACTCAATGCTAAAGAGATAGTGGTGTTTGAGGCTGCACTTAACTGGGCTGAGGCAGAGTGCCAGAGACAGGAGCTCACCTCTTCGACTGACAACAAGCGTAAGGTTTTGGGAAAGGCCATGTACCTGATACGTATCCCTACAATGGCGCTGGATGACTTTGCCAACGGAGCTGCCCAGTCTGGCGTGTTGACACTTAATGAGACCAATGATATCTTCCTGTGGTACACAGCAGCCAAGAAGCCTGACCTGGAGTTTTTCAGTCAGCCTAGGAAGGGCCTGACACCGCAGCGCTGCCACAGATTCCAGTCCTGTGCCTACCGGAGCAATCAGTGGCGCTATAGGGGCCGATGTGACAGTATACAGTTTGCTGTGGACAAGAGAGTTTTCATCGCTGGGTTCGGCCTGTATGGATCTAGCTGTGGCTCAGCAGAGTACAGTGCCAAGATAGAGTTGAAACGTCAAGGCGTACTGCTGGGGCAAAACCTCAGCAAATACTTCTCAGACGGATCCAGCAATACTTTCCCAGTATGGTTTGAGTATCCAGTCCAAATTGAGCCTGACACATTCTACACTGCCAGTGTGGTTCTCGATGGGAATGAGTTAAGCTACTTTGGACAAGAAGGAATGACAGAGGTGCAGTGTGGGAAAGTAACATTTCAGTTCCAGTGCTCCTCAGACAGCACCAATGGCACGGGGGTGCAGGGAGGGCAGATTCCTGAACTAATCATCTATGCTTGACAACAGCTGTGCAAACTATTTGACTGATTTTCAGTGCCCTTATTGAAAAAAAGAAATATATCACTTTGTGCATAGTGTCAATTGTTGTTATTTATTTTTGTCACAACTAGATCTCAGACCTGTAAAAGGGTCTTATGTGGTTTTGGTTTTAGTAAATGGTCCACTTAAGTAGGACCAGTACATTTCAAGATGTTGATTTATCCAAATAAATGGATGAACTGCCCTTAAGTCGTAAAATAAAAAATAAAAAAGATATCTTGCACAAGATGTGCATGTATATATAAATATATGTAAATTCTGAAATGTATATGATGCCACAGCTGTGGCCAATGCTGTCCGTAAAGATATCTTATATCTTACATAATGAATATGCTACTGTATGTTTATAATTTCTATGCTTGCATAGAGTGCACATAAATAGCAGCAATAGATCACACTTATTATGTTTTGATCATTTCATGACATGAGTTAATCTGGACTATCAGCATTATAGTGGAAGTGAAGGAGGCTGTATGATGAAAACACTTTCCTATTGTAGTATGTAGTCATTTGCATTCGACTGGTTCCAATTGGTTCTTTGGATCTAGACTAGTAACAACAGACTAATAGAGGGCTCAAAGACTTAGATTAGGGAGCACTACATATGCTGAGTCACATAACTCCTCCAATAACATGTTGCTTTGCACTTACACTCAATTCAGTGGGGTCTTATAAAACACGTTTACATTATGTTTACAGTGAAATCAGGACTTAGAATTATAATCATTAATCACATGTTAAGTAGAGTTATCTATATGTCTTTCCACTGCATTTCTCATAACAGGCATACTAGTTCCTTTTTATCTGAAATGCCCCACTAATTGTCCTGGCGCCTGGGTTTTGTTTACAGCAAAGGAATCAATGATTGATTCAGTGTTAGGAGCTGCTTTGTATCTTATGGACTTTTACTTCTCTCTGTTAACAACCCTGTGCATTCTGCTACACAGTTGCACTGATGTCGGTTTGTGAATGAGTTTGTTATTTTGGTTTACTTGCTTGTTTTAATGAGGCTTTTTGTTTAGTTTTTCTTTTTTCTTTAATTTACTGTGAGACTTAATATTTTTTCTGGTGTAGGATGAACATCCAAAGGCTTGTCTTCTGACAGCAATGGATTGGTAAACTGGTGTTCATGTCCTGTGTTTACGTGCTGGAAGACCAACGAATGTGTATGGTTGTTAATAATGCAAATAAACAAAACAAGTGGATATATGTTGATTGTGCATCCTGGGTGTAAAAAGTGATAAGGCTTCATGCTACTGTATGTCAGAAATTAGGAGATGTTGCCCTTCTGCGCTGCAGGGATTTACAATGCCAGGCAGAGCTTTCTGCTGATAGATGACCCCTGTCTTCATGCCACTTTTACTCCCTGTTTTTTATGTCAAACACAAACTCTCTTCTGCATCCTATTTACACCTCCTTCTTCCCCAATATAAATTTAGAAATAAATTTAAATGACTTTTTGAAATGTGCAATCACTTCTGGAAAGGAACGATGAGGCAGGCAGTGTGGCAAAACTTGTCCTCAACCTTGAATTTTTACTGCAGTCACAAAGAGAGGCTGGAAAAGGCCATCTGATGTTTTGAAGTTTCACTATACAGAGGGGAAATTACATTAAAAATATGATGAATTTCAACACTTCTCTGTTTTATTCACCATTGGTCTTAATGTGCTAATGTATGAAAAACAAAAATGCAGACAAAATGAAAAAAGATAGCGAGTCTCAGAAGAGGATTTCCAACTTTCTACATCCTCCACTGATGAAAAATAAAATCCTAGACTGTAAAGTAGAAAACTTGTGCAAGGGATAGAATTCAAATGATAAACACAGATATCCTCCACTCTGCTAAAAAACATTGAAAAAGGACACGTCTCTACTTTTCTCTGATTGCTCGATATGGTAGAAAATCCAAACAAGATGACTCAGACTGCATCCTGAGACAAACCATCTTTTATATTTACATTGCTCTGATCCCATCAACCGTCCTTCCTGGGAGCTAATGACATGTACCTAATTACAAATGTACTCAATAACACTGGAAGGATGTTTGACATCGCCAATGAACATTAAGCCATGATAAATTGAACCCAGTCTGTTTGGGGAGATCACACTAACTTGCCTCATACTGATTTTTCAAGAATGAGGCACTAATTTAAACATCATTAATTGCACTGGAGGTGGCAAGGGACTACAATAAGCCAGGTGTTAGCTCTCAATAGACCCACAAACACGTACATGCACATATTTTCACAATAGACTGTAACTGAGCAGTTTTAGTCCAGTTTAGATTTAATTAGTCAATTAAAATAATTCAGAAACATCCAGTTGATATAATCTATAAAGCATTAGATAAATCCCCAGTCCACTGAAATGACATTTGTAAGGTGTTTGTCATCAATAGCTCAGTAAGACAGCTGTTAGAGGGCCCCTGTTCACTGTGAGAGATGTGGTGGGAACAACTTTGCTCTTCATGGACAGTATTAGAATGTAAATTGAACCAACAGCAAAACCTCAATCGGCAGGTTGCTATGGGGGATTTAATTACCTCCAATTCAAGGACCAGATATCCCAAGAGCCTCTAAAATATAAATCTATCGGGCTCATTATAAGTCTGTGTTAAAAGAAATGTTTATTTGATGTAAGGTGATGATTATTTTTCGAAAACCATGTTAAAAAACAAATTAGATTAAATGTAAGTGAATCTTATGGGGCTTAGAATGAAATGCATGGTTAGGAGTCTAATCATAATTATTTCACCAGCCAAGAAATGGAAGGAATGAGGAAATTAAGTATTTGTGTTTTCCTTCTATTTCAGAAGTTTAAATTCTAGACATCTCTGCATCTGCCATGAAAAACTTTGGCAAATATTCATAACTGAAATTAAATGTACTTTCAGCTCTACATCTGTTTGTCAGAGTATATGAGAAGCTTTCATTAAGGAAGTCATCATTAATCACAAAAAGGACTTTGAATTCTTAATTTGACATAGATAAGCTCTGGATAAGCTAGACAGATAGCATATATAAGCTTTTCCTCACTAAATATTTAGCAAGGAAAGAGAAAAAGGAAAATGGACTTGGTGGATATTGACTCAGACTGGGCACATATTGCCCAAGAACATCGCACTGAAGGTTTAATTACTGTTCAGCTCAAATTAAGGATAAAAAGATTCAGCCCAGCTTGATGGAGGATTGTGGATTACTGCTGATCAACATTCTTAAGACACTCTAAAGTTAACTTCAAGAGTGGTAGCAGTGAACAGAACCAAAAGGTCTGGTGGTATTAGAAGGATGGTGTGTCCTGTCTTGACTATTTGGTATCATTGGAGGACGCGTGTATAGATGGAAATATCTGCTAAATCCATGTAACTAAATAAATACCACACTTCACTGACAAAAGAAGAAAGACACCGTTTTCATGTGAGTGCAACCCACATCAGCCTGTTTGCTGCAGGCAATCACTCAGTGATATCCTGATCATTTCTATCCCAGCAAAATGTCAATGAATTAATAAAAGCCAATGAGAGGGGGGAAATACAGCTGTGAGTTTAAAGAATTCATCAGAGAAAATAATTCGAAAATACGTTTTTTAATTCAAAAAATCTCAAGGGAAATATTCTCCTCCCCCTATCTACCCTTAAACCATATGTTAACATGTATCCATATGAAAGTGCAGTTTGAATTTTACAATATGCCAGTGAATTCTAAGTGCAAAAACTCCCCAGTAAGTGTTATGAGACCCTGTGGCAAGGTCTGCTGGAGGTTATGATGAATTGCTTGAAAAGCTGACAAATTTAAAGGGTGTGTGAGTTTCCCACCGCCCTTAATGCACTAACCACAGTCTAGTGGATGCAAGTGAAGCAGTGAAGCAGACATGAGGCAGGGTGTGAGAGTAGAGGCTGAGACAGGGGAAAATGACAAATCTGCTCCGACTAGTATTCAGGTAGTCGCTCCCTAGATAATAATCACATAGATTATCAACAGACAGGCAATTAATCACATGTGAGAATGGCAAAAGGTCACAAAGTTCAGATGTATGTGCAGTTTGAGAGAGAAAAAAAAAGACGAGTGTTTAACTGCTGACAGTCGCTGTCACTGCATCATCCCCATTCCCGCCTCGTGCTGTTAAACACTTGCAATATACAAGAGACATTATTCCAAATAATCTACTATCTCATCGCAGTTGCTGCTGGTCACATGTAATTGCACAGCAGGGCTAAAGTTGCATCTGGTTTTCGTTTATCTGTTTACTTATTCATTGCCCAGCAAAATCGTTTCAACAGACTAGGACAGACAGAGACAAGCTTTTATGTTAGATTAGCCTGTTTATAGCAACGCTGCTCTGCTCCAGTTGGATCAATATGGCTCAGATTTCTGGAGGTAAGTGCTACATGTATCAGGTGAATTATGATTACTGAAAAGAGTTGAAATACACTTTTGGTGAACAATGGGAGCTACAGAGCCTATTCAAAACCGGAGAAAATACAGACAACATAGTGAAAGATTATCTGGCACACACAAATGATTACACCCCCGAGTTGTGCAGTGGTAAATACCCAGTTTACATAACTGTGTTTTTGTCCTATGAAATACAATCCCAGAAGGTATATGAATGCTGCAGTCAGGCAAATAAAATAGCCATTCACGCGCAGTGTGAGCTGAATTTGTTGGTGATGCATTATGCTAATCAACCTATTTATTCCCACAACTATGGATTCGTATGCCTGTCACCCACAGCCATTACAGTGAGGCTTGATCAAAACCTTGAATGCTGGCAGCTTCCCACAGCAAAGGTGATGAGGTCTGAGCATGCTACTTTTTGTTTGTACTCCAGAGCCTCTATTCATACTGAAGCCTGTCCTCTAAGGCAGCTCCATGGCTTTGATAGTATGGAGAAAGAGAGCCCTTCTCTCCCCAGGGTCTGATATAATGAGAGTGAGCTTGCTAAACATGATCTGCAGCTCTCTCAAATAAGCTACTTGAAACAGCTCGAGTCTGAAACAGCACAACAAACAGCACTGATTCATTTGTACACATGCTCTCGCTGTGTCTCTCTCTCTCTGGGCATTGAATGGGGGAGGATGGTACGGCGGGGAGGTTAATGCGTTTTAATCTGGGAGAGAGTGGAGATGGGGCTAGCCCACAGGAGCCTCACTTTTTATGCTTTTATTTAGAACTCACAGAGGAAAACTGGCTTTACGGTTTAATTATTTCCTGCTGGCACAAAGAAAATGTGAAGTAAAAGATGTTTAATAGTTGCATTCATGCTTTGCATTTGTATGAACATGAATAGAAATGTAATGTACAGCTATTGCCAGAATAGTAGTCTTAACTGTCTCTAAATTCAGCCATTATCAACTAAATCTTATCGCTTATGCAGCAGCAAGGCTGGTAATTCAAGGTATTTCTTTTGTTAACCAAATCAGAAATGATCAACTAGTCTGCGAGTCAGCACAACGCTTTCCTGCTCATGAATACACAAGCACAGGTGTGAATTTTATATGCTGAATGCCCATTTTCTCTCCATTTAACCTTTACATGACAGAACACTTTCCAATGCTGGCACGTTGTGTATGAATTATAACGGAGTTCAATAACAGATATAACAGAGTGATGTTGCACTGAGAATTCAAAGTACGACTGAGCTCTAACAGCCTGCTTTTTGTGTCCTAATTTAAGAAGTAAAGCTTTATCTCTTGTTCCTCTGCCCTTTTTCTAATGTCCTGCTTACCACAGGGAAAACCACTTTCTGTCTCTAAAAGTCCATGCAATTATGCTTAAAACAGCATTACCTTGGCAACTGTGGAATGAAGCTAACAGTGAAAACTGGTGTCACACGTCTCATTGTAACTTTGAAGCCGGAATTCGATGTTCAATTAAAGAGGATGTGAGCATGAAATACCTGCTTTTACAGTTTCTTCGCATTCAACAGTCCCACAGATGTATGATTTAAGTCTAACTGTCAATCTGATGATGAGTCTGATGTTGAAGAAACAAAGGAACTTTTATCATTTTACCCATTAAGTCAGATAATTACCTGGAGCTGCCTCAACTGTCAGACGCAGACATTGTTACAAATCTTTTTTTTTTATATGAGTCAAATAAAGAAAATATCAGAAAGGATTTAAATGAATAAAAACACCAGTTAAATACAAGACCAACAGGTCAATGGTAGGTTAGGGTAAAAATTCAATGTACTGTATTATTTTGTAGATTTCTTCCAACTGCCATAAGTGTTCACCTGACCCTAACTAAATGTCTTTTTCTGCCTATGCTGTCTTGAGTCAGTCTTCAAAATATTGCCTGCCTGCCCTCAATAATGGCCTCAATTTAAGACTTACCATGCCTTACCTTCCCCCTTTATTTTCTCTTGCTTTTGAGATAGCGAAGCTTTTTTTTTTCACTCTGAGCTGCTGGAAATAATCACAGGACCTGAGATGAATGAATGTGTCTTTATTTTAAAAGTTTTCTAGCTGACTTTGAGTGTTTTAGGTTTGTTTGCGGGCAGCCTTCCACTTCCAAGTTATATGGTATAAAGCCAGTTGACAGCTCTGAAAAATGCAGCACCAATACTGTAGATTTCAAAAAAAAAAAAAACTGCAAATATGCATCAAATATAGAAAAAAGACAGCATCAGTCATTTACTTGAAGCACTCATCCCAAACAGATCCATTATCCATATGACTGAGTAATTTATGTTTTTTTCTTTTTTTTTGTGGCAGGCTGTTATATAGGTACATGGGCATGGGGTGAGCACTATGTATCTAGTCAGGGGAGGCGGAACATGCTCCATGTGTTCATTTTCCCGGATTATAAAAGACAAAGAATACTGTGGTTGTCGGTGTGTGGGCAGATGTCATTTCAGTAGCATTTCCACTGCACCCGCGATACAGTCATCTTAATCTAATAAACAGCACTAGTGGATTGAAAAATAGCAAAACAAGAAATTATGTAAATCAGTAATGTCTATGTTTTGTTTTCCAAACCTGCACTAAATCAAAATCCAGGATTGACATTGCAACTTTTAAGCTTTTTACTTCATTGGAATGAATTCATTGCTGTTCAGTCATTTATAAATGAGAGCAACAAAATGGATGAATTATATAAATTATTTGGATTTCTTTCATTGTTGCAGAACTTCTTAGCCATCCCAAAGGCAATAAAAATTGAGAAATTAAAAAGAAAAAAAATCAACAAAGAGATGTAATATCAGGCAATGAGTAAGGCATCTAATTCTAACATGACATCAATGATTGTGTTGTCACCTAAGGCAGTACTAAAGCAAGCAGAGCAAGAACAGAGCATTTGCAAGCTTTTACAACTTTAACAGAAATGCTTGCAGTTTTGCAGAAGTAGCATTTGTGAATAAAAATGGAACAATAGAGTAATTTAATATGCTCAAAAAGTGCAACATCAGGAAATGTGCACTGGTACTAAAGTATCTGAATAATGAATATTTTCATCAAAGTATTGTTCCGAATGCTAACTTGAACACAAACTAAATGGTTTAAATACACATTTGCCAACATGCCCAGCCCAATCCCTTTCATATGTTTCTATCCATCCCTCTGTTACATAGAAGAGATATCAAAAGGCTAAATACGTCAGAGCTCAAGAGATTGGAGTGGAGGGGATTTTCCTTCAGTGTGCAGTTCTGCACCTCCAGCAACATTCATGGGGAGGAGGAGGAGTAGCTGGAATTCTATTTCTTAGTGATGACATTTTTTTCATCATGCCTCTTTTGCATAACAAAGCTGTGTAACATTCATTATGTATGTCAAAGTGTAACTGTAAACCAGCACCATCATGGCTTCTCCAGACCAGGTCTCTGTTTTCAGGAATAAAAACAGACCATGGTGCTCTACAACTTTATAGGGGTTAAAAATATCACCACCCACCAACACCTCAATACATGCATGAGTCACTAACCATATTTAATTTCATTAGAGGGCTTATGTGATTTCACATGTAATTCATCTAATAACTACAATATGAAAGGACTGCACAATTATTCATAACTATCTGAATACATCCTTTTAATTTGCTGTACCAATAAAGTCTCACGCACCAGTGACTTGTTTCTTTCAATGCCACACGGAATTCAATAGAGCACAGAGAAGGAGCTGTGGATTTGTAATATTTCATCAGTGGTCTATTACACTGATAAAAGGGATGGGATGAAAAGAAGGCCCATTACAGCTGAGGATCCATGCCAGGTGTCACTCTAATTTAATCGAGCCTCTAAAGACAAAGAGGTGGCCTTAGGGAAGCCTCTCAATAATAGGCCTGACTTCAGATGACAAGTGGCACAGTAACCTGTGATTGAAAGGACAGACAGGGGGCTTTAGGGCAGCTTCACCCTGCACAAATAATGAGTGGTTTTAGGGGCTCAGACATTCAGAAAGTGTTTTCAAAGGGATTGGAGAAGAAATGATATGATGTCAAGTAACTGAGTCAAAGATAAATGTAGTAAATGGAGCATCGCAAGTTGTAAACAAAGAAATGGCAGTTTGAAATGAAATGAAATGGAATTTTATGAAATGGTATTAAATTCTATTCAATGAAAAAAAAATCTCATCATTGATATGAGAGATCTTACAGCATACTGTATGCACAGGCTTCATACAGGTTTTAATATGGGAGCTTTTTCATGTTCTCTGTGGTATACTGGGTGTGTCTGGCTAGTCAATTTTGATAGATAACTCTAGATGTTTCTGTAACTACACGTATGTTTAATATACCATTCAAATTAAGATCATCCATAATAAGATCTGTATCAAAGAGGGCATGAACAAAACAGTCTTGAAAAGCAGCAGATAAACCTGCATAACCTGTTTTGAAGTTTCTGTGCCATGGCCTCATTGGGCACTGCAGCTAAATATATTCTGATGAGAGAAAGGTCGAATGAGCTTGAAAAATGACCAGACAGCACTGGAAATGAACGTGGACAGGATAAGATGCATTAGATAAATTATGCTTAAGCAACGCTACCTAAGTCATTCAGTTACTCAGATATTCAATATAGCACTCCAGGTCCTCAAGAAGATTTGCAGGATTAGAGGTTGTAAGCCAAGCAAGTTCAATATATTGATTTCCCCCTCACTGAGAGCTGCATTCAATTTCCCAACAATTAGATGTATCTAAAGGTTAATTTGGTGCTTTGTTAATTTGTTGTGTTGGCCAAAAAGTGACTCTCCATTTGTTCCTGTTATCCAACTGCATATATACTGCAAGGACTCTGTCAAATTCTGAGGTTGAAAGGCTCAAATCTCTGATATCCACACTGCAATCATAGAGGTCATTGCTAATTAGTAATGCAATGACATTACCACATTAGGAGAAAGCCTTTTCTCATATGCTGCTTCTCTAGGTAAATGCTTGTTTCGTTCTTACCCAGTAATAATTTCAAGGCACCAAGACAGGCAAAAGGGAATTAGATCGGTCCCTACTGTGACATTGTAACCACGCTTACTCCTCCCATGACCACAGTATGTTTGTAATGGCCTTGTATACCCACATACAGCAATTTTTGTTTAAATCTCTCCAGCCTGATTTCATATTCTGAGGATGTTGCATGACATAGGGACTTATTTCTCGCATGGGATTTGAGGAATATGTCTCTGGTGCATGTGCACTGGGTTCAGAGAAGTAGAAATGACAGCAACATTACATGGTTGAAATGAAACCTCCATAATGTTATCCATTTTTATTCATAAGAACCAGTGACATGACTCTCAATGGTTTCTGTGCATGAATGCAGGGTGGCAGAGGGGATTTTGAAGCTATTTCAGTTATAAATCATGAACAAGAAAGAATTATGCGGCCAACAGAAAAATAAAATGTTAGTGTATCTGTGGATGTGTAGCATGCACGACTTGAAATACGCCTCACGTGTGCTCATATTAAAACGACTGCAGCTATGACCAGCCCGATGAATTCATTCATTCTAATCTCAGCTGAAAGTGAGCAGTAGAGCGAGGATGAGGGTGATACTGGCCAACCAGGAAGGCGGAGATTAGCTACAGAGGTTTTTACTGGCGTCGGCTATTTTTAGGGGGGAAACTGATGGCAAATGAAAAGGCAACAATGACTCCTGATCTGGAGAAAAAAGTTGTTGAAGGAGACGAGGAAAAGCTTTTCAGATAAAAATGCAAGATATTACTTTTTTGTTCCTGCACAAATATTTGTCTGTAATCTTTGCTTTGGATTCATCATTACAATCAGGTTATGTACACCAAACTTCAACATGAAAGTGTAATAATAAGCTATTTTAAGTGTTTTTGAAAATTCAGTCATAGCAAAGGGGTTTCACACAGAATCCTTTCAGAGGCAACAATTTCCATACCAGTCTGCAAATTGGGAAAATAACAGGCCTGATGTAAATGTCTAAAAGCTAGAAACTTTTTGCTCTTAAAGCTTTTTTTGTGTATACAGTGGTGAATCTATTCATACGCTCTAATTTTGTTCAAAATAGCCATCTAAATAGTGATGCGAGTTTTTTTCTTTTTGCCCCAGAAAGCATCAACCTCTACTCCAATTAGTGAGAAAAGGTGACCATATTCACTAGTGTATTCTCCCTGCCAGGTTTTCAGTCATTTTCACCTTCACCGTCCTCCTATCAATGCTATCATGTAGTCAGCTCTACAGCTGATTCTGCAAAACTGAAAAATAAAAAAAGGGGCGAGGGTTGTGTGTATGGCCAGTAATTTAAAATTGGGAGTATATTTCAGTGGAAAGATGGATGTTGAACATACAGCATGAATGTACAACACCTACAAGCAACCTCAAGGCAACTAATTCACAGTGATTTGAGAGATTCCCTTGCAGATAATGCAGCATGTTTGTCTATGGGCATCAGGCCAGCAATAAGAACAAAGCTTAATAACAGTAGGCACTTTCAAATTTACTTTATCCTGTGGAACAGCTAATTCAAATTATTGATTCAAACTCACACTGTTCTCTGAATCCTTCCATTTTCTCATCTCCTCACACACCCTAATACTTTACCCTCTGGTGCAGGATGGAAAAGCAGTTGGGGGTACCGCTTCAGTAATTGGAGAGACCTTCTAAAACATGCAGATGAAGCAGGGTGAGAAGTGGCCAAGCAAAAGTGGGGAAGGAAAACTGAACATATTCCTAATTATCTATTTCTCTCATACCCTTTTTCTTGCCCTGTCAGGGCTATAGTCCTACAGCTCAAGCCGCCCTCTGCATAATTAGGTGCATTGCACGTGGTTGTATTGGGACTGATGCTCTCATGAAGGCCAGAGTGGAGGGGGTTCAGGGGAAAGCTAGAGCTTTGATGAAAGGGCTATGAGCACTGTCAGCACACTCACACTCATGCTCACACCTCACAATAAATCACCCTGTCACATGACAGGCAAGCTGCCTTAAATGAAATCTGGACTCATGGCTGCAAATGAAAATTGTACAGAGACATACAGCCAGCACTGCAGAGTAGTCCAAGGCCAAGGCAATTATGCATTTACCAAAAATAAAAAAATAAAAAAAGGAAAAGTTAGTCCCTAACAGCAAATGGAAATCTAGAATAACACAGATATTATAAGCGAGGTTATATTCACTTTCTTTCAGTTGGTGTGAGAAGCATGAGAAAGGATATCTTGTGCCCTTTTTACTCAGAGTAGGCACAAGAAGCGGTCAGATATGGTCTTTTCTATCATTTAAACCCATGCACTGAATGTTTTGCTATATGCAACAGTATAGACAAATACCACATTGTCTGAAGGGACTGTGTCTCTGCTGGTTTGACTTGTTAATTGTTTGTTTCAAAGAGGACAAAGTTTATTCAGAATAATTCTATTAAGATGTTTGTATATCTGTAATATAGGAAATGATTAACTTCCATCAAAATACTAATGAAATTAAATAAGTCAGGAAGCAAGTTTAAATTTCTGAATGAATAGTTAGATTTAGGTTCCAGTCAAGCAGCAGAGGACCAGCTTTTTACTATTGCACAGACTACTGAGGAGCATTGGAGGTTTCCACACCATTCAATTCTTTAAAGCTTTAAAGACTTGGACTAGACTTATGACTACTTTTTCTAACTCCAAGTTGCTTGGTCCTTCATTGTGAGCATGACTTAGCCAACGTTGAATCTATTCTCTGTCTTTCATTGACAGAATATCAAGTGACAAGCAAGCATGCAGTGAGAAAAAGCATGAGGATTGAGAAGTTGCATTTTTGACTTCCTAATCTCCATGCCAGATCATCAATGTAACAAAGTCTCCCTTGAGTGATTTGCAACAAAATGTATTACTACTATGTTCTCTGACTGAAAATAATGTGTTGAGTTTATGTGTTGACTGTTATTCACCAAGGAATCAATGTTTCCAGTAGTACTACACAGTAGTTCAGTGACTGAAAGGGAACTGAGCTTGTATGTTCTTATTGTCACTGGACCATAAACTTTGGATATCGGATGAAAGCAGAGGATTGATAATCTGCAGGAAAGCTAAATTTACTGTCAGAAATCAGGTGAGAAGTTTAGAACTCCAACCAAAAGTGTACATGACCCATTGCTCCACTTACCTGGAAAACTGAGGTGGTTCAGACTCCTGACAAGGTGATTTAAGGTTTAAAAGGCATTGCCTGCTAAGTGGAAGCCTTGAGGTTAAAGACTTCCTGTTGGAGAACTCAAAGGGGTAGCAAGATGAAGAAAGGTGTATTATGGATGGATGGATGGATGGATGGATGGATGGATGGATGGATGGATGGCAGACCACTCGTTACTTGAAGATTTATTGTCTATTGATGCTTTTACCAGGGTGTACAGCCTCTTTTCATCCTGCGTCAAATACTTACAACACAAAAGTTCTCATATGTTCTCTCATAAGTTCTAGCTATACCTTAATTAAATAACACACTTTCACTGAGAGACAAATACAATATTAGTCTAAATCAACCTGTTTTATTCAAGATATAGATTTTGGAGTTCTCTGAAAGGCTGCACATTAAAGTTATTTTTTCAGGTTTGTCTGTGTTTATTTTGGTCTGAGCTGCTACAACTGAAGCGCACCACACACTATTTTCCCAAAGCCATCTATTACCCTTTAAGCCATACATAGCTGGGCCTTATTGAAGAGTGTCCAAAAAGCCATTACATTTTGAAAAAATTAGAAAGCTTGTTTAGAGCAAGCAAAAATGATGAAAGAATCTCGATAGAATAATATATTTAGGTCAGTTGAGACTAAAATTAGCCTTATTAGCTGTTAAGTAAAGCTTGTGGCACAAACTTGTTAGCCCAGGAAGACTGCTCAGTGAAGCATGATAGTGGCAGCATCATGCTGTGGGGAGGCAAGTCATTAGAGAGGCCTGGGAAAGTGGCCAGAATTGGAGGAAGGATGGATGCTGGCAAACACAGGCAAATTCATGAAAAGAACCAATTTCTGTCTACCAGTGGTTTCAGAGTGGGACAGATGTTCACCTTTTAGCACGACAAAAACACTAAACATAGTGCTCAGGCAAAAAATGGCTAAATGGGAAACAATAACAAGTGTTGGAATAACTTGCTTAAAAACTTCCATCTGATTGGGAATCTAAGGTATGAATAAAAGATAGATAAATACCTGTTCGGATGAGGCTCAGAGTAAGAGGCTACATCAGTTTTGCCTTAATTAATGGGCAAAATTCCAAGTGGTAAGCTGGGCCAAATTTATAGTTACATGCCCAAGGAAGACTTGCAGCTGTTATTAAAAGAGGGTCTTACAGAATATTGATTTGGGAGAGGTGCATCCTTATGGTATATTTATCGATTGTTTCACAATCAAAATGTTTTGTAAAAGATGTAGGAATACTTTGTTGATGGATTGATATAACCAAAAGAGAAAAATCTTTATTTCACTCCTAGTTGTAGGGCAACAATGAGGAAAAATGTCAAAAGGGCTGAATACTTTTTGAAGCACTATAATTGTACAGTAAATTTAGCTGTGTCTGAAAGTCAGAGATAATTAAAAGAAAAGGTAAACCTAGAAGTCCTGATAACATTTAGGATTTTGAAATATTTAAACATATAAGGTTTTATAATACATAACATTATTTTATGTGTCTACTCTAGATCCATGATCAAAAGCAAGCTTGTGTTTAGCAAATCCTCAACATGATATATATCTAAATATATCTAAATCCATTCTGCAGTAGGGGTCTCCAGGCGACTCACAAGTTGAGCAGATACTTGATAAAACAAATGAAGTGGAGCTATTTTGTGGCCATCTAAAAGGATTTAAAAGTCTGTACCATTTATTAGAGGGGTATACAAGGACACATGGCAGGGCTGCGATAAAAGGAACTTCACACTACATAAAAGAGGAAAAAGAGTTTAATTTACAGAAGAATCCTAGATTGACATTGATGACACTAACAGAGTTGTGGGGTATAAAGAGAAGAACTAGGGAAAGACAGATACGTTGGTGCATAAAACTGACAGTGAAACACGATGGTGGAAATGTTTAGAAGGGTGTTTTTCTTACTCCTGCTTTGGACACCTGCATCCTGACCAAAGAGAGGCATCACTCCTATTTCAGAGAAATTCAGCATCCTCTGGGTTTTCATCTTCCAACTGCAACAGAATAATAACCTAAACACCTCAAAGATTTACAAGACCTCTGTGACGACCAAAGAAGACCAAAGATGGCTGACTGTCATAAACTTCTCTCCACCGTCACAAGACCTAAACCCCATTATAGATTTATATAGACACTTGCTGTAAAAGCCTTGCATTACTGACACCAAAGCTTGGATTCTAATTGAGAATTACTGGGCTGCATTCATTACAAAATGCAGAGAATTTAATTTTTGGTAAAACTTTCAAGCTCATACTATTTGTTGTTATGAAGAATCTTATATTCCCTTAAAAAAAGAAAAAAAATAGGATGATCTGATCATTTTGGACCCCAACATTCAACCCACCCAGTATTAGTAAATGGTATTGCACTAAGTGTTTTTTTTAAGGAAATAAAAAATCATCTAGTCAGTTTTCTATTCCAATGAATTCATGTTTCTTTTATCTAAAAGTCTTTTTTGTGACTCTTGTGCTACTTGTTTGACAGTTAAATCGTTGTTTAATTTCCTGAGCGCAAATTAACTTTCTACAAACGTACACATCTTTAAAAAGCTAAGACCCACAGCAATGTTGAGAGCAAAAGCTTTGTGGAGCATCCTCCCCCTGATAAAGTCACCTACCGCAGCTAAAGGAGGCTCAGAACTCCCACTCTCGCATATTCTGCCAGGCTGCTCTTATCACCAAACCATGAGGCCATAGAGGGGTAATAGGATTGTGCCTCACAGAGAAAGTGCCTTGCTCATCAAGCAGGGAAGGGCTGAAGCATAAATGTAAACGGCCAATGCAGATGTCCAGCACCATGAGCAGAGGAGAGCAGGAGGGGAGGATGTGTTCTCCTTGCTCCATAAATAACTGTGCTAAATTGCAGGCTTTGGGGGGTCAGCGGGACATTGGTCTGTCAGTGTATATCTAAAGTCCCGGATAACCCGTAATCCTGCATCCTAGAAAACCAACAGCACAGCAGTAATGGCAAAATGTATTTTCTATAAAATTAAATCCTGGGCATTTATGAGCTTTGGGACACAGAGAAACAAGCCCAAGTGAGAGAGAGAGTTGAAGCAGGGTGTGGAATTTTATATTTTGTAGTCAGTGTCTGAGTGGACTCTTTCCTTGGCTGGCTGGGTCCCAACAGCAGCACAGCATTCACTTTGTACTCAGAGGAAGGAGATGAAAAGCAGCTCTGGGTCAAATAGAGACGGATGGTGAGGGAAAGTAAAGGCAGAGATGAGGGGGGGCTTTATTTGACAGACAGCCACATCCTTTTTGGTTTCAGATGACTGAAATAGGTGACTGTTACAATTCAGCAAAACCTCTTGGGGTTAAGCACACATTCAGATATTAAATACAAATGTCAAGTTGCACAGATCTTCTGTGATGATTTGACATAAGAATTCTGGAGCACCACATTGAAATCCTTTATATCTGTCTGCAGTTAAGAGAGTAGGGGAGCATTTTTAGTTACATCAATTCTCCAGTGCTTAAGGTGGGGGCAGTAAAAGGCAGTCCAGGAGGGGTAAGATGGAAATAAACATGGTGGCTTTTCACTTTTGTGAATATGTTTGAGGAAGCCAGCAGTGAATTCAGTTGCTATTGTAAAGATTGAGAGGCAGGATTGGTGTGACATTTCAGGATGCAGGACATCTTGTGTCAGATTGGTGAAATAGAAGTTATTTTCTCCAGGATTAAAACACAGTTACACTTGGTATACGTGGCATTTCAAAATCCATCCATTCCGTTCCTTTACCCTCTCAGTCCAATGGAAGATTGCAGGGGTGTTGAAGCCTATCCCATTTGCTCTCAGATGAGAGACAGGATACACCCTGAACAGGTCACCAGTATCCTTGAAAAAAAAAGAAAAAAAGAATTGTATTGACATGGAACAAAGGTCTTTTTTGATGTATAATAGCTTTATCATAAACTCATTGGAGAGTGTTTTTAGTTATGTTGCTGCGAACCATCTCATTAATATTTAACCATGTGCTGTTGCTTCTAATAGTTTGACCAAAAAATCCATCAGCACAATTTTGTTCCTTTTAGACCCACACTAGATAACAGCCAAGGTAGCTGAAATCAATAGGCCCATGGATATTTTGGTCCTCACGGAAATAGTTTTTTTTCTTGTGTGTGTGTGTAAAATATTTCTCTCAACAAAGTGACTAAATACAGTTGAGGAAGAGCAAGTTAAAACAAACACTACTGAAGAAACTGTATAAGCCTAAAGTTTAAAAACATCGCTACTTTGTCTTTGAACTTTTTTGTAGATATTCTCCCACATGATGGTAGTAAATACCAATGTGTTTGACAACCAAACAGTTTAAAGCTTGCGTGCCACCAAAAATGGTCTAAATCTCAAAATACCAAGCAGCCAAAATAACCTAGACATGCAGGAATCTGTTCTTTATTCTTTCAACAAAAGACAAACTGTAATGATGCTAACCACTACCCCTGAGGTAAAAAGCAGACAATCCTAAAGGTGTTACACATCTCCTACACACAGTCATTATTCTACTCAATTTATGACATATAAAGAGCATAAGCATTACATTTCCAACACTTTCAAGTTGAACATATTTTGTTGCATGTTAGATCCACTTTAACTGTGGATTTCTTACATTTTTTTATTTCTACAAGAAATTCTTCACAATGAAAACATTTCAATAACATTTTTTTAAAAATAATCTAAAGTATCCCATTAACATTAAGATGCCTCCATTAGGGTCTAAATACACCTTTTGGGTTACTTTGATCTATTTCTTCTTAGGCTCATTCATCCTATATCTATATAGGTTTTTGGTTCTGTTAAGTTCTTGTTACATTTCTGTTTCAAGGTTTGTTCTCTGGTTTCCATTTAAGGCTGTCTTTTGAGTTCAGGTGGAGTCCTCTGTTTAATCCTCAGCCTGAGTTCGTGTCACCTTTACCTGTATGTGCTGAATCACAATTAGGACACCTCTAGGCACTTTTAGGCTACATTCCACTGTAGCCCAATTATAATACAATTCAAACAAAGCCATTACATGAGCCATAGTCCAATCTATGATAACTGCAATATCACTTTAGAAGGAAGGAAAACCCTTCAGTGGAACCAGGGTCCTCTTTCCTGTTTTATTTCAAAGAGTTTATATTTACTTCCGGCTGGTTCTTGGTTGCTGGCCATCCCCGCTCCTCATTTGTCCTTCAGCATTTCTTCTGCCTGGTTTCCTTTGTTCTTTGCCACATGATTGTTTGCCACGCCTGTCTCAGTCAGTGAGTTTTTATATGTCAGTCCATCTTGAGTTGTCGCTTGAGTTTTGTTTTTATTGGTTTCAATTTTGCTTTATTGTAATTCCTGCCTCAGCAGCACCTTCTGTTTGTTTTCATATAAAGTCTCAGTTAAGTTCTCCTGCCCTCCTCCAACCTTATAGTTCAGCTTTTGGGTCCAACTCGTCCCATGGATTGTAACAATCTCAGTTTGCTTAGACTCTGTATTGGCTACAAGACATTTCAGGGAATCCAGGGTGTCTGTTCTTTCTATTTCTTTTTCTTCAAGTACGTGTTTTGTTGAAATGAAACTCTTCAAACCAGCATGAGATTAGAAGCGCTCTGATAGGTTTTCATTTAACTCTGCTCTATATTTTTCTATATCTACCATAGTCTCCCAGCCCCTGTTGGTGAAAATCATCCCCAGAGAATGATGTTGCCTTCACCATGTTTGACTGTAAGGCTGTTATTAGTGCTCATTACCTGGTGGGGAATTGTGGCACAGGAGAGCAATCTTTTTTTTCAGATCAGAGATTTTTTGCCTTTCCTTGCAGATAAGTCAGATGCCTTTTGGGCAAATTCTCAGCAGACTGTCATGCACCTTTTATAGTGGAAAGACTTGTGTCTGGTCCTTCTGCCATGGAGGCCTAATTGGTGGAGTGCTGCCTTAATGGGATTATTCAAAGGGACTATCAAATTGTTGGTTTCATGGTTACCAAGGCTCTTTATCCTCAATTACTCAGTTTGGCTGAGTAGCCAGGAATTAATAGGCTCTGAATTGGTAATGAAATGATGGAGGATACTACATTTTTTGGCACTTTGAATATTACAGGACTAAGGCATTGTCTTTTTTTTATATCCCTCCCCAAATCTGCACCTTAACATAATCCTGTCTTGCAGGTCTATAGTCAAGTCTCTCATTCTCATTGTTTGGTTTTTATTCTAACATTGACTATCGACCTTATGTAGAAAAAATTAAAGCCTATTAATTCATGTACAATGAATTCAACAAGATAAAAGTTGGACTCCAGTAGTAAGTTGTAGTAACATTAGACAGACAACAGATAGAGGTAGGATGCACCAGAGCTCAAATGTAAGTGTATTAAGACCCAGCTTGGCATGGAAAAAAGTCAAATATAACAAACAACCAGATAGTAAAGGTATTTATTGAGTTTGTAAAAAATAAATAAAAGAATTAAAGAAGAGAAACAACACAACTGCCTCATTGGGCACAATCCGATAAAAAGGAGGAACTGAAGACCAACTCAAGGCAATAAATACTCTTTGAAGAGACTCTTAAAATGAGTTATTTAAACTATTCCAATCTTTTCTAGAAAAAAACAAAATCATCTCAAACAACTTTCATTTGCTAAACAAGCATAAATACAAAGAAAATATGGCCCCTAAAGGTAAATGTCCCTAAAAAATAATGTCCAACTATTGTGGAAAATAAAATAAAATAAAATAAACTGAACTTCTGGCCAGTCCCTAGATACAAGATCTTAATGACTTGACTGCACAAATAAGTGCAAGTTTCCAGAAATGGCTCAGCTAGTGCATACTGGTAAGTGAGCACAAACAAGTACCTCAAGTAATTATTGCAACAAACAACACACATGTATGTCTACATTCGCAGTTAAGCTGCGCAGCAGTTGTAGCAGCTCTAGACATTTAGACTTTTCTATTCAAGCACAGGAGGGAAATAGTTTAACTAATGTTTTGTGACTGTGCTGTAATAGGTATGCCTCCTGTTAGCTTGTTATCATGTTGTAGCTGTTTTTACTTTACATCCCACAACATTTTATACCAGCCTTTATGCATGTTTTTTGTTGTTTTGATTTTTAATAGAGCTATCCCTTATGGTTCATCTCTTTTGTTTCTGACTTCTGTCACTTCCAGGTAAAAGCTTGGAATGGGATCTGTGTAGACACTACAGGTGTCAGGATAGGGTGTTTGGACTCAAAAACACGACTTAACCCCAGGGAGACGTTCAAAAGGTTTAATCCGAAATCAGATTCAATAAAACTGAAATAAATGCAGAGGAGCAAAGGCACAAACAGGGGCAAGGCAGAGAGAGTCCAAGGCCGGTCCAAAAGGTCAGTCACGAGAAGACAGGCAGATCAGGCGTAGGTACAGGCAGGGGCTAGGCGAAGGGAATCCAGAGGCAGAAGAGGGGTCCAAGAAAATAC
>JBBBVU010000017.1:9358719-9381042 GCA_037177055.1 Atherinosoma microstoma
AAAACGCTCTACACGCGCGTCAAATATGCTTCATTCGCGCGTCAAATACGCTTCATTCGCGCGTCAAAAACGCCCAAATCGAGCGAGTAAACATCCAGCGTCTTGGCGTTGAAATGTAGGCGCGTACGCGTTTGGACGCGCTCGGTGTGAACACAGGGTGAGTCATATATGGTGGTCAACTGTATCAAACGCAGCGCTGAGGTCCAGTAAAACTAAGACAGACATATGTCCACTGTCTGTATTCAAACATATATCATTAATGACTTTGGTCAGAGCAGTCTCAGTGCTGTGGTTCTGTCTAAAGCCTGACTGGAAGACATCATAGCAGTTGTTTTGGGTTAAAAAGTCATTTAGCTGATAGAAAACGGCTTTTTCAATGAGCTTACTCAAAATATAAATATAAATAAAAGATATTTGTCACAAAACCCTCCTTTTCATTTAATCCCTTTGTTTGTGAAAAGATTAAGAAAGGTCTATTTTATTTTATGTTATTTTTACTTTTTTTATTTCAGCTTAACATCTTTTGTTTAAACTTTCTTAGTTTTCCGAACGCAGTTGGTGAGGGTTTGGACAGCTTTTGAGACATCATGCACACGTGTGGGTGTATGTGTTTATGTGTGTGCATGTGCATATGTCGTGTATATGTGTGTCTCATGGGTTTGTGGTTTGGGGGACTTGATGGGTAAAAATGGGGTCAGGGCTGTTCATTGCGTTTTTAATGTAAAGCACTTTGTGTTGCAGTTCTTTATATGAAAAAGTGCTCTATAAATAAAGATTGATTGATCATAGTCTGAGTCAAAGTCATCATAATGGAGGTATTTTACCAATTTTTTCATCATACATGTGGGTTATACTCTGCAGTTTCTATTCATCCATCATACCACTGGCTATACCCACTTACTCCAATGCAGGGTCACAAGGGGCCTGGAGCCTATCCCAACTTCCAGGAGAGAAGCAGGATACACCCTGGACAGATCACAAGTCTATCACAGGGCCAAAATAGAGAGACAAACAACTACTCAACCTAAGGTAATATGAATGTTTTCAGACTGTGGGAGAAAGCTGGAGTACCTGGAGAAAAGATGCAAAGTCCAAATAGAAAGGCGCTGCCTGAGGTTTGAACCAGGAACCTTACAGATATAATGCATTTCAAGAAGAGGTTTTTTCACATTCATGTGAATCACAACCTCAAGATAATTCTAATGTTGCCTGAAATAGGTTTTGAACAGGCTTTAGTTTCAATGTACAATATGTCAGCACTAACTTAAACATACCCCAAAAATCTCACATTATAACACTACACTCTAAAAAACATATTTCCAATGCAACTACATCTACTACGGTTTTTTAAAGCCTTGAGTATACAAGCCTATGCTGCCAGTGTGTGACAACATAATGCAGCTCCAGAGGAAAAGCACCTCATTTGTTTTTTTTTCCCCCTGTGACATCTCATTAGTTTTCCTCAAATTTATTTAACAAATATAGCCTACATAAACACCTTTTTTGCAGCTGACAGCAGAGCAAGGGGCCTAACAAAACAATGCTACTTTGAATATGCCTCATTATGTAGTAAACAATGGTTATTTGGCCCCAAGCACTTCCCCATATCTTTCCTGTCTATTTGTGCCTCACTCTGAATTTATGTAAAAATTATATGCAAGCCAACTGGGAAATGATTTCACTTGTAGTTGTGTGAACCAAACAATGGACTATAATGACTCATGACCTGCAAGGTGTGAGGTGACAGAACAAATCCTTTTCCAAGATGGCCAGCCATGAGCAAATCAGCATATATGTGTGAGAGAAAGAGGTGGGGGACAGAGATATGGAGAGGAAGGGAGAGAGAAGGAACTAATACAAAACACATTACAAATGTTTCTTAAAAGCTTTATACTTTACACCTTTAAGAGAGCAAATTGTTGCCAGTTGTTATATTTTAACAAACTTTGAATTGTTGGTATAACGCACTTATCAGCAGGTGGGAGGGGGGGTCACAGACTGCTGCAGACTTCCATGCAAGAGAACCATTTTCTGACCTAACCTTGCCCAATGCTTTCCTACAACTCTTCACTTTTTGCTACAGTGTCAGTTGAGGTTAGTTAAAATCCACATTAACTGAGCTTAGATATGAACAAACACAAGGCTGCAGGTCAGTGGGACGTCCCCTGAATAAATGTAAACAAAACAACAGGCAATGACAAACTTGACCATCTCACTATTTTTAATATTTCTTAAGTTAGCACAGAAAGTAAGGACGTTTGTGTTTGGTCAATTATGTTTCACCTTTAACACCAATTGGTGTGATATTATACATAGTTGGAAAGCCTTATTAGTCCCCTTTATGAGGTATAACTTGTCAGGATTGTGTTTCTGTGGAATGAGCAGCACAGCCAAAACTGTGACTGCCTCCAAAAAATTTGCCAAAATGCCCTGCAGTATTCTCCTGTTGGTTTTTGCTCTTGTTTTGAGAATGAAGTGCTGCCAGATGTGTTCCAGTCACAGATCTATGCTGGCAGCTGATTGGCTCAGAACTGACAGACAGATGCATCAGAATGGGATTCTGGAGCCAGTGGCGATTCCATATCTCCAGAATCTGGGACCAAAACTCCATCCTCCTGGATGATAACATCCTTCCCCCACAGAGCCAGGATCTTCACAGAGGACCTCCAGAATTTGGGAGAGGAGAGGATGGAGAAGCCTCCTGTGAGTCCAGACCTCAACCCAATTGTGGGATCAGTGTGTTTGTCACTGTTGCATGTGCAACAGTGACAAACACAAACGTGCTGGTTGACCTTCAACAACTCGTGGTTGAGGAATGGGATAACTTTGCACAACAAAACATGACCAGACTGTTGATCAGCATAAGGAGGAGGTGCCATGCTGTTGTGGCTGTGTATGGATATTCCACACTACAGAGGCCAATTTGTGTGTGTGTTTTTTTTAGTACTTTGGGAGAGTGCAACTATCCCATCCATTACATATTTTACTTGTGTTGCACATTTCCCTGAACCACGATCCTTACATGTTATACCTCAATATGAAGGCAAATAATCAGGCTTTCAAACAATGTATAATGCAAACACAAATTAGTATTATTAAAAAGAAGAAATAAATGACAAAAGACCAATTTCCTTACTTTTGTGCCAAGTTTATTTTTTACTATGTTTTGGACATGAGGGCAACTTTGCCTATAACACAATTTCCTGTGAGACCTTCCTGATAATACATACATCATAAATAAGAAGCCATATTTGCTATTCTGTAGAGCTAACATAGATGAAGTGGAGAGTTTGAATACTGTCCCTGAATGCCCATCCCAGTCGGGCTCCATAAGTTCTGCTGTATGTCTGAGCTTGGACAGCCCCAGGCAGAGACTTCTCTCTCTCTTTATTGCTTTTCTGATTGCCATGAGAGAATGTCTGACCTCCAGACCACAGAGGAGCTAGTATTACTCACCTTTACCATGCCTTCCCTGCTCTGCAGGTTTCCAATCAGAACTGGCGCCCAGCTCCCATTGCCCAGCAACCTCACCTGGGGGTCATGGCTCTTTGAAACATCTACTTGTTACAAATAGCTGGTGGAAGCTTGGCTCAAAAGACACAGGATGATAAGGTCTGCAAAAAGGAGAAAGGAGAAACGATGTGAACAGAACAGTCCATAGTGTGAAGAGAGGCCAGGCTAGAAAATGAGTCTTCAGTTAGCCCATGTGCAAAGTGCTATAAGAGAGAACACAGTCATAACTGTAAAATAACCCATTGAGCAGCGCTTGAAGGTAAAAATTAAGCACAAGATGCTCATAAAGTTGTACTTTTTTATCAGTTGATAAAAACATCAGTTGTTAATTTCATTTTTGAGAATCCAGGCAATGAAAATTTTCATTTTAAGCATACAGGCCTATAATTTTAATGACATCAACAAGCGTTCCAATCTTCTAAATCTCATTGATTATGCATGCAGTGCATTCTCCCTCTTGCAGATTTCTAGTGTATTCCATTTTACCATTTTAGCATATGTCTTACCTTCGGTTCACCTCAAAACTTTCAGGAAACACACTTAGACAAGGGAGCAGAGAAAAAGGGGCAGGTGGAGAGAGAAAGATAGTGAGGCAAAAGATGTTTTAAACATGAGGAGATTTTGTTAGCCTGTTTTATGCTCTCAGCCATAATTAAATTCTTAATTAGCGAGTCCTGTGGAAGAAATACATCAAGACAGAATTCAATTTCGAGCCCTAACTCATTTGGCCAACAGTAAAAAAGACGGAAGGAGAGAGGGAAAGAGACGGTGTAAAAGGTAAGGAGGCAAATCCAGTGGCACTAAATAAGCATATTGTTTAAGCTTTAACTCTGTGTTGATGGTGTCCCTGTTAAATAAAAGTTTAATCTCCACAGGCAAATAAAGACATTAGTGAATCTTTGTTGGTAACACATTAATAGTGGTTCAAATAGGGATGGAAGTGATGTTATTATTGTATCTTTTCACCTTTTTGTCTTTGTATTTTCTAAATGTGAAAGATCAGGGTGTGTTATAGTTTATGACTGTACTGAAGGCAAGGATTTACCAGCCTGGTCAGTCATGCTTGGGTACAAATTTCCGATAGTAGACAGAGAGTTCAAATGAGATTTCCAGATAAGTAAATTTAAGTCTTAAAGAGGATGTCAGAAAATATACAGCACTATAAAAGAAAAATCCATGCTATTGTGGACACCTTTAAAATCAAGATCATCTCTATCTTTAACCTCCAAACTTAACCATGCCACACTGGACTATGAAAATTCTTTCCACAGGCTGGCACAATGACTTTAACTCATCGAAGTTTTTCTTAATATGTCTGCTATAAGGTCTTTAGTCATGCCTGGCCTTTCCCTGTGACTGTCTGGCTGACTGCAGAACAGCAATGACATCGCTGTGAGGTCCCAAGGAAGTAGTGTGGATTTGCAGAAGCCCTTTGATGTGTCTGCAGTGCGTTGGCGGCACACCTCTGTGAGATGTGATGCAATGATGATACGTGAGGGTGAAGAACTGCGGAGGGCTAAATGAATCTGCTTCTCCTCTGCACACTATTCTATAGCTCTAGGTCCTCAATACTCCCCTTGAAATGAGCAAATATGTTGTGTGTTTGTACCTGTGGGGTTTAGTGTGGGTGTCAGTGTGTGTGTGTGTGTTTGCATTTTTAAGGACATATGCCATGAAGGACCTTAAGTGCAATGAAAAAAACAATAACTCCAGGTGTACTTTGGACTTGTCTTCCTCCAAAAATAGAGTGATACATAAAAATAGACTGTTTCCATGAACTGATGGTTAGCTATGGTGTCAGCTCCCAGGTGATCCAGTGTACACAGAAGCAAGCTGACAAATTTACTCTTGGTCCGACCTTGGAGGGCACTGCAGAGCCTGGTTGATCTAGAAGTAAGCAGCCAGCATCCTGGGAGAAAGAGGGCCTCATGGCCTTTAGTGAAGCTCAGAGTGAGGAGGATGATTGTGCAGTCAGATCAGCACTGCGGAGGCGAAGTTTTAGAGGCTTTAACATGTACGCAGTGCATGTAATACTCAAGCCCCAGGGTACGACTGTGTGCCAGTAAGACTCTTAACAGCCCTGCCATTCTGACAAAGATTGAGAAACGATATACATCCACGACTACATTCAAATAATCAAGCAAATAATTAGCAATTCTTAATATTTCCAAGATGCCGAAGTCCAGCAGACTTTGTGGTGTTTATGTTCATCCTATGATAGCCCTGGAGGTACAGTTAGTCTGCCTGTATCTCAACCTGAAACAGAGTTGGCTTTGATGCATCAAACAAAATCATCAGCTTTAATGAGTGTGAGCTGAGGATCTGCTATAACCTTAGAGTTCAACTCTGTGTGATAAGCCCAACATCTAATCAACTTATAAGATGTAATATTCAGTGTATCATGGGTATTGGATTACTTTTACCTCATTTCCTCCACAAAAACTAGAAACTTTGATCCTGAGAACAAGAGGATGTGAGGATTGTGCTTATTGAAGTTCACTGCGTTGTTCTCTGCCTCCTCTTGCGCTTTTCTCTACCCTTCCCCTCCCCTGGTTCACACCTCCCTAAGGGAGGGTGAGGAAACAACGCATCAGCAATCCTGCATTGTTCTCTAAAGAAGCAGAAAAGCTGTTATCTTGCAGAATTCATACATGTTGGTCTTAATTTTGAACAATATCTAATGTTCAAATGTTAAGCTTATTTTTTTAAAAGCTGGAGTCAAGAAACATCAGTGCAGGAAGAACATGTAAATATCAGAAACGTCCAAAGCATTGGTCCTAGTTAGATGCTAACTAACTTGTTTTTTACACTAAAAATGATGTGTTTAAAAGATGCTTTTGTAAAACATGTGACTAAAACAAGCTGATTAAAGCCTATCCAATGACCTGTAGTAGTGGGCTTTTCACCAATTCTCTGTGGGTTAAAACCTACTGGTCCAGCATACCTCTATTTCCCCAAAGGACAAATGTGTCAGTAGACAACATGAAGTGATGACATTAAACTGTATCCTGCAGGCTGCGCTGCAGATAATCATGACTGTGATAATCATACAAGTTACTTTTAACTGAACCGTGGACATCAGCCCTTTTTCTTTAAAGAAAATGTGAGTTGTGACCATTTTTGTTGCCCTTACTGCTGCATCATTAGTGAAAGAAATAGTGTATTTTTCCCCGGTGTGTTGTAAACCTGTGCAGTGTTTTAAACAGAGATTCAGATAGTTGAAATACAATATGTTAAAAGGCCTGATTTTCTACAGGTCAATAGTATTAATAAAATTGAACCAAATGAGCCTCCTGGCTATGCTCATTTTAACCTTGTGTAAAACTAATTGTGATTTTAAGCTACTCAATTGCAACTGAGAACACTGCTTGAGATCCAGAGAATTTAAGCTCCGTACATTTGATAAATCGTCATGTCCAACTGATGGTTTTCTTTTCAATGAAGCAATACTTCCCCGCCTGCAGACATATCAATCCTTATTTCATTTCCTAAATATATTTCTCCCCTTTTAATACTAAGCAGTCTATACTGTACGCTTCAGTTGCTTGAAATGGTTATTATACGATCAGATACAGGCATGAACTGCTAAGAGCATATTGATCTTCTTAGAAGTTTTAAAATTTAATCTCATAGAAAAATTGAACACAAACAATTATCTGATTGGACACAAAGCACTTGAAAAACCTTTATTAAAATTAACTTAATCATCCATAAATCAACCTGTAGTTTCAAAGAAAATGCCTTTACATAATGTATTCGCACATTTGTATGCAGAGAACATGAAATCAGATTATTGTATTAAACAGACGATGCAATAAGGATCTTGCGAGATGCTGAAGATTCTTAGAAGTGCTGTGAGGTGCATGTGCTCGTTCATCTCAAAGGAGAGGATGAGAGTTGTTTAACGAATGGCAAATTACATCTTTGAAGGTATAACAGGAGGTTTTCTGAACTAGTATCTTTCGTCTTCTCAAGCATGTTTGTGTCATGCTGCTTTGGATGCAAAAAACATGGGTCAGGGATTTTTTCTTGCTTGCTTTCTCTCTCTCTTTTTTTTTATCCAGAAACCTTGTGTTTAATGTTAAACATCTGTCAGCCTGGAGTATGACCAGAGACAAGCTTATCTATTCTTACCTCTTGTTTGCCATATGGGAATCCATTATATTTCCACTAATAAAAACCTATCAATTGACATGCACTGAGGATTGATGGCTGTGCGCCTTTAAATACTTTTCTTATTTGAGGGGGTTGATTATATCTAGGTCAGTGTCTTTAGAAGATCTAAGGATGACTAAAATACAGACACGAGTGGGAAAAAAAGAAGCTGCATATGAAAACAAAAACCAGAAATAATTTGAATGTATGTTTATCTATGAAGACAAAAGCAATGCACATCTGTTCCCATGCACACAAACATGAACACAGTGCATGGTAAATCTACAATACTACATTTAGAAGCCTCTGGAGCATCTAAGCTGCTAGATGCATGTTTAGAAACTAGGTCATCTAAAGACTTAAATGCAGTCTCTTTTTTTTTCAAATTCCAAGTAATTCTTTTAATCTTCAACATCTTGTATTTGCACTACAGCATAGATGCTGGAGAATATGTTGAGCAGTGTAACAAGCAAACACTTAACCAGATTACAGACTGAGCAGGAATGGCGGATGTGCCTTAAAACGTGTTGTAATGTTAACACAGCATCATGCTAGAAGCTAAAAGATCAAAATATAGGATGAGAAACTCAATATCACAATATAAAAAATAGCTTCTTCACATGTATATCATTCTGCAAAGTTATCCAAAATAAGGAGGCGAGGAAAATGCAAGGTTTTGTTTGTGTGGGTGTGTGGGTAGGTATGTGTGTGTGTGTGTGCGTTAATAACAGTCCTGACTGCCTGAAACACCACATGGGTACAGTCTTTGCAAAAAAGGCAAACTTGAGGTGACATCAGTGGTATAACCTCTCATGCTGTGGTGCAGACTCCTAACATTTCACCCCCTCCTCGGTCTGCTAATTAGGTCATTCTCAGCGGGGGTTGTTAATGTAACCCCTGGAACTCTCATACACTGTTAACTTAAGGTTTACTATTAGCTCCATGCTAAAACTAAAAACACAGATATAATGCATCTTCCCTGCATTAATTTCAAAGAAGAAAAAAAGATACATATAATGATCTCTCTCCATTGTTTAATGTCTGTGAACAAGCTGGATAGATGCCTTTCACAGCTATATTGTCTTCTTCAGTTAAAAGAGTGAAACCCGTTTTAGCCAAGCAATAAAAAAAACTATCATCTTTTAAAAAAGCTTTGTTTTTTTATTTGATTTTGTGAACTCTATCTACACTATGTTCTTCAAAATATTTCCAAGTGCATTTCTCATATTGGGCACCTGAATTCACATTTTAATTAACAAAGATCTATTAAACATCTTTATGAGGACTTTAGACATGACACTAATGAGTTCAGAATTTTGCCCTTTAGGGGCAACAGGACACAACATTCTCAACTCTGCCTGATCCAATTAGCAGTCATCTCTAAAAAATTACAGTTGCAATAGAAAAAAAATAAGAAAAAACTTTATATATTTAATCATCTGAGAGAACAAAGTTAAAAATATGAATAACTGTTCATCCAGACGCACTTGACACAATCAAATCAGAAACTTTCAACTTAAGGAAGAAAAAGATTTAAGGGACTGTGAGACATAAGGCATTGTTATGAATGAGGTGGGAAGGAGAAATCAAACTAATGCCAAGGTTAACAATATGTATGGGACTCTAATGTTTCTGTAATTGCTTTGAAATATTCCTCTTATGATAACATTTTAATGACAATAAAATAGTAATAAAATATAATAATTTTTTTCATCCTATAAGATGCACAACCGAACATTTTGTCCTCCCTCACCTGTTGTGTTTGCCTCTATTGGGTACATATGGAGTATAAGTTATGAGATGATACTCTTAGCAATAGTGTTAATGGCTCTTTTCTGTCTCAATGAATATTGTGTTTATGGCACAGTGTTCCATTCTCCTGCATACTTCCCCAAACATGCTTTGACACAATCCTCTCTTACAAGCTCACAGATATTTTTCTAAACTTAATGGCTTTACTTTCTCTCTGGCATACATGATCAGATGTGTCACCATGTACAGACAAGAGTTTGAATCAGCTATATACAAAAAGTTTAAGTTGTAGAAGCTTCAATGCAGTGAACACTTATAAAAGTAGGATGTATCGAAGATTGTACTTATTTTCTGCTGGTCTTGGACTTACTTCCTGCTGCTGGATGGAAGAAATTTGCTTAAAGTCCAAACACAGTCAGAGCCATTAAGAAATTATCCTTAAATTGCACTAATGCTGAGTGGCTCCTAATATTTGGGAAACAGAATACAGGAATTATGAGCCAACTTTTTAATAAATAGACAGACTATGCCAAATAGTGCATTAAAAACAAAAATGCTTAACTGGCATGAACACTGGAGGTTGATTTAATGTGCAGATCAATTATCTTATTGCCTTCAACCAAAGTTTGGTCTGAAAAAGAAAACAACATCTATATGCAATTCAGCCATTAAAGAGGTAAAAGCTCTACAGTCATTTGTTTTTTCATACAAGTATTTCAGTATTCATCTCCATACTGACAGTGGCCATTTTCCAAATGCTGATCCCCGACTTCATCAACTGGAATGTCATTATGCAGACACTGCTCTCTATTCCTATCTGCAATTTTCAAGCGCACCCTGGAGTCTTCCAATATTAGTTTGCTACTCTGATTTAGTTCCACAGATGCTGTAGATAGATCAATCTAAATGATGCCTTTCATCTCTTAGCTTGCCTGGAATGATACATGTTAGCACTCTCTAATTGAGGTGTCCAGCCATTCCCTAGAGTCCCTTTCTGACATTTTACCTGTAGAGCCAATGAGAAAGAGAATTTGCATATCAAACACTGGTTAAACTATTCTCCAGGGTAAAAACTTTGTTTCATATGCCATGTGGGTTTTTTTTTTCTGTGGTTTATTTCTTGGATCATAATCATTTGATTAACGTACAATGAATGTGTCGGGAACATTTATTAAAGCAGGGCAAGTACAGTGAGAAGTTGCAGTAATGTAAAGGTTGTTGTTTTAGTGTCTGCTTGATTCCAGTGTTACAAACAGAATTTATTGTTGTCTCATAGTATGAATGCCCCATCACATGTGGCAACATCCCCTCCCTTCTCTCATCACCACTACTAGCTTTCATAAATAATTAAAGATTTAATCTGTGATATTTTCAAAGGTCAGATGCACAACAAAGAGAGAGAAATGCCAGTCCTTCCTCTGCAGGGGCACAATGGGTAATCTACACATTTCTCTCCACATTGGTTTTGTGTTTTCACCTGAATCAAGTGGGCAAACTGATAAGTAGCATGAGTAAGAAAACATTGTTGAATGTGACCTTGATTAAAAAAAAAAATCTCATAAATGTTTCATCCTTTTTTCCAAGAACTCTGTAGAGCAAATGTCAAGGGGAACCGTTATATCCATTACACCCGAGCAACTATACTTGGTGACAACATGGGTAAATAGTAAACATGTACTTTTGTTTTTAGCCTTTGCACAAACCAATGAATGCATTAGAGTTTCACAATTGGTTCAGTGTTTTGCCCAATGACTCTTCAACATGTGAACTGGGTATAAGCTGGGGATCAAACCACCAACGTTTCAATAGGCAGATAACTGCTCTGCCTCCTGAGGCACAGTCGTCCCAACCTGAGGAGGACAGCCTCCACTTAACCTGGCCATAGGTACAGGGTGAATGAGGCTGTGAACACTTTCATGCATAAATATCTGCTTCATGCATGAAATGGATGTGGTCCTGATGGATTTCTTCTCCTGATGCATTATCAATGAGGCCTGCTCCCTGCACCACAACCACAGCCCAGACAGTAAGGGGCTCTATCATCTATTTCCCTCCTCAGTGCTTCTATCACCATAAAACCGATGGAAATTTAAAAAAAGATTCAGGTGTCCCCTCAGGGTAAAATTGTCTTTAAAAAGAGAGGCAGTGAGGGGAATTTTAAGTTTCCTCTGTTTTGCATTTTGAAAGAAACAAATGATCATCTGAAGAAATTAATACCTGTGTTTTTATTGTTTATGCAAAAGTAAGCAGATGATTGACTAAGATAATTGCAAAAGTATCCTATACCCCCCTAAACATTTAACCTCATTACAGCATGTAATCACCACAGATTGTATTAACATTTTCTACAAGTTACCTTCACAAAATAGTTTGAATCACTAAGGATATCAGCCCTCTAATGCACAAATGATTATATTCATGTGATGCTTTTTTAAAATATTCCTAATCTTATTTCACTTTTTATTTAGTTTATGCATGTACTAGAACCTAGAACACAGCCTTTATATTGGTGTTAACTATTTTGAAAGTCAACTGTATTACTGCTTCCTGTAGTGGACACTTTACATCAAAGAGTTAAAATAAAACAAATTTAAAAAAGAGGTGCATGAATATGTTTTCATCTCTTTTGCTGGTGATTACTCGATTAAAATCAGGTGCTGCCAGTGACCATCAGAAGTCACTTAATTTGTTCAGTTAGTGCCACATGTGTCCAATCCAAGTGACACAGACATGTTTTATATACCTGCAATGAAAATCAATATTAGTCTGCACCACTAACAAGCGCCACAAGATCCTGAAAAGTACAGATTGTAATGTAGTTAAAACAAATATCAAAAACTCCAAGTATCTCATGGAGCACCATGAAATCTGAAATTGAAAAAAATATGCAACAAAGCTGCAGAGAAATAGCACACCACAAAAACACAGACCAGGCAAGAAGGGCATTAATCAGAAAGCTACAGTTACAAAGAGGCCAAACGTTACCCCTGAAGGGGCTACAAACTCCCACAGCAAGGCCTGGGAAATTGATTAAAACTGAGGGAATGATGTTAAATTCATGCAAATTCGGATGAAAAACTTGTTTTAGCTTTAGATAGACTCAGTAAAGTCAATTAAGACTGGAATTGATGTTTTCTTTTAACATGACAATGACCAATACTGTTGAAGCAGCACTTCACCTAAAGCTTCTCTCCAGAAGATGTCATAGCTAAGAATCAGAATCAGACATACTTACCAAAGTAAAAGGCTTCCCTATACTCTTGAAAGTAGCTTTAGTTTGTCTCACATTCTTTCAAACCTTTCGAGTCTCCTCCAAAGAGCTAGAAGAATGGGGTTCTGTCAGACAGAAAAGACAAGCTGATTGTTTTCATCTTGCAAACAATGTGCAAAGAATTTAATTTCATGAGGTTTGTTGCTTCATTGTCAAACATGGCATTAAAAAAAAAACTTTAAATGCTGTAGGGACTTTTTTAAATTTAATCATAAAATTCCCTTTCTGCAATGACCATTTGCTTTTCCTTTCTTATCTAATATCATTTCTCTGTTTCGGTCCCGGGTACTCTCTTCTGTTAGAAATTATTTTCAGTGTTTTATGAGTATGAGAAGGAAACACACAGAGACAGAAACTTGAATATAGGTTGTTAGTTAGACAGAGGACAATTTTGCGACAACTCCTCACCACTTCCTGTTGTTCTTCTTTTCATTTGAAAGTCACTTTTTGATTGTCTGCCTAGTGTCTTTTCACTCTGAGCATACTCATTATAACCTTGATATCTTGAGTAGGGTTTACTCCAGTCTTTCAGGCTGTGAATTAAACAGGCTACAGTTGGGTTCATGAAGTTTTTAATGTTCCAAACACGGCAGGACAGCAACACAATTCTCCAGCATAAAGGCGCCCTCTGAACACTGTGTTTCACAGATCTTGCTCCCCCCACAGCAAGACCGGGTCTGAACCAAAATCAAACTGAGAGTACTGTAAATGAGATATCATATTGTATATGTCAAAGTAAATCGCTGCAACCGACATTGATTAAAACACTGAAGTACCTAAATAATATTCTATAAGATAATAAACATGTTTAGTTAATGAATTGAAATAAACCAAAAATGCAAACAATAACAAAGGTTACATCATCATTACAGCTGTTTAGTTATAAATGTACCTTTTTTGACTGATATATGATGATATATATGTAATTTAGGGTTGTACTGTCTGTAAAACCTAAAAAAAGACCTGGGATCAATTGTGAGAGTGCAGTATTGATTAAAAAATAAGAGAAGGTTTGTGTGTCTGTGTGCATAACTGCATGCCTTTCTCACCCAATACTGATTTCTTTGGGTCTAAAGAGTGTTTACTTGTCAGAGGTTGTGTCTGGCTTCCTGTGTTAGTAGCACCCACTGTTTTTAACCTCCACTCTGCCTTTGAGTTAGCATGTTTCTGTCAAGTTGCAAACCCAGTTTGGCAGGCCCAAAACAGACGGCTTTTCCATTAAACATTCATGAACTGCAGTGCAGTGGCACCAATGCAGAAGGTCACCTAGGAAGGGTTTAGTTGGCTGCAGCATCTTACACCAACATGCCTGTACAGTATTTTAAAAGCAATTCCCCGCCGACCTGCACCTGGCAGCCTGTTTTTTTTTTTTCGTAATAGGAAAACAAATCCTTTTGTTGCCTCTCAAATCCAACTCCTGCATCTTTGAATGGGGTCATAGATTTTACTATTAAAGGGACAGTTCCTCCAAAATATCCTTTTTTTTCTCCTTTTCTTTTCTTTTCTTTTTTTACATTATTACAGTTAATAAAGATAACTTTGTAAGGATGTGTTGAAACTTAGAGAAATTGACAGTGGTTAATAGTTTTAACTTTTAAGTGCGATTGTTGTATGACAAACATAAGTTAAAAAAGTATGCACTCTAAATAACAGGCAAGAAGAAAATCATATAAAACACATAACCCTAGCAGAAAAAGAAAGTAAATTTGTATTTGGTCAACTATTTCTTGGTGGACTGGCTGATTGTATTCTGCCTCAGTAGCCTAATAAGGGGAAAAGACACATATTGCCTATTTTTACACTTTCAGTGATCTCAGAAGCATTCATATGCAACCACAACAGCTTGGCATCTCCTACCTAATCATGCTGGTCACCAGCTTGGTCACATTTTGCTGTGGGATAGCATCCCATTCCTCAACCACGAGTTGTTGAAGATGGTTGTGTGCTAGTTACTCTAGAACAAACAGCACACCCATGCTGACCCCACAAGTGTTCAATAGGGTTGAGGTCTGGACTCACAGTAGGTCATTCCATCCTCTCCACTCCCAAATTCTGGAGGTCCTCTGTGATGATCCTGGCTCTGTGTAGGAAGAGTGTTGTCATCCGGGACGATGGAGTCAGGTCCCAGATTCTGGAGATATTGGATCGCCACTGACTCCAGAACTTCATTTCGATATGTCTGTCTGTCACTCAGGTGCCAATCAGGTGCCAGTCATAGATCTGCGACACACATGGCAGCAATTGAATCTTCAAAGAGTGAATACCATCAGGAGAATGTTGTTGGAGATTTTAGCACATTTTGGGAGGCCCTAGCCACACATTTAGTTGAGCTGCTCATTCCACAGAAACATGATCTCAACGAGTTATTCCTTGTTGTGACAGTGACTAATCAGGCTTTCCAATGAGGTATAACACCACCCCTAATTGGTGTTACCAAAAATTAGAAATGATTGGTCAACGCATATTTCCTTACTTCTGGACCAAGTTTATAATGCTGTGTAAATTATGACATTGAGAATTGTTTCCTTTACATTACATTTAATGTCTGCAGCTGAAAAATAGGTCAAATAATTACAATGGAGCTGTATAGATTTCTATTAGCAACAGTGTTATAACGTAGGAAGCACATATGCAACATTTTATGTAGTTTCTTTATGCAGTGCTTTTAGCTCCATCAGCACATTAGGGATGAATAGCTTCTGATATTAACAACCTCTTCCAGGTCACATAGCAGAAAACTGTGAATGTGTTCAGCCAATAATTATGAAGAATGGCTTTAGAAATTTAATGAACTGAAAACAAAGAGTTTTATAGAGTGTGTTCTCTTTGTGTTTGTACTATTTGTATTTTTAACTCCATTATTGCTCCTTTGCTCACAACTTTAAAGCACACAGACGTGACTGAGGCCATTATAGAGTAATCACAGGGAATCTGATTTAGTGGACTGGGGAAGGGCTGCATGAGGCACCGGCACAACAAACTAAATTACACCTTAATTAACACCAAAGAGGCCTCTGTAGTCCACTTTGATTTTCAGCATTAAAAACTCTCCATCTCTCAGTGATACTTTCTACACGTTAGCAATCTCTGTACTTTACTTTTATTGAAATGACAGCAAAAGCAAACAAGCCAAAGAGAGGAGATGCACTTGCTCTGTATGTCTAATTGCAGCTTCAGCAGAGCTAGTTTAGTATAGAACTACTGACCCTGCTGGTCTCACTTGATTAATTATGAAATGGTGCATCTGTCTCAGAGGGCGATGAGCTGATAAGGCTGCCCTGTGGAGTGGACGTTGCCCCCATCAAGAGACAAGGACAGTCCCACAGTGTCCACTGTACAGCTCAGGGCCAATTACCCACCTGCTGCATGACTGCAGTTCAGAGATGTCATTTCATGCTAATACCACCGCTATAATTGCCATTGTTTTCCCAGTTAGAGGGTTATGGAAATGAGATCTTAAAAGTCACTCAATTTAGACCATATAACTAGTCAGCTTTGTTTGGACTGTTACTTCCAAAACTGTTGTATTCAAAGGCAGAAAATACTCACAAGAGACAATGCTTGCAACATTTAATAATGAAAAAAAAAAAACCTGGAACATTTGGATAATTTTATTATAATCAAGTGGTACATTTAACATAATTATGCCTCTTTAAACTGCATGTTTATTTCAAAATAATATGCACAGGATCTATTGTAAGGAATTAAATAATCTTGTCATCAAATTGTCCTTTTTTTGTTACAGCTACTCCTGAAACAGTACTTTTCTACTGTATTGGGAAGAAAGGCTAAAAGAAAAACAAAATCAATAAATAGAAAATGTGGTAAACACTGCAATACCAAGAGGATTTATTGTGCCATCACCAGCTTTGTTATCGCTGTCACTATCTGTTTTTCACACTGGTTAAGCAGCATGCTGCAATAACATGTCCCCTGTTAATTTTACAGTCAATTCCAGAGGCTGCACTCCACTCGCCTTCCCTGTGCTGTTATTTCCCCCAGGACTCTAACATGAGGGGCTTTGAAAGATGGGAACAAATGAAGGTCAGAAAATAAAATCATAGATGCTGGAAGGCCAAGACCTCTACTTTATTATGACAATGCACTGCATTGCTAATAGAAAGAAAGTGATTCACTGTTGGATGGGCTGTGAAGAGAATTTTTCTTTTCTTTATTTTAATCAGTATAGGGCTTGTTCTCACAGGGCTGCCCTCTGAAACTGTCTTCCAAATACACAAGATGTTCCAATAATCAAAGTGGACGTCTTTCAGTTCAGCTACACAGTGGGTTGCCAATCTCAGAAAAGATGTTTTAAGTGGAAATGCATCCTTCACTCAGCTTCCCCCCAACTAATGTGACTAATTACTCAGTTCTATGCTTCGGCTGCTTTTTGCCTCCAAACATATTAGTGAAGCTGATGATGAGTGACAAGAAATTTTACATTCCATCCTTGTCCCCCTTCAGCATTTAGTATTGAAGCAGAGTTGACATATGCCCGTCAGTCACTCACCTCCAACCCCGCCCCCCCAAAAGCTCACAGGCCTGTTGCCACCAGTGTCACAGCCAGCTGACATCACTCTCCTTTTTTCTTTTTTTCAACTGAGAGATGCTAAATCGAGACCATGGAAAACTATCAAATGTCAATCCAATTACCACTTTAACTTCTTTCAAACATTTAGTTATTTGAAATGCAATTTTCAACAGACTGGATATCTTCATGTCTCCTCACTCAGCACAAGAAGGATCAGAACTTAATGCTTCACCTTTAAGCACTAAATGAAAGATTTGTTGTTTTCACATATCCACTACATTTGTTAAATTTATCCAAAGTGATGCCCCTTTCACAGTGCAGTTAAAAATCAAACCTGTTCAACTCTAACTAGACGTCCAGCTACGAGTGAGTTTATCTAAGTACATGCCAGACACTTGAGAAATGCTATGTTAAATGCATCCATTTGTTTTATTGATCTCTTTTTCATGGGTTAGAAGTGAACCATTAACTTTTTTGTTTGCTCTGGGAGTTTCCTGTTATCGACTCATCCTTCTCCGGGACCATGGACTCTAACAAGTCCACAAAAGGCGTGAAATTACATAAATATCGCTGTTGAATTTCATGTTTGTTTAAAACCATAGGAGACAGTTGATGTGATATTCTCTTTCCAAATCCTCCCAGAACTCCACCTGCTGATACAGTCTTCCTTCTAATTACATAATCATCCCTCTCCAGTATGCTCTCTACAATTTAAAAATTGCCTTAATTTCTTGGTTTGCTAGCTTGTTTATTCAGATTACATTGGCCGTTGCATTAGCATGGAACTTAAGAAATAAAAGGCACCAGTCAGCTCTCACCACGGGTTTCCTCACAGGAACAAATATAAACACTGCAATGCAGTGACAAGGAGTCAAAGCTTTGCATAGTTTACCATTCATCTCCTGCTCAAGTTGGATGAGTTACAAATACAGAATGTGACTCCAAAAAGCAGAAACTGTAATATTCCCATTGAGGAAAGGCAAAGTGTTGTAAATGAGTGGAACAGCAGTGTGTTGTAATGTAGATTGATACCCTCATAATAACTGTGCTCTACTAAGCAGGCTTTAAAGAACCCTTCAGCTATCTGTCCCTGGTGCTCGTTTTATTTCTCTCTCACTTTGATTGCATGGTAGACCAGCTCCAAGCACAACTGGTCCCACTTATCATGTAGACTTACACAGTGATACGCACAGCTGTGTGTGACTCTACATAATGAATTTTACAGTTTGTGCTTTATAATTGCTCCATACAGCATTTTTTAGCATCTTTTTGTTCTGTGTTTTCTTCGAGTCTGGTGCATATTGCAAAATAAACAGATGTCTTTTGATTTGTTCCTTAGAAAAAGTGTGTATATCTAATTTTGTTTAGAAATTGTGCCCTGATTTGAAAATGGTTCATTCTGGACAAAGAACTAAGTTATCTTGCTTTAACTAAATGGTAAGTTTAATGATTTCAATCTTAATTGATCAATCATTGAAATTGATACCTTTAGTTCCGAGCGCTTTACTTACTTTTTCAAATACTGTTTTGTCTGAACCAGCATGTGTTGTGTTGCTATCCATTTCTCAACTATTAACAGCTTTTCCTTGCCTAAAAAAAATACTGATCAAGCTTACTGTATAAGCATATCATCTGCCCACAAGTAATGATTTATCCATCACTGATATCTGAACTGGAAGCAATACCTCCCTTCACGTATTCCCACTTATTCTTTTTCTTGACAACTCGCCTCCTACCTCAGTCCTTTTGCAGCATGAAAATGGCTATCTGCTCTGCACCACCATGTGTCTCATCAGAGAAGACAACATTTTATCCACCCTATCCTGAGCACAGCAAACTCCCATCTATCCTCCTGGACACATTTGCCCAGTGTGACAATGATTTCACAAATTCCCAGTGTGGGAGGAGAAACCATCCGTTAAAACCAACCCACTGTGAGCTATACATCAATTACCCTGAAGCGACGATCCTAAGCTGACTTCCAGGAGGCCTGGTATCTTTTTTTCCCCTCTGCCTGTCTAGCTACCTGGCTAACTGACAACATCAAGTAGATTTAGTACAGAGTCTCAGTGGACCTGGTTGGGACATTCTCAGTTGATGGGAAACAATAATTACAGCTGAGGGGTGAGGCTTGCTGGGAGTCTGGAGCCTTGCAGAGATTCAGTGTCATCAGGCCAATAGATTCCTGGGTGCCTGTAAGAAATGGTTGCTTCACTTGTCAAAGCAAAAGAATAAGCTGCAGATTTTGGCTAAGTGAATTCTGTGAAGGTCATTTATTAGTTGAGCTGTCTGCTTAGTGACAAATCTAATAATGGCCATTTTTAGACTTAAAATTCACATTCTGACTTGGATGCATGTTTAGCATTAAAACCAATTTAATTTCAACTGACTATGCAAAGAAAGTCAGCTATAGTATCACTGCAGCAAATAAATATTTGAAATTCTCTCATAGTTTTAACAATCTACTTTTACAATCATCACAATAATGTTTATTGACTACAAATGCATGAGATAGTAGGGGGGGGGAATGGATGCACAACATACCCTAAGAGGACGCCTCCTATAGCTCTTCAGTAAATTACTCACTGTATCTGCAGGACCTGATTAGGGTCAACACGGACAATAAAATGCTAACCCAGCGATGTCCACACAGCCCCTAGTCATGTCTTCAGCACCATTATTTTCTAAAACCCTTATTCACCATCATATCCCTGTTTTACTCGCCGTCATCCTCCCTTGTCATTCTGCTGCTCCCTTTTATTTTCAAGTTTCAAGCTACACTGTATTTCTTCCACTCTCCCTATAAATATCTGTCTCCTTTCTTCTGCTTGTTTCGGAATAGAAACAGGGGGAATCTTCCACCCCCTGTGGATCTGAACACCCACTCAAGGTTAGGAGTGCTGCAGCTGCAAGAGCGAATCGACCAAGATGTTCACTGTCAAACAGCATGAACTGAGGACATCTACACAGTTCAAAGTATTCATAGTTCACTCTGTCACATTAAAAAAAACAAAGATTTTTGGCCCACATGATTCTAACAAAAAGTGACTTTTCCATTTGAAAAAGACTGTTTTCTATTACATTTGTGAAAGTGAAGAAAAATTTGTAAAGTAATTTTCTCCATCAAACTTTTGGAATTGTCATTGACTGCATAATATAAGACTCCACCTTTCTTTATCAAAAGAATTACAAATGTTTGATAAAAAAGAATCAATGAAAGAACTGCTATGCAATATCCTGAAGTTAGGACAATGTGTTAAATGTAAATAAAATACCACCATCTATAGTGAATAATATTATCAAAGGATTCAGAGAATCGGGAGGAATTTCTGTGCTTACAGGACAAACCCAAAGGTCAAAACTGGATTCTTATGATCTTCGAACCTTTAGGTGGCAGTGCAACAAAAACAGGCATGATTCTCAACTGGAAGCCACTGCATGGGCTCAGGAACCATTCCAGAAATCACAGTCTGTGAACATAGTACACCATGCAGTCCACAAAAGCTTGACACGCTGCAATCCGTTGATTGGTTGAAAGAATCGTCACTTCTCGCACAATTCAGCACTTAATAACAAAGCTCCAACAGCACCATGTTTAGATAAATCATAAATTATTTGTTGTTTAAAACCAAATGCCAAGAAAAAAAGAACATAAACTGCTGGGTGCCCGCTATTTTCGTCCTTTGTTTCTTTTTTGTTATAATTCAAGGAAGGTGTTGTGCCGCTATGACATCAAGCTATTACATAGCTGACGCATGTATTGCTATATTGCTAAAACGCCACCTACCGGGTAAAGGTACGGTTGACTGTGGAAATGCAACAGAGATCAGGGTTAACCAAACCAAACTGCACCAAATCGTCCTGTCCAAAGCCAGATCTGTAACTGAGATCATCTCCTCAATGATGCAATTTAAGTCAGCTGTTCCAAGCTGCAGGGGCAGAGAATTTAAAAGTCTTTTTGCAAAGTTCAGTGCAAGCTTTGGGGACCGGCAGTATTAGAAAATCATTAGAGCACAGACTATAGTTACTCAACTTTTTGTGTATTTTGTGTATTTTGAAATTGTGTATTTGAGATGTTTTGACCCAGATTTTTGACATAAATAGAAAATAAAAGGGGGCCCAATACAGAACCTTGCAGAGCCCCTGACTAAACATCTAAAACACTAGAGATACCATCATGTTTGACAAACTGAGTTCTCCCAGAAAGGTCATTTTCAAACCACCCTGCAGCCTGTTCAGACAATCCAATATTTCTAAGCCTTTGCTTTAGGATGCAATGATTAACAGCAAGATTGATTAAAGGAGCAGCACACCTTTTTTTTTTTATTGTCTAGTGCCTCCATAATATCATTCACAACCTTTAATGACGCTGTAATGGAGCTGTGTTGTTTCCAAAAGCCTGACTGATATGAAGAGAGAATGTTGTTGGTGTTCAGGAAATCTTTCAACTGATTGCTCACCAATCCCTCAAGAACCTTTGACAAATCAGATAAATTAGAAAAGGGTTTGTAATTATTTAGTGATTTAGGGTCCCCTGCTTTTAACAGGGGGAGTACATGTGCTCATTTTCACACTTGTGGGATAACATTTTGTGTAACGGAGAGGTTAAAAATGTTAGTCAAAGGTTTTGCGATAAAATCAGCTGCAAGTTTGAAAATTTGCACTTTTTTTGGTGCCCAGGAAGAGTAAAGCTCTGCAAACTCATTTACTGAAAAAAGGTACAAAATGAAAGAACTGACCATAAGGAACAATTCATCAGAGAAGAAGGTGGGGACTTCAACAGAGGGGATTGATTAGAAATGGTGCCAGAGGCAATAAAGTGCTCATTAAAGCATTCTAACATGGCATATTTTTGCAAATCATTACATTCAGATTTTATTGCAATTGTACACAGTGTCCCAACTTTTAAGGTATTGGTTGTTGATGTGTCATGAGACAGAAACCATTGCGACAAGAACATTGTCACTGTACCAACCTGTTCATTTTGTCTCAAACGTCTTTTCTGGGGTGATTTCTGTCACCCAATCTGTGAAGCAGTTCAGCAATTAATAAAGAAAGGCTGTCACATGTTTCAAAGATCTATGAGTATTTGTGCAACATG
>JBBBVU010000017.1:9381142-9396228 GCA_037177055.1 Atherinosoma microstoma
TGCTTCACGGGCAGACATTTCTGCCCGTGATTCAGCCGCGATACGCCCGCAAAACGCAGTGTGACCGGGCCTTTAGACAAGAACATTGTCACTGTACCAACCTGTTCATTTTGTCTCAAACTTCTTTTCTGGGGTGATTTCTGTCACCCCATCTGTGAAGCAGTTCAGCAATTAATAAAGAAAGGCTGTCACATGTTTCAAAGATCTATGAGTATTTGTGCAACATGTTGAAGGGGAGCATGTGTAAAAATGTGCCTTTTTGCCATGAGGCTCAAGGAAGTAATTAAAAACAACATAAGCATTATGATGAATGGACTGTGTGAAGGACTTTGATACAGATTCCCATATATAGTGAAACAAATCAAAAAGTGCCACCACATAACAAACTTCTACTATTCTAACACCCAAATTTGAGCATATTCTTAATGTAACTTTTACATGATAATAATGTCTGCTGGGGGTGTTTGAATTTAAAATGTAAATGTAAGATAATGCAGTCCACACAAATTCAATATTCAACTTTTTATGTTTTTATCCCCCCTTAGTGCTGTCTATGTGGATATTAAAATGAGGTCAGCCAGTCCTGACGAAGAAATTACATGATTTAATGGCACCCCAGGGGAAGTTTAAATATAGATCAGCTTTACAACTGGTTTCTATGGCGTGACAGAAGTTCATCCATAAACAACTGCTCAAATCCTGAATGTGCTCTGCTTTCAGTATTCCCACAATCAAATATTAATATGTTAATGAAGACCTGTCCAAATCCTAATGTAAAATGCTGTATGTGCTTGCTTTCATTACAGGGAAAACAAGGTGGTGTGTAAGAAGGGAGGGGACTGCCGTCCCTTGCAGTTCCACAAGATGGCAGGACAACCCACTATCTATTGCTGGCCTCTTATCATACATCTTTATTGGTGTGAGCATCCTGGACTCTACAAAGCATTTTATGAACAAACATAATGTTCTTCTTCTTTAATCAGCATCCTAAGAGAGAGAAATCCATGAGGCATATAAATAATTAGCAACATTGTGAATGTAAGTCTATTAAAAACATGCACGAAGATCAAATATGAATTAGTATTCATAATGTATTTCAGGAAAACCCATTTAACATGACATCCACATGAAAGCAATGTAGATGGAAATGTCCCACTGGGTACTGTGGAGAGCTTATTCCCCATATGGATTGTTTCACCATTCATCTGTATTCATGGAAATCTCTTTCGTTGGGGTTTCATAATTATTTATCACATCTTCGACAGTAACAATCTTAAATACAGAGAAGGGAAGCCTACGTATGAAATACAAGGATCCTTTCAGGAAATTATGACATCAATAAATATTAAACAGGATATATTTCAAGCAGAAAGTCCACTCTTCAGTCAAACCGTTAAACATGAAAGATGCTCACTGAGGTGTAAAATGGAGAATATCCCTGTGGAAATTAGCTAAAATTCTTTTTTGATCCACCATAAAGACCGATCAACTTTTACACAGGCTGACAGCGTGTTCGACTGCCGGATTAAATCCGAGTTAAAGTTCGATAGTAGAATATTTAAACTGTGAATCATTAAAAGAATTGAAGGAAAGCATCTGTGAAACCAAAATGAACAGTGCTGTCCAGATTGATGTAGCTTATCAAGCCTGACAGATGTAGGTTGCATTTGCTCTCATGGGCAGGGGTAGGAAGCAAACGTGTGGTGAAGGAAAGGAGGAACCAGCTGCTCTTAAGGCTCTACTCTCCAAGTTAAACTAAGAACTGTGAATACCTTTAAATCACCAAGACTGCTGCACACTGTCCTGGATGGAGGCCAGCTTATCCACATTCATCATGTACATTTATTCTCTGCTTCACTCAGACTTCACATAACACCCTGCAGTCAGTTTTCCTTGTTTTGCCAAATGCAAGTGTCAGCCTTCACACACCCTTCTCCCTACCTGCCACCAGTTTTGAGTTATATGACAACTCCAACCCCGATAAGTTAGCACCAAATAAAAGCAGTTTCCAAATGATGGTGGATGACATATGTCATGCCTCAGGGTCTAGCTATTTTCAAAAAGAGCATCACGCAATGCAATCTTCGAATGTATATCAGCCTTGCACTTTATATGAAGATTTAAGAACTCTTGACAAATGTCAAAAGACAGCGCAATTTCCGACAACAGTAGGTTGGGAAAAGAGGAAATGATGTCGGTTAAATGGTGAATAGTTGTGAGGGACAAAGTTCACTGACTACCGTGATTGGTGTTAAAATGATGTGGAAATGGAAGATACCAGAGACACCAGCAAAGAGGCTAAAAAGAAAGTAATCAAAGAGTGTGTTGCAGATGATATCTTCCAAAAGATTCCTACTCTCATTGTGTAATGTTCAGACATGCACTTGCATTCCAAACTTCAGTTTTCTAAACACTATCTTTTTTTGTCTGTCTGCTACTAATTATCGACTTGCAAATGCTTACCAAGCCAACCTCTCTAAAAGAAACAGGTCATGTTCAGTGGAACTAGAAAAAAAAAAAAAAAAAACCTCATTACACTTCTCATCACACTAGACACTCCGGTGCTATGCATATTTCAGTTTACTGTGTACCCACAAACTAAGTGTACCACGAGACCACCAAAGTGGGTGTCGACCTTTCACAAACAAACAGCGTCTTTGTGTTTGCCCAAAAAAGGAAAATCTCAAAAATGCCGGTGGACACCAAACTGTCCACAGTCCACATACATAAGTGTCTTTCCAGGCTATTTTGATTTAAATTATGTTAACAACAGCGTGTCTGATTTATGACACTTGAGTTAATCATCCACTTGAAAGGTTAAAATTTGAACACAATCTCAGGCTGCAAAACTGGAATGTCAAACAAAACCAGTAGGGTTATAAAAGACAGTTGTCAGGATGAGCAGAACCTTTAACGCATACAGTATACCTACTGTAAGACAGCAGTCCAGCATCGCAAGCATGAGTTTAAGCCCTTAAGTAAGCATCTGCTCTCTCACTTTTAGAAGTATCTGCACCTGCCCTCTAATCTGTGAATACACTATGATAAATATCTTATATATTAATGTAAATAAATGTTTTATTTTCCCAATATTTCATCTTAACATAACCAATTCAAAAGAAAATGTATCTTTCAAGCTTAATATAGTACCACATGGGTTTACAGTTTTTATTTTTCATAATGAAGAATTGTCACATTTACACAGAATGGAAAATGAAAACAGTGAGTGAAATGATTCATGGCTGTTCTGAAGAAGCCTTGGTTACAACTGCCGGTCGCGCAGCATTTCAAAAGAGGCTGAACCGAAACAACAGAAGGAGGAAGTCACCTTTGGAAGTTCAGTAAAGCACACCAGCTTTGTAGTCGACAGTTATAAAGACAGAGGAGACAGTCGCGACTGTGCTTTTGTGAATATGGCCAGAACTGCTGACGGAAACTTAAAACCTCAACTGAACCAGAATGGAGTGAAATGTGACGATACCGGGAAAAATGGCTATCACAACAAGAAAGAGGTATGTCTGTCAGGAGCCGGTAGGTTGGAATTAATTTAAGGAAATTGTATGTGATCTAATCACGACAAAATAGGTGCGCCTGCCCATAGGTGCGGCCAAGTCTTGCCACTCGAGACGTGTTGTTTTCTTTGGGGCTTCTTACCTGAGATGACGTTGATGACGTATGCAAATTTTGTAAACTTCCAGTTTTTATCCAGTTTGACCCACTCCCCCTAATAGAAAAAAATAAATAAACACAGCCCCACATTGAATAGCAATGTGTATGCGAATGAGAAGTGTTTTAACAGCTCTTGTACTCTTTCATCTATATTGTAGATACCCTAAAATAGATTTTTTTACACACACTGCAGTCCAAGGTGTTGCTAGTTCCTCTAAAAGGAGGTGATATAATTAAGGACCCCACCCTGAAACTCTTCCTCTTTCCCAGAACGGGATTTCATTGCCTTGAGGCAAGTTGTCAGGAGGACGCAGTTGTGCTCCCTTTAGCTTCTTTTACGTTGGGGACTTGTTTTACATGCATACAATGCTAGTTTTAAGCCAACTGTAAACAAATGCTATTCTTTTTAAGCTAGCTGTGGCACAGCTAGCATAGCTTAAAATGTGTATTTGATTAAAAAAAATTATTTAAGTTATCTACAGCTAAGTTAGTTTAAAGCTAGCACTGGTTAGCTTAAAATGGTATGTGATTAACTTTAAACGGTTTAACTGGATATTTAGTTAAATGTCACTGATTGGTCAGAGATTAATCACCTGTAGCTTAAACAAGATCTCTGCAGCAGCACACACCCAAACACTTATTGTTCCATCAAGCTGAAAGTCTGGCTCACAGTTTACAACATAAATTATTTGTAACATTGTGAGCATGAGTAATGGATCCGGAATTATTATTATTAACACCAAGTAAGGATTTATAGATAAATATTTGTTCTCAGCTGACCAGAATTGCACTTTGTATCACTCAGTTGTTGCAACCACTTCCTAAAGATAATAAAATCCATCTGTGGTAAAAAAAAAAAAAATTAATAAAAAGCATCGTAACTGATTGAGTTGAATTACCACTTTTTACTCCTTTCCAGACACATTTTGAATCTCCAATATTAATATGAAGCAAGCACAAATACAGAGAAGTTGTGTTTCGTCTCTGTTTCACCACATTTTCATGAATGCTGCTATGATAAATAGCTGAACCCGCTCACTTTGAAGCAGGGAATAACAGTCAAGTTGAATTATTCCAAACTGTGACTTAATGGAAAAATGCTTATTTACAGCATGATTTACCTCTACTAATATTTTCTTCCCAAGTTATGGTCTCAGTCCCCAGTTTCAATTCTCCTTTAAAAGAGTAGAAAATCACAGATAAAGCCAAGTATGATCAAATTACCAGCGCTGAACTGCATTGAAATTTCTTGGAAAAGTTGGGTCTTTTTCACAGTTGCCTGAAGTTAAAGGAAGCCAACAAAGTAAGCCTTTTTCTCTCGCAATAAAAAGTATTTTTCATTCCTTATCTTTGTATCTCACCATTGTGTTTAGTCATAGAAAAGGGTGCCAACAGCCCAAATTGGCTTTTTATTGGGCATAAAAGTATCACACTGGTTTATACTCAATTAGGCTGTTCAGTAAATTGCTCTTTAAATGGTATTAATGTGTAACAATACTTTGATTTGCTTTGAGTGATGATAATATTTGTTAGTGATTTTTAGGTCACTGTCTATTTTCCTTTTTTTTAGCCAAGTTAATATTAATGTTAGCCATAAACATTCATTAGAAAAAAGACTCTTTTGTTAAAAATGATTGTTAAGCTTTAATGTATCTTATTTGGGTTTGTTATTCAACAGAAAGCTGTGTCTTGGAATGGCGTCACCTCCAGGCAGAACAATCAAGAGTCTTTTGAACAGGCACCCATATATGTGGCAGTCATGACATACCTTGGCTTTGGCATTGTCACCCTGTTTGGTTACTTCAGAGATTTCCTCAGAGCTGTGGGCTTAGAGAAGTGTAACATTGCTCGGGAAAGAGAGGAACAGAAGGTAGGTTAAACATCCAGTCAGATCACACAAAGGGATATTGGGGGGCTTACACACATGTTTTTGGCGCGCACATACACTCAAACATTCCCAAAGCATCAATACATTTTGTATTCCTCCAATTATTTCAATTTTTTCCTCAAGCTCTCCCTCATCTTTAGTGTTTTTCTCTGCACTATAACGTTGCCATGGGTGAAAGAGGACACCAAAGAGAATATGTGTTGAAGATCTAATTAAATCTCAGAGGATTCAGGCTCTTTCTTTGTTACTGTGTTTCAGATTTTTACATATGGTCTTAACACTGCCATATAAGAGCCTTTGTGTTACCATGGATTTGATTTCTTAAATCCAAAACTGCCATTAAATATGTTTGTAGCTTTCAAATTTGTTTTTGTGAAGGTCAAATGAAAAAAAATCTTTTAATCAGGCTTTGTTACCATTTTTGTAAAGTCCCTGTCGACAAATACAATAAAGGGATCTCTACAAGGGAGTTCTCTCCCTGTGTGTGACAACAGTCATTGACAACATGAAGTCAAGGGAAAAGTAGCTTTACTATATGATATCTTTGTTGTGGGGATGTCCTCACTTTATCAAATATACAAAGGAGTTAATGAGACAACGTTCTTAAATAATCTTAGTGAAAACTGTCATGGAAATTAAAGCACACGCTTCTGAGGAGATGAACACAATGAGAGCGGAAATGGTTTGGGGTTGGGGTTTTTTTTGCGTGTATATTCAGGTCAGAACTTGCAGTGGAGTATCTCTAACTTCATCAAGGCTTAACAAGGCTAGAGGAATGATATGGCCCATAAGTTTTATGCTGTCCTGAAATGTAGCCTTGGTTACCATGGTTTCAAATGGTATGAGAGGAAGATAATCAGCTGGAGCCGCAGCACCTGATATGGTAACTGTCAGAGCGATTTTAATATAAGCAGACAGTCATCTCGAACTAACACACATGAATACAAATAAATGCTTATTTTACTCTTCAGTTATCATCAGTGGAATAATGTGAGGACACAAATATGAAAACATAAAGACACCAAGATGCCAGACTCCATTATTGTTATAATTAGCATTGTTGTTTGATTTTTTTCTAAAATATAGAATATATCCTGGTTCTGACTTGTTGTCATAAAAATATTTTTCTTTGTTTTAAGGATTTTGTTCCACTTTATCAAGATTTTGAAAACTTTTACACACGAAACCTGTACATGAGAGTGCGAGACAACTGGAACCGTCCAATATGCAGCCTGCCAGGACCCGTCTTTGACCTGATGGAGAGGGTGTCTGATGACTATAACTGGACCTTCAGGTACTGTTACCCAGACATACAATAGCTGGGCTATATTTTATGCTTAACCCTATAAAGCCAAACGTATCATATTCGATACATGGAGTTTCTGAGACATGTTTCATCACTTTATGGTAAAAGAAAAAACTTTGTCTTCTGCCCCCTAATGGATACCAGGAAGCAGAAGACTACACTATAATGATTGTGACATATCATATGGTAATAAATGGTAAATATACCAAAAATAAGTTGTTAATTTTTCCCCCACATTATATCAAAGGGTCAAATAGAGACTTCAGACTTAAGAAATTGGACATTTCTCCCCATTTTTTCTTGATTTGGGTTTTAAAGGGTAAAGATCATTCACACTCGTGTGTCATTTATTGATTAGATGAAAAACAGCAACTACCCTGGCACAGCAGCACATAAAAAAGTACTTTGAATTTGATGGTGAATATTGGCTTGTTGTAGTCAAAGTGTTTAATGTGGGAGAAACTGACTGATCTGAACAGATCCATGGCCAGATGACTTCATAACAAGCCTTGTGGAGTACCTTCCATTGGGTGTTGGGGCATTTGCTAGAACAACTCTTAACTGTGATGACTTGTACTCACAAAGAACCCAGCACCAGATACCATAAGATACCTCTAAAGGACTTGTATAGTACATGCCTTGTTGGGTTTCCAGCATGCAACCGACAGCATGTTGGATGTAAAGTCTTGGCTCGTCAGTGTATACAAATCAACTTTAAATATGCACAAATGCTTCTCCAGCTTTGAACAGGTGAGCTAGTGTTTTTGAACTGTCATCTCTCTCTACTCAGGCTTGAGAGTAGACAACCAAGATTTATTTGGCTAGCTCTTTATATATCCTCCTCTGTGTATAATGGCAATGATGGCAGCATGAATATTTGTCATCATCACATATGTCGTATGCAAATATAATGGTATGTTCCCAGACCACAGTTGATATTCTTCTGCTGCACAGCAGGGTTAGAGAATATATTATGAAAAAGAATATGAGCAGAGCCACAGGGAAGAGAGATGACTTTATGAATCGGTGAAGAGGTAAGCATGGATTACATGTTTAAAGAGGTTTAATGTGACTGGAAAAAGCAGATATGGGGTAGCCGGCTTGACTTTTTGTGATGAAGTGTGGTGAATTTGTAAAGTAGTGTGCAGGTTCACCTGAGTTGTGAGGAAAAAGTGGGTCAGTGATGAAATGGAGAAGTTCTCTTTAAATACTTAAAAATTCTGTGAAAGTACATCCCAACTTGTGCATTTTTGACTAGCCTTGTGAATTTTGGCTGATATTTAGTTGAATTTAACTATTGCAAGAAATGATCACACTCACTTTCTTTTTCTTTTTTTTGTTGGTTTTTTGTTTTTGCCCTCTCTACTTACTTTTACATTACATGTAAGTATATATATATACTTTCATTTTATTTCATAGTACAGTATTTTGCAACCTAATGTCTCTTCAGTGTTTGGATGTTTTGGAAAAAGTGTAAAAGAAATGCATGAAATGGATATTTCTTCTGCATGTTTTCACTGTTATTCACTTTACATAAACATTGTTTTGATTACACTGCATATTTAACTGAATACTTTTAATACCATGCTGTCGTCTAAGTATGATTGTGTTTTAACAAAAAAAAAAACAAAAGAAAAGAAAAAGGAAACATAATATAATATATTTACTGGGTATGTGCTTGCAGGTTTACTGGGAGGACAATACATAATGTCATCAACATGGGCTCCTACAACTACCTTGGTTTTGCTGAAAACAATGCTGATTTTTTGAAGACTGTGGCAGATAAAGTGCAGCAGTATGGCGCTGGGGTTTGCAGCACAAGGCAGGAAATTGGTGAGTTTGTGGTCAGTGTTTAGTTTTACACATAGATACGGTTGTGTGTGCTATCTTTTATCTTCAGATGTTCACAGATTTTCATTTTATCTTGAGCGTAAATTACTTACTTAAAGCTGAGGTTATGAGAGTTTCAAGGTTGTATACAGTGCTTAATGGCTTTGAATGTATATCTGTTAAAACGTGTGCTTGTAGGACCCCAGTGGCACTGAGTGGGTTTATAAACAAACTGTAAATAGTTCCCTTTTCCTCATTCCATCCTATATGCAATCATTTATTATATTTCTTGAAAATTATACTGCTCAGATGTTTAATTATCTGTCAGTGACACCAATGCTATATGAATTATTCAGCTTTTCTTTAATAATGTACTATGGGCATGAGTTGAGATATATATCAGTCCACACAGAGGAGCAGTAGAAGCAATGTTATAGTGGAACATATGACATCATTAAACAACCCTCTGAACATTAAGCAGGATGCAAACGAAATATATATGGATGGGTTGTAACAGTAAGGATCAGAAACTGGGATCTGATGAATTTTGAATGACGTTTTATCCTTTGAACTTCAGTGCAGCTTCAGATGGTGATTAAGCGACTGTGTGTGAATCTCATATTCTGGCAGAGCAATGTTGCAGTGAAATCTAATAATTGGCAATCAGCTGTGTGTAATTCATCAGAAGTTTTTGATGGGTAAACATCAAGGAGCTCATGAAGCAGGCCACACTTGGTGAAGTTTTCTTGAGGAAAAAGTAGTTTTTTTTGCTCTCAGTAAGGGATGTTTAGTATGACACTTCTACTAACAGGAGTGCTTGTATATCTGCTGAGAGCAGGCTAGCAGCAGGTAAGCTGGAATATAAACTGAGAGCAAGATTAGTTTCTTTCTAGCCTTGCATGATATCAGTAGTTTGACAGAGAAAAGCAGGGGAATTAAGGGGCATGCAGTTGTTTCTTAGACACATGTTTGTCAGAGTACCACCCCTGCACCATGCCCCACCCACACCCAAACTCCCAAACCATCCATTATTCATTTATGTGATTTATTTATATGTTTATCTCGCTTTCAAAATTGGTCTGTTTTTGTCTGGGTTTCTAATGTGCATTTCAGATGACTCACCATGAGGGTTAAGAAAAAAACAAAACAAGCAATTCTCTCGTGAGACCATAACAGGAATAAATAATAAAAAATCCCAGCGTCTGTGTAGTAGCAGTGATGCTGCCATCACCACTGGTGATGCAAATATAATCCTCAAAAATAACATTTTCTTTGATGTGGTTTCATCATTGTTCTCGTTCATTTATTTATTGGTTTATTTTAATCACAAAAATGATTTTATTAAGCATATGTGCTTCATTTTTATTCCATATTATATCATATTTATTTCTCTCAGTAACTGCAATTAGATTGATCGAGGCAGTTTAACTTGAGATTTCTGGTTCTGCTCCTGTTTATTTATGTTGTCACCAGCAGTCCAAAGGTATCAGTTAAGGAGTTATTTTTGCACAGGGTATGTACATGAAGTGTTTTTTTACTCATGAAACAGCCATGTAAAAGTAGGCACAAAGTGCACTGAAAACACACCCTGTTAATAAACACACATGCCCAACATTCATGGGTAGGTTTTTAAATGGATAGCTCATTGTGTCTACTTGTTCTCCATTCATTAAAACACTGCCAGTGAGATAATCTTTTAAATCACATGTTACCAATTCAGTGTAGCTACCAAACACATATATGTAAAAAATACCACAATATGTATACCAGAGTAATAGAGCTGTTTTGCGTGTGTAGATGTTAAAACTAAGCGCTAAACCTGTGTTGGGTAACTCAAGTTGAGGTTAATGATGGAAATGATTAACCCTTTTATCCTGTGTTTTTCATTCGGACTTATTGTAAAAGGAAAAAAAAAAGACCTGAGTCACATGTTTGCAATAAAGCAGACAGATATTATCATGCTTTTTCATCTTTGGCACCAGCTATTTAATCTTTTCACTCACTGGCTTTGGTGACAGGAAGCAAAGTGATCAAGCTTAATAAGACGTAGGTGTTATTGTATTTCAGCTTACCCAACTAAGCAATGTGAGCTCAATCTAATATACCTTTCCTTTCCTGAAGGGTGTATAGACCGGTGGAGTAGGCTTCTGAAGGTTAATATATCAATAAGAAGGCAGAGTGTACCTATAAAGCCACGGTTAAAGGAAATATTCTTTAAAGAGAGCAAATTCCACTGCAGTTTGATTGAAATACAGCTACACACGCCAGCAGGGGCTGTAAGCCTGAGTAGTCAAGGAAATGTTTGAATCGATCTAACTTGGCACAAGGCCTGATGGAAGGCACCGAATGGGAATCACCATATAGACAGAGCTGCTACACTTCATTACAGTTTTATACCCATCACTCAGTTTGCATTTTATGGAGCTGTCTGAAATATCTCTTCTTTTAATTAAATGCCTGCTTTGAATGGTTGCTGATTTAACTGTAATCCCTAGCATTCAATGTACAGTAAATGCAATGAATGCACCATGAATATCACATTCCATGTAATGAGATTCTGTATTATTAAAATAATCATTATAGTCAAATTCTTTCCTGAATAACTTAGTTGTGTAATTGCTAGTTACTATTATTTCAATGTCACAGTAAAGATGAGCATATTAAACTTTGGTTTATACTTTGTGGTATGCTATAACACTATGTGGAGACAGAAGCCAACTAAAATCTTAGAAGAAAGAGACTAGGTGAGCCAAATTCCAAATCCCATGAGAGTAAGTGGTGCTAGTACGAATGCAGGGGTTTGTATTTGGTTCTCTGGGTTTTTGTCAGCATCCATTTATATCTGTCATAGCCTGTGATTGGATGATAAAGACCAGCAAGACCTTTAGAGACTAAAGCATTCCCTTCTATATGAACAGGTACAGTGGTCATATCATTTTGTGATTTACACCTTGTAGGTAACCTGTGCATACATGAGGAGTTGGAACAGCTTGTGGCCGAATTCCTTGGGGTAGAGTCCTCCATGACTTTCGGGATGGGTTTTGCCACCAACTCTATGAATATTCCAGCACTTGTTGGCAAGGTATGTAGTTTTACACACTGAATGTCACACACTGGATGAAAGAAATCCCACAGATTTTAATCTAATTAGCTAAGCTTTTGTTCCTTTCTTGCTTATGGCCTAAATTAATATTATCCAAGTACACTCTGCTGTGAACAACTCCCGACCACCCCAGTTAATTAAAATGATAATTAAACATTACAGTAGCCAGAAGGAGAAGGCTTTGGGTTTACATGGCTGCCTTCAGATGCCCAGACAAAGACAAACAGGTTTTGCTATAAGAAATACTCAAGGGTGTGACTACCCATCCTCTGGCCTCTGAGCACACTACCCCAGCCCATCCAGAGGGCCAAAGTAACTAGAGGCAACACATAGCATGAACATTTGTGATTGAACTGGACAGGAGGAAGAGGAGGTTGACAGTTAAAGTGATAAGGGCAGGGTCATTTTTGCAGCTCAAGAGGTGCAGCAGCCCCTCAGGCTGTGGCCTTCACGCTAACCATGTAAAGACTGGGGGCTCAACCCTCACTGCCAACTCTGTCCATCAGGGATAGGGTGTGCCGGGACAGGCCTCGCTGTGCAGGCAGAGAAACATTAGAGTGACAGCTGTTGGTAGACTGGCTACCAGGCCAGCTGGACCCCAGGCCAAACTGAGCATATCTGTCACCGAGATGGTGTCAACACAACCTCTACAAGTCTTCATTTAGATTAATACAGTCAAATGCTTGGAGCTTTCATGTTATAAATGCTAATGCTCTGGACACAGTTTTCTGGAACAACTGAATTAATTTGCATGCAGATTTTTATGTAATATGAAGTACTGTACCCTCTATGTGAAAACTGTAAAGTGTCTGTGGGTCAGAATTTCATTAGACATCAAAGGAAAGAAAAAGAAACTCTGTACAGCATATACAATTTCTATCCATGGAAAACCTAGACACAGGCGATTTTGATTAAGACATGAATGGGGGAAGAGCAAGAGAAACGGCCTTACAACTATGTGGGTATGTAAATGATTGTACAGCAGATTCTACAAGGACACGTTGCATAACAGAATTTTCTTGTTACTCTGTTGAAACACGTGAGAGGAAACAAGTAATCCTTCAGTGTGCCCATCTCATTATGTTATGTGCCAATGTGAATTTCCTCAACTTGTCAATAACTGCTATTATATGAATGAAAACCTTATGTTTGAAATGAATGATTTCCAGGGTTGTTTAATACTAAGCGATGAGCTCAATCACACATCTCTCATCTTGGGGGCCCGGCTGTCAGGAGCAACCATCCGAGTGTTCAAACATAATAGTAAGTCCTGTAACTTTCTCAATAGATCATGACTCATTGTTTTGCCTTACAATGTTGTATCATCCAAAACTAGTTTTCCAACATCATTGATGTTTCAAGATCTACTGGAACCTACCACAACCTTTCACAGACATGTGAATGTCTGTTGGTGAAGTTTCAGTGTCTGTTTGTGGCCGGTAAATGTGGTTTCTCTTCATTCCAAACTAATGCTGCTGTGAGAAGCACTTTACTTTTAGAGCAGTGCAGGATTTGCTTTAGGGAAAGACCTACTTAACATTCCTCATTTGGAGCAGCAAATGTAAAAGCTTTAATGAAACAGGCTCTGTTTATGGTCACAACGGTGTTGTATGCATAAGCAGCAGGAAAACAAAACAGGGGTTTATGATCATAAAAATATGCTTCTACTCAAACATTATCTTCTGTTGGATCATCTGCAGCTAAGTATGAATGACAAAACATCCATTGCTTTGGCAGTTGAGGTATCCCTGTTTTGTTTTTTCCCAGCAGCAGCACAAACACGCCAGTCCTCTCGTAGCAAATGTATCCTGACAGGTACAAGCTCAGTCAGTTATGGGTCTTCCAACCAGACCCCAGAGGCTTGTCTAAAGGCAAAAAACCCTAAGGCTCCTTAGCTGCTGACCTCTCCTTGCCCTAAAACTCCTTCACCAGACACTGGTGCTGCTTTATTAGCAGGATATTTACTAAGAGGGTTAAAAGATTAAAAGATTAAAATAAAAGAGTGATCTTTTTGTGATGTTGTTTATTGGTGCTCTCTGAGTGAGATCACGTGTTCACAGCATATGAAATATTTAAGAGGTGTGTCTTGAACAGAGATGGAATTTCCTACTAAAGAGGGGAAACTGGTTTGTGCAGTCTAGCATCATCAGATCCGTTGCTCCTTTCACTGTTGATATAATATACAGAAATTATATTCTTTTTTAGGTATCTCATGTTTACATTTATGTATTTATATATTTCATTTTTACTAAATCAGTTGTATTCAAGCAACGGGAGGACACAGAAAACATTAGATAACATTTTACGGATATTCATAACTGTGTGCACGTCTGAGGCAAAGATAACCATACAGACATACAATATCTTAAATCAGGCCACAGCTTATCTTAAACAGCAGCTCAACTGTGAAATAATTTTTTTCCTCATTCTTGCTTGCTGTCCTCTACCCAGATATTGGTTTAAAAAAAAAAACAACAAACAAACAGATGGTCTGCTCTCTGAAGCTCCAAGAAGGGGTGTTACCTGCAGAGCCTCTCCTGCTTCTTAAGAAAACCTGCTTTTGTGTTGAGGTGGTGATATCAATCATCTTAACAGAAAATTAGCCATGACAGGTTTCTTTGCTGCTTGACAGGAAATGGTTGGATTGTAGGCTTACTTTAAATATTATTAAATAACTACTACAGCTAGTCAATACTGCCATCTGCTGGTGTGCAGTGGAAGCTCGGGAACCTGTCGTAACTCTTAAAAGCTGACTGGGAGATTTTTTTATTATTATTTTTTTTTTTATGCAGATTTTTAACCAATGCTGAATACACTGCGAGTGTTTGAAAAGCCTTTTATTTAGTTAGCTTGGTTTGTAATTTTATCTGATAGAGACATTAGAGGTGCCAGAGGGCAGCAGTTTTTACTGTTATTAGTTTGTAGAAGGTGTTTCTGTCAAATCAAGTAGTGTCCTGTTTGCTCTGTAAACTGCTGTGTTCTGTGGAAATTACTTGCACATATTCTGCCGTTTCCTTTGCATTGGTGCACCCTGTGAGATGCAGTCCTATTATCGCTTCACCTTACTGAATGACATTTTTCACAGTGTTGAGTTGTTTGAGATTCTGGTTTACTGTACCTGTGTGTTCTACTGTTGCGGACATACCATAGTAGTTTGAAATGTATTTACACTGATTAGCTCTTGACTGCTTTTTCACTGTTATTCCCTCATATTCTTCTGTGTGTGTGTGTGTGTGTGTGTGTGTGTGTGTGTGTGTGTGTGTGTGTGTGTGTGTGTGTGTGTGTGTGTG
>JBBBVU010000017.1:9396328-9410896 GCA_037177055.1 Atherinosoma microstoma
TGTGTGTGTGTGTGTGTGTGTGTGTGTGTGTGTGTGTGTGTGTGTGTGTGTGTGTGTGTGTGTGTGTGTGTGTCAGACATGCACAGTCTGGAGAAGATGCTTAAAGAGGCAGTTTGCTCGGGGCAGCCTCGGACCCACAGGCCCTGGAAAAAGATCCTGATCATGGTGGAAGGCATCTACAGGTCAGGCATAAGGCATATGCAGTTCTTCTATTACACATATTTCAAGTCGGTTTTATCAATTTTTGTAGATGTAAGCTTTTAGGTCGTCTTTAGCAGAGTTTTGCACTGCCAGACTCTGGTAATATCTTTACATGTAACCTGAGGTGAGTTTGTGCTTTGCAGTCTCAGTAATGGTTTCCCTTTCAATCGCTTCGCCTTCCTACCCATTGAATAATAGATTGTATGTGTGCGCTTGCAGGTGGGTACGTGTGTGTGTGTGGGTGGGTTGCATTTGATTACTAGGAAAAGGAGAAACGTATTGTGTGTCTCTCCTGGCAGTGAGTTATCCCGGGTCTTAGTGACCCTCTCCATCTGCTCATTAGCTCCAAATCAGGGCCAAATGCAGCCACAGAGATTGACTTGGCTACACCCCCAACTCCAACTGTTTATCACAGCCATTTTTTTTCCTTCTTTCTTGCCTCTTTTTGCCCTCAGTTGCATGCACACTGCATTTCAATTAATCTAGTCTAATATATGACACTGTCAGGCTTGCGTTATTGTTTTATTGTGATTTTTAATCTCATAAGAGGAAAGCCTACAGCATGAGGACCGGTATTAATGAAATTATTAGTTCCACAGCACACAGCAAAATTAATTTGACCTCATCAGGCTGCCTTTATCAGGCAATAATGTATAATGTCAACCTCAGACATCAGAGCAAAATGACGCCTTTCAGGCGAGCACTGAAAGAATAAATGCTCCATCTATCACATGCCTGCAACTTCAAAAGGCTCGGATAAGCATACTTTAGCTGGATCCTTTTCCTTTGATGTCCACAACGGTTCTGGTTCAACTCTGTCTTCTGTCATTTGGGTTGCAGACGTTCTCAGCCATAGAGAGTATAGCAGGTCAGTGATTGCTCCCTTCCCTGGCTATATAATCACTCATCCTGTCTGTTTGTAGCCTTAGAAGATTTGCATCAGAGAGAATAATGAAATGAGAGAAAGATGGGACTAAAGTAAAAGAGGCCAACTGAAATATTCTTGGAAAACTTAAGCTGTCAAATTATGTAATATGCGTTTAGAAAATGTACAGCTGCTCTCCACAGGACAGTTCATTCATTTGGTTTCTAGCCATGAAATATGTTTACCTATGAGTCCATGTTTAACTATGATTCTCTGTCTCTAGCATGGAGGGCTCAGTGGTTCGACTACCTGCGATCGTTGCTCTGAAGAAGAAGTATAAAGCCTATCTGTACCTGGATGAAGCCCACAGTATCGGAGCGGTGGGGCCATCCGGGAGGGGTGTGACTGAGCTGTTTAATGTGAACCCAGCTGATGTGGACGTGATGATGGGGACTTTTACAAAGAGCTTTGGGGCTGCTGGAGGCTATATCGCAGGAAAAAAGGTTGTTATGGATCTGTACATTTTGTGTTTTAGCCGTCACTGCTTTCATGTTATCATTGCTAGTCAGCATTCAAGTATTTGTATTATTGTTTTGCCCATTAATTTATCAAATATTAATAACTATATTTCATTACTATAAAGGAAGGCCTGTAAAGAGCGCCTTCACTTTTCCTGTATTGTTAAATGGTGGGCAGTATAGAACAGAGAAGACTGGTCTGGTTAATTGTGCAGCGTCATTTAAAGTGCCTATACATAAACAAAAACACTCAAGAAACACAACACACTTTAATATAACAAATAGGGTTTTCTGAGAGTCTGTTCCAGAGAGGGAGCTGACAAGCAATAAAGGTCTTCTGCACTACTTCACAGCACCAACAGGACTCCTCAGACTTTGCAGTGCTCTTGCCATTTATCATTGTAACACCCTGGATACACAGCCTGTCTTGTGTTGCAGCAAAAAGAGACTAATACAAAATCTTGTTCCACTTTTTTTTTTTTTAAAAACCAAAACAAACGTGTGTTTGCCTCCACTAAAAAGTAACATCATCCGTCATCGCTGTTTTATTCCCTTTCATTTCACCAGTTAGCACTCCTAGGAAAGCCTTGTTAATTCTCCAGTCAAGCAGACACTAGACACGTCTCTATGCAAAAATGATTCACCTGGACCCACATAGGGTCAGAATGGATTTGCAGATTAAAAAGGTGGGATTCATCGCTTTGAAACATTTCCAATAGTGACCATTTCAGAAAATCGTATAACTGAGCTGACTTTTTGATACTTCTTGACATTGCTTAAATAACCTGGCAAGCAGTGTCTGTGTAAGTAACAGGATTAAAACCAGATTAAACGCATCGTGTAAAGTGTTTAAAGGTCTGTTTTTAAATATGGATGGGGGGAGTTGATCATACGCACTCCATCACCAAGCACCCCACGTGTCCAGCAAATGTTCACCAGGCTGTTTCTTTGGGCCTTTTTCATTCCATTTTACTCCATTAAAAAGTACACTTTAGTACATAACCGCACTGGTTTTGTGGTAGTTGATTAAAAAGCAACAGAGGAAACTGCCTTGTTGTTTGAATTAGGTAGTAAGAGAGGGACCCTTCCTTCCTCCCTTTACCGTATGTTAGCTCCGTCCTGCTCTGCCATAATAAGAAGGTAAAGCTGGCAGAGGGCCAGCCCCTTCTTGTGGCAGGCATCGGAACTGCGCTCCAGATTTAACAGGATGGCTTTTAACAAGCATGATAATGTTTGAAGTATGAACACGCTGCCTGGTTTGACAGCTGGTTGTAGTAAAACTCCTGAAAGAAAAAGGCAGGAAAAGAAAGAGAAACCCTTGAGATTTGACATATTTGTTGTTGTGGCAAAGTCCCTCAAATCCTACATTAAGTGGATTCGGGTTTACCAACAAAAGACTCTGCAGATGTGTTCTGGAAAACATTCATGTTACAGCTATTTTATGAGAGCACCAGAAATAAATGAGCCAATAAATACTCCCCCCAGCTCCTTCTAATTCACTTCAACCTTGCGTATGAAAGCTTTGAGTAATTGAATTAACCCTATACTCGAAACCTGAGCTGAATGGAAATTATATAGACTATTAGATATATCAGTAAAGAGCAAAGTATGTACAAGTCTGCAACCTGTTTTGAAACCACTTCTATTCTGTGGCTTTGTGAACTTGTAGTCCACTGCAGCGTTGTGGCCAGTGTGTGGCTTTGGAAACGCTATTAGATGTCACTCCATGCCCCAGGCAGGAGATGGATTTCGGACATGTTCTCTTAACTTGCTTATCTCGGTTGCACTGAAATCCTGCAGGACCACAAAGCTGTGAAAATCTCCTGCCTTAAATGAAAACAGATGTCAGGTTGTTCCAGGGTTCCTATTCTACGTTTTGATCATTTCCACAAAAAAAAAAAAAAAATCCCTTCCCCTCATGTGTTTGAGGGAGCAGCAGCCCCCGCCCAGTGGGGACAGATGGTGGTGAGTGGAAATGGTGGCCAGACATCATCTCCGGCTATGTGTCATCACCCTGCACCCGCTCGCCACCACTGAGCAGCAGCCCATCACAGCTCCGGTCCCGCTCCAAACCTCAGACCGCTTACACACACACGTGCTCTAGGACCCATGACCAAAACACTTCCCTGAAACGCTGCTTCTCTCTTGTCAACCGCTGGCAAAATTAATCTCCTGCTGACATTTCAGAATAATGAGCATGACAATCCTCATTTTGGCTCATTTTGTCATTGGTTCTTTCTCAAATTAGAGAGCCGGCTCCCTCGAGTGGGGAGTGGGAAGGAATCCAGGGCTATTTTACAGTCCATGCCAAGATAGTCATAGTGACAGAGAAATGACCTGAGGTATTTTAATTACTGCTCAGGTGTTGAGCATACAGGAGCTCTCTCTAGTGGTTCAACAACACAACTGCAGGTTGTGCTATATGTGAGGTGTGAAATGAAACGTTTATGTCTATGAATGCAGAAAGTTTCCTCACTGTTTTGATATAACTGTAAAATAAAATGTCTAATATCTGTGCTGATGTCTGTGGGACACTGTCTAACATTACAGGAGCTGGTAGACTACCTGCGTTGTCATTCTCACAGTGCAGTATACGCCTCGGCGATGTCCCCTGCAGTTACCGAGCAGATCATACGGGCTATGAAGTGCATCATGGGAAAAGACTGGAGCACAGAAGGTAAGAATCTGTGTGCACCAGGGCTCTCTCCTGTAAATGACAGCCAGTCTCTGTTGAGATTTGTATGGGCAAGTGAGAAACGAACTAAATTTTGGGTTAGGTCTATAATGTTGTGGCAGAATATCTATAAACTTATGATGGTTTTGTTTTTCACAGAAGACTATTGGCTTTGGTGAAAGTCTGTGCTTTCCTTGCGTGACCTTGTGGTTATCCCCATACAGTACATGGCAAATGCTTTTTACACTGACAAATATTATGTTTGGTGTAGACAGTTTTTTACTTCTTTTCTATAATTTTTTTCATGGAAACAACAGCAAACCAAATCCAGAGAACAATGCCAATGTTAACATTAGGAGCAAGACCTGCAGGAAAATACAAACAGCTGCTTGGTCAGAAAATGTGGAAACAATTAGAGAGGTCTGCAGCGGTAAGGAGAGGGGAGTCATGCAGACCCAGAGCATTTTCATGTGTGTGCTGGGAGGAATGCTGTTCCGCTGAAAAGTTACTGCTTTAATGGCATCAGACACAAGGACAGGGAAGCAGTCGTTACTAGACCAGTCACGGTCCAACCAGACCAATTCCTCTTGTGCAGTAGTTGTACCTCTGGCACTAAAGGGAAGAGGATGAGTATGTCTAGTCATAATGATGATGAGTAACTGACAGATAGTTGTAGGACCTAGGGTATCCATCATATGGGAAAAATAGGCAGCTATGTAAGCTGTGTGGCAAATGAAAATAAACACGTCTGGGGCGGTGTGCTCTTAACGGGTTAATCAGTATAAGGACTAAAGCTGAGTGTGTTATGGTTGAGGTATATTGAGGGTTCATGCAGAGATGAGTAACTTTCATCTGGCTCTGAACCAGGCATGCTTTGCATCTGACGTAGCTCAGTGAAATAGCTGTTGTGGAAAAATCAGTTTTGACCTGTCTTATAGAGGCTGCAACACAGCAAACAGAGCCGACTCTCAAAACATCAGCTCCGTTGTCCATCAAAACACTTTAAAAAAATCTTTGAATATCTGCCTGATAAGACCTTATATCTGTCCCTCTTAGTCTGCCTTCATCTTCATCTGTCTTTTTGATGTTAAATTTTGCGTCACTGACGAGCAGCAGCATCCACACGTTCTCGCCCACTTACTTGATTTGTGTGTCTGGCAGCAGGTTTTTGACCCGCATGGCCTTTATCTTAACAGAGAGGAACAATTTACAAAATGGGGCCTGTGCTTTTTGGCAGATGTCCGAATGTTATGTTTTTTTCCTCCCTCCCTCTTTCACTCTCTCTCTCTCTCTCACTTTGCTGAGATAAGGGGATTTAAAGTGTTCTCTTGCATCTCTTTGAAAGAACTGCCAATCTTTTCCCAGGTAGAAACAGAGCTGTGTTCCAAGGCCGGGCCATGCCAAACAAAGCAAGCAGGCTCCCCAGCGATTCACATTGTTAGGAATCACAGGGGGTCGGCAGATCACGCTGCCTCTGCTGCCTTTGATGTACTTTCCTATGTGTTCATCTGAAACGCTGTACATTAAGCATTATTTATATTCAGTTTCAGTCATGGCTAAGCTTCAGTTGCAGTGTGCAAAAACCATCATAGCTAATTTGTGAGCCCCCATTTTGGCAACAAGTATGTGCATATACTGTGCTGTCAGACCCACTAAATGAACCATCTGCTGCTGCAGCTGAGTTGTAATCATGAGGAACTTCATAGTGTAGGTTAGTATGGCCCAGATGGAGGTGCAGGGCTCAAAATGAGACGCCAGTGCAAAGAACTCACACTACATAAGCTAATGCTGACATGTAATGCTGCTCCCTGAGGGGGGGGGGCAGTGGAAATATGGAGGGAAAAGCTGGGAGTTGATGCTTTACTCATGTACATCTGGTGCTGTCCTTGTTTTAATTGGAGGCATTAGACGGATTCGCCAACTGGCAGAGAACACCAGGTACTTCAGGGCCAAGCTGAAGGAGATGGGCTTCATCATCTACGGCAATGATGACTCACCTGTAGTGCCGGTTCTGCTCTACATGCCAGGCAAAGTGGTGTAAGTGCACTTCAACTCTCACCTACAGTAGTACAGGAAAACAATCTGGATATTCATTGTGCTCCAACTTGTTCTGAAACGGTAAATGTTAACCTCGGGATCTTTTATTGTCACAAGCAATTTCTGGTCAGCTCACCGTTTATCATCTCTAATAGATTTGGATGCCGACCACTTTACTTTCATCTAAAGGTTTCCAAGAATCAGCAGAAAGTAGAGCAATGCAGTCTGTAACCACTTAAGAGGCAACATCAGGTATTGATTAGACATAACTGTGGATTGTTTGTGCCACTCAGGTATATAATCAATTAGGTATTAAGTGTCTTTCAGTGTTAGTCAGAACTGATATCCATGAAAAGGTTGATCACTGATTTGCCATAACCTCAGATTTTACATTGATCTGTTATATTGAGCATCGAGTTTTAACAACAGCAAATATGATTTGGAGGGGGAAAAAAGTTACTCTGCTTGTTAAAATGTGATTTTTCTGGTTATCAGGATATTAACTTTTTCAGTGTAGTAGTCAATCTCAGGCCCATTTCTTAACAGTTCTATGGAAGTACTGTTTCTACACATACTAAGGGCTCATCCAGAATATAGAAAATGTGTTTATTGTTTCATTTAAACCATTTTCAGAAGATATTTAAAGGTTTAACCTTAAATAATCATCACCCATTAAATCACATCTCAGCTGAATGATGAAGGATTTAGAGCTGATGTTTAATGAGACGAAGCAGAACGCCACTTCTTGCTGTTGTGGAGACTTCAGACTTAAAAAAAAGTTCAATATCAAATGTTGCTCTGTAGTTTTGTTGACCTCAGAGGAAAGCATCAAGGTCCAGCTCTCTACTCGATTATGGTTTGTATGAATGCGGCTGCACACCCACCATGTTGTAATGAAGGTTTGTAAATTTGGAAAAATCACTAATAGCAGAAGAAGTGATTAGAAGGGATTACTGTAACAACGTTGCATTGTGGCTGCCTTTTTATGAGTGTTGCACAGAAAGCATTTAAGGAAGCACTTAAGGTGTTTTGTAATTAAACTAATGGTTGTTTCTTTCTTGTGTCTGACCAGGGCTTTCGCTCGAGAAATGCTGCAGAGGAAAATAGGCGTGGTTGTAGTTGGCTTTCCAGCCACACCGATTACAGAGGCCCGAGCTCGCTTTTGTGTGTCTGCAGCGCACACTAGAGACATGTTGAACAAGGTGAGCACAGAGAAAAATTTACCAAAATTCTAATGTTTATCTCTTAGGTTTTAGAGAGTGCTATTTTTTTCCTCCTTATTCTGAGCATTTCTGTTTCTCTCTCAGGTGCTGCACCATCTGAATGAGGTGGGGGATCTTCTCTGTCTGAAGTTCTCACGGCAGAAGCGTTCTTCCCTGCCCAACCTCTGTGACGAGACAAACTTTGAGCAGAACAGTTGATTTGACCCTTGACACCTGAACTTCACAGTGTCAAAACTAAACATCCTGTAAACTGATAAACACACATTGTAAGGTAACACCTATACCTTACAGCAGAGGTGGGACCAAATGTTTGGCAGCTGCTCTTTATGTGTTTGCAACACAGTTTGATTCAACCGAATAACTATTTTGTTTCGCTCCTTTAAAAAAAGAAACTACAGGCCTTTCTTGAAAATGACTTCTTTATATTTTTTATTTGTGAATGCTTATGGGGAAATTATTTGCACATGCATTGCTGCACAGGTTCAACCTCAGGTAATTTGTAAAATATTGGGGTTTTATTCCACTTCTGAGATAAATCCCACATTGTTAGTTCAGTTTATGAGTTAATCTCCTCTGCAGTAACATTTGAAGAGAGTCTTGACTATCTTAGCTCAGAGGAGGGATTGCATTTTTACACGTTATATCGTTATGTCTATATTTAGACGTTGGAAACGTTTTATGGAAGCATTTTTTGCTTCTCATAAATGAATATCTAATAAATGAATGGTAATAATTAGACATTTGTACACTGTAGCTGCAAGGACCCCCTTTCACTTTCTTATGTGAAGGGAAAAGCACTTGTTACTTTATTCTGCTGTTAGACTGCTGAATAATTGAGCCAGCTAATTTTCTTTTTCTTTGTCTTTTTCTGACAAGAAAAACGGTACATGAATGCTTCCTGAATCTGTTTTGGAACACAAGGTTTGATTAATTGTGATACTGACGTGTCTCCCTGAGCTATCCTTTAATAACTGTTCTAATTTCCTGATCCACGATTATTTACTTTACTTACAGCCGAACAGATTTAGCTAAAGATGACGGCGTCTGTGTTCCACTGTGAACTGTTGTTATGAAAGAAATGTGCTCTCTGTAACACCACTTTCATCTCCAGAGTAAATGAAAGCCTTCCTTTAAATAATAGATCTTGCAGCAATTACTTCTTTGACATGTAGTTAAATCCAGACAAATAAAAAAGGTGTCACAGCTTGTTTTGTGGCAAGACTGCTCATACTCACCGAGTCTAAACAGCTTAATTGTTGATGTTTTAAAGACCTGCTGTTCTCTTTCACACACAGACTGCGTAACAGTTGTGAAGGTAAGCATGCAGAGTATTCAGCACCTGAGCCAACAGAAACCTAACCTAGCAATTAGCGCTGAACCCTAAATTCTCGTAGTATAGAGTAATCATTTGATTAACGCAGGAAGGATTATGGATGGATGATATATGTGTTTTCGCAATGTCAGATTGGTTCTAGTTGACACTTGTTTTACCTACGGGTGTGACAATGTTTGTGTTTTCTACTCTGTGAACAACATAGTGATGGCATTTTACAAGATAGAATAAAGAATCAAATATATTGGGAAAGCATGTTAAATAAACTACTAACTTAGATGTAGCAAAAAAAAAACGATACTGGATTGCTTTGCTCTGTAAGTGAATACTTCACATCTGGCTCCTATAGGCAGAAACAATAGGAAACAGCTTCTTTAATCATTAAATCTGTGACATCATACTAATGCTGAACTCCATAAAGATCCAGAGGAGGGGCTGAAAGGTGGCCTCATACGTTGCATCAGGGTGTACTAACGTCTTCCGGATGTCTGCCATTAATTTTTGTTTACTTTCACCTTTAGTCTTAATGTAAGCATTGTTAAAACTCATCGTGGGTTTACAGCAGAAAGCAGATGGGCATAGAGAAGAACTGAAAAAGTAAAATTTACTCTCAAACCTTAGGGCAGTGAGTCACAGACGTAGAGCATTCAAGTACTAAGCTCCCATGTGATTATTGAGAAAGGCAAACTTGAACTTGCTGAGACTTAACCAATGGCATTTTTGCACTGTTGCTCAGCAAGAAATATCTTGTTATATATATGTATATATATATATATATATATATATATAATCAGACTTAATTTTTAGAAAGAAATTAAGTTTGATAGGAATATTTCATTTGTGGCTTTTTGTTTCAAGTTAAACATTTTTTTTCCCCCTTGAAGGATGATGATGGATTATCAAAACTAATGATCCATTATCAACATTTGCACTTAAGGTAAATCACAGCCTACCTTAGTGGTGTCAGTTTCAAAACACCACAAAGGCAAAGTGACAGATAACACAGATGACAGTCAGGCAAGGTGGGAAGCATGAGTCTTGCCAAACTTCCTCTTAGTCACTTGTAACTGCCTTCAGCTGCAGCCGAAGCGGCAAATGGTCTGCCCTGGCATTCAAAACATCTGCGCAGCCAGACTACTGCTGGTAAGCCCCCCCCGAGACCTGCCTTGCCTGCACCAGCCTCTTTTGAACTGCAGATCCAAATGCGCTGCACTTATTGGAATGGCATGTAGCTGCTATTCTGAAGGGGGATCCTCTGCTACGCCTTTGATGTCCATCAGTGTGTCCAAAGCGGGCAAGCCGTCCTCACTGCTCTGTTTTCTATTTGGACAGAGATTTTTCTATTCTGAAGAGGGAGTTTTGAAGTGAAGCAGACAAAGCACAGATTTACATGGTTTGGACAGCTGTGGTCTACCAAAGATATCAGTAAAGCTGTGTAGTGGGGAGCTTGTACTTGTCAGAGCATAAAGAAGTAGGCCAAGGTGGCAGGGTGCTTCATAAATACATGAATTAAAGCTTTTTCTTTTGCCTAATTGAGAGGAAAAAGTGTAACATTTTATATTATACAAATCAAATATCTTATATAACTAATTTTTCTATAATATTAGCTCCTGGCTTTCCTCATAATTAAGGAGCCATAACGCCACTTCAGCCTTAAGTGAATCTATAGGGCTCCATCAGAAGAGATGACTGCCAGGGTCATTGAACTGTCACCCAGCTGAGGCAGTAGCATCCCTGCTTGGTGCATAATTTAACACAACAGCTTGTCCTTTGAAGAGGACAATAAAATGTCTCACATTGACTAATCACATTAGGGACCATTTGTCTTGCTTAAGTGAAGTGTAACAGCACCATCCGTTTTACACGCAGACTGATAGGGCTGCTGCTGCACACACCCTGACATGAGAGGCAGACCTCCTGGAAGGCGCCCCAAGAGTGTCTTCCTCTGCAACGCACCCAGCGTGCCTTTCAGGGGCCAGCAGCTGATCCGGGGGTCCTCATACTGCGCGCACAATTCTTTATGTTGAAATGTATTATAGGCTATGACTGATTGGAAATCAGAGTTTTTATCAAATCTTGCGTATGATTTTTAGATGTTTAAATCCGATCATGAAACACTCGTCCCATCTACAGTGGAATGTGCAGCATAATATCTGTGCGCTCCCTTCTTCATTCTCCAAAACAAGTATTTAAGTTAAAACCCGAACACCCTTCGGGATGGTGAGGACTGGCTCCAAGGGACGAAAGAGTTAATCAGGGGGAGGGCGTCTGCACAGGGGCGTTTAGTATAAAACCACCTCAAGAGCACACACAACAAGAGCAGCGTGTGTCTGAGAGAGCTGTAGTTTGATATGGTTTGACTTGTTTCCTCCTGCAGGACTCGTTGGAGGCGCACGCCAGCCAGCGTCTTCATTTCTGTGGGCCCACAGTCCACAGCAATGGATGAATACTGAACCACTGAAGATTAAGTTAGTTTGTTTGGTTTGTTTATTTTTATTTTTAGAAATTACCTGTAGTCTACTTTTACCTTAAAAGTAGTGTTGCTGGATAATGCACCGGATGAGGCCGCGCAGAATGCGGACAAAGCAAGAATTGCGTAAAAGCGGATGAAGTGGAAATGAGGAAACCTGTGGCATGAGGCTGAGAATGTGGCGGGGACACCACGGGGCAACGCAGCTGCAACTTTCCTGAGCTTGGAGGTTTGAAGAGGGCGCAACAAGAGCGGAGAGTGTGAATGTTGCACGCTGGATCAGCCCTACTGTATGAATTAGCTCTGAGTCATTTGGCTTAAATCAAACTATATGAACACACATTAAAACATCATTCATCTCAAGACAATTGCAACGTTTTCAAAGAAAAAAACAAACATTGGATCCAAATTAACTTACACTTTTTTTTTTCAAATTATCTGACAGCCCCCCCTTCCCCATCCCCATCCCCCCCTCATATTGGTTCCGTTTCCCCTCATTTTTGCAATTCTGATTCCCGAAGTGGCTCCGAAGTGGTGTTGCGGCTCCTCGTCCCCGGCGGATCCGGAGATTGGAGTCTCTGCACCGGGAGGAGGCGGAGTCGCAGCTCCGGCCACACCGCTAGCTCCAAAGAGCGGTCGCGTGAAAAGGATGGTGCGGCTGGCGGCGGAACTGCTGCTGCTTCTGGGACTTCTGCTGCTTACCTTGCACATTACAGTGCTGCGGAGCAATCCGCTGCCTCAAGGAAATGTAACTCTGAGCCTGGATCAGGACACAACACGTTCAGAGGTGAGTTTGGAGATCAGTTTGTAGTGAGGTGCTGACTTCCAGGGGGAGATTTCTTAGAGTTTGATTTGCAGATAACATGCTCCTAAGAGCCAGAAGCTCAGGTAAATTAAATCCTCCATGTTCCCCGGGGGGGGGGGGTGAAGTGTTTGTGATTTGGCATACACATGGATGTGGTCTCTCAAAGGTGTCCCCTTGAAGATGGTAGTGAGCCAACAAAGGGGTAGAAGATGATCCAGGGTCAGAGATCAGCCCCCACCACCACCAGACACACCTCCCTATTGTAGGGGGTTAAATCTTAGCTGCAGGCGCTTCTCTGTCATCATGGGCTCATCTCTGTCATCCAAGTGCTTACTTGATAAATTAGGGGGGTCAGGGATTAGCCCCTAAAGGTGCCCCTTTCCTGCCAAGATTCCCTGGGGTGTGTTTGGAGACTAGTCTGGCATCAACCTGACATCCGCCCTGTTCTAGATCAATCTTTAACTTGTTTTATCTTGTGCTGATCTATGCTCTGACACATGAACGGATCAGATTATTTCATTTAATCAGTGTGACAACGCATCAGCAATGTGTTCAAACCACCGCTTTTAATGAGAAGCTGCGATCCAAGTTAAAACATGAAATTCTCACGGGAGACTTTTGTCAACATGACACCACTTAAGACAAGTCTAATAGTTTAACTGATCAACATCCACATGAAGCACACAGACTCCAGCTGAGCCTATATCATGACCAGAGGGTTAAGACAGGTCTGGGATCAACAGGCCTTTTTAGAGAGTGTTAAGCATCCCTCAGCTGCTTTTTGATGTATATTTAGCATACTACTGAAATTCTCTTCCGCTTCCAGTGATAAATGGTTATGTATGCTCATAGGAATGGTGTCCCATCATAAATGCCTTATTAGGGCTCGGGGGAAATGAATGGAAAGAATTTTTACTTCGAAAAAGTTTGGCAAGGGTCATTTTTCTTATCTCCGCTATCGCTGCCATCACTGTAGATGGACTTGCGTATATGCAAGCCTGTGTTTTCTTGGATGTTTGGCCATGCAAAGCTGAGGAAATATTTCAGGAATTTTATTGAATATTTGTCACCCAGCCAAATGCTGATTTGGATGAGCAGGATGAGGAGCAGCAGGGAATTTCTCCTGACAATTCAAAGTAGAAAGCACACCTCCCACCCCAACTTCAACATCCCCTTTGTCACTTGTCTAGATATACATAGTCTTTCCAGCAAAGAAGCCACAAACAAGCCTTGAATGATGGTTTTTCTTCTTTTCTTTTTTTTGCTCATGAATGCACTGACTATGTTCAGATATGCTTCACTAACTCTCTGTTAAAGACGGTGATGTCATCTTTTAGCCATGTTTGTCACAGCCCAGGGCGTGTATTGTCGTCTCAAGGTGTCATATTTGAAATGGCATTCACAGAAACACAAATGGCAGGATCCAGCTCTGTGCACCTGAAGTGGATAAAGAAAACTCTTTGGTTCGGGAAGACAGATTCAGGCACTGTGGCAGTGCAAATTTTAGTGCTAAACTGTACCACATTACTAATGAATTTCTACGCTAAGACACATTTATGTCCTTACATTTCAAGAGAATCTTAATAACACTTTTTTCTCAGTTTAATTGGGCACATAAACATTTGCACACATCCACTATGAGGGATGTGACAGAGAAAGGATGATATTATCTTCTACCTACATAAGTGTTGTGCTGAAAAGCATATGTCACAATGTGGGCTGCCTTCATTTCCTGTCAGCCTCCCTGGTGGGGAAGGACCCCTGAGTAGCACCCAATTGAAAATAGAGTCATGCCCCTTTAAAGAGCTCCTCACAAAGTGAAAAGTGGGAAGCGGGAAAAGAAGACCAGATAATGTGAGGAGGGAGAGGGGGTGGCTTGTGTGTGCAAGTGCTCATTCATGGCTGTTGGAAGTGGGGGGGTGACATCCTGGGAGGCCGCAAATGAATTGAGGACTGGTGTGACACTTTTGATCTCCAAATTAAAGCCTGTTTCTCTTAGATGAGCGACAGGAACTGTAAAGCAGCCCGCCATCAAAGCGCAGCACTCCTGATTTATTTAACATTTAAATGAGTTTCTCTTGTGCACTTTAAATGTATGGGTTGTGTGTTTGGTGAGTGAAGAAAAATTAAAGAGGTATTTTTCTCATCAACTTGTGTCTAAAACAACAGTGAGAGTCATGTGGAAAGATGAGAAAGATGTTGATATTAGATACTAGCCGTGCAGTAGAAATAACTGCTTTTCCTTCTGATACAAGATTGTGATTTTCTATCTCTGATTTCCAATAAAAGATTCAGCTGAAATTGTCATTAAGTTGGAAAAAAAACATAAAATTGGTGTTGTCCTGCTCATTGCTGACCATTTTCAGGAAAACGGTCTAAAAATCTTTAGATATAGATTAACCAGGATATATCGATATTTTCAATGAGTAAAATAAAATAATA
>JBBBVU010000017.1:9410996-9426020 GCA_037177055.1 Atherinosoma microstoma
TTTACCATCATTATGGTTCCAGTTTGGGTAATTGGCTATTTTGTCAATAACAAAAATTGAATTTTATTGGTAAAAACTTAAATCTAAACTAATCTGTTTAGACTGCTTTGATATTTAAAGTCTACATGCATGCAGGAACAACAGAAACAATAGGTATATGCATTTCAATGGAAAAAAAAAAAAGAAGACATTTCACTGTTTTAAACAGTGTCATTAACCCTTTGAGCCCTGTCTGCATTTCAGGCCTTGGCTTGAAAAGTGCATACCCATAACCATTAGGTCTATTTAAATACTTTTGGGGCCATAGTAAAGGGAACACTTATGAGATTTGTTGGGATGGATTAAAGTTAGTATATGTGTTGCTGGAGAAGATTAAAATGAAGAATAAATGAAGATAGCACAAATGAAAAAACATTTAAGGCTCACCAAAAGAAAAAAAGAGGGAGAACTCTTTCAAGATGAATATGAATATTTCTTTGAATGAGCAGCTGTAAAGCTCAATCGAATCACAGTACAATATATTATACCTCTGCAAAGGCCCTGATAAAGTGAAGCAGAACAGACAGTTCAGGCAAGGTCTCCAAAATGGCTATTTTGGCACAGTTTGGCACCATCTGTTCTCATAGTTCCCAATTGGGGGACCTCAGCTTCTAAAAGCTTAAAATGTAAATGGATAAGTTTTTCATATGTACTTAAATGCACCATGAAGTCTGTGCAGTCTTTAATGTACAACACAGTGTACCATGAACACACGTATAGTTGGTGCTTTTCAAAGCAATAAAGATTCACCTTGTGTTTACATGTAAAATTTCTCCTATAGATGGAGCAACTTTTTGAAATGCTCATAATTTTTTGTGTAGGTTTGATGCAGCTACAACAAGATGGAATAAATCAACACTGCAGTTAATATGAATGTCACATTGTCACAGCAACCTCTGTAATCATTCAGCCACGAGACTCCGAGTAGGAAGGCTGGTTGTTGCAGGCGCTTGTCAGCACTTCTCTTATATCATCCATTGTTGTCCTGTTTGCAACATAACATATGAGTAAAACATAAATCAAACCACATTAGTGCTGCACAGCTTACAATATTTGCCTTGAAACTGACCAATTCTTTGTTTACTAACAGGTTTCAGCTCCATTTCCTCCCATTCTGAGTGAGAATTGCATTAGGATTAATCAGAATACTTCAATTGAGCTCAATTAATGTCAAGATGAGATAATCTGTCATGTGTATTACTGCAAAACATGTCACACGAGAAGATTAAGATGAGATTAGTATGTGAGGATATTAAAGGATAATCTGCCTGCTGTGAGTGAGTTTCATTGCGCAACAATTTCTTTCTTCTGAGAAATCACAGAAAACTGGATTCAGCAGTAAAAAAAAAACAATCAATGTTTTTGTGTTTTGATCTTCACTCTGCACACATGGTGGAATTTTCTTCAATAACAGTTGTTATTAATCTTACCATTTCTGCAGCAGCCCTGAAATTCATGCTAGCTCTGTGTTCCAAATGGCAGATGAAGTCAGAAAATGTCAATTTATCATTAAAAAAAAAAACTGTAAAACTTGTGTATTCTGCAGTCAAGAACTACCATAATACATAAGAACATAAGCCATCCATATTAGACACCTGTTGTATGTTTGCATTTACATTATGATTAAACCTATTAGTGCTCTGATGGCTTTGCTCCCTCAGCGGAGCTCAGTTACAACCTCTGAGTGAAATCTGAAGACTGGGAACTTGAAAGGCAGGGTTATCACATGGGCATCTCAAAGTCCAAGTACTTGTGATAGAAGCAAAGAGAGCCCTGTGATGTTCACATAAAAAGGAGATAGCTGATGCAGAAACTGTGCTCCTGAAATGTTTATCTGGACTGAGTTCTTATCCATAAGTGGTCACAGAAACAAGGCATTTGTGGTTTTAACTGGAATCTCCTTTTTGTAAATCTCTCCCCCACCGCCCCCCAAATATTATGATTATGGACATAAATCCTCATAATCTGGCCCTCCTTATCGAAATTAAAATCCTTTTTCTTTCAGCTTTCTCGGTGGCTCCAAAACCATCCATGCTTCTTTCCCAAAATGATGGCTGGTTGTATAATCATTTTAATTACAGCATAAGCTTGCATTAGAAAATGCGATGTGAACATTTTTACATTCTTTGAAAACCTCGTATTATCATATTAAGTTCATCTAGTTTCTGGTTGTGAATGAAGAATGGAGCAATGCAGCTGTGCAGCTGCTGCCCCCCCTCCCCGGCCGCTGAATACAAGTTACATGTACATTTATAATCCCTCCTCCCTTGCTGCGCAGCTCCATTTACAGCGTCTATATTGCCCCAGAGTGCACCTTGGCTGGACACAAACCGCTCTACTGGGGGCTTTTATACCCACCACAATGTGGCTGAGCTGACACTTTGTCTGTGACTGGCCACTGCAGCCATACAGAATGCTTCCATATTCTCAGGCCTCAGCCCGGCCACAAAAACACTGGGGAGGAAGAAATGGGACATGAAAAAAGAAAACAAGGAACATGATTGATGCCTTTGTTTGATCTTATTTTCTGCCACCCCAGAATGGATGATTGCTGACTACTTATAGCCGTCTGTCCAATTTAGGAATAATTGTTCCTTCTGTGCATACCTGATAGAGGACATGTGTCTCAACTGTCATTTTGGGATGGATTTACAACATTCTGTCAGAAGACCAAATGTTTTCCTGTCCTCAAGAAGGCAGACGTAATTATTTTGCAATGTTTGCTTAGGTTTGTCTGTATAGCTCAGTGCAGGAAAACCATGAGTCTTACATTAGCCCTCTTCTCGCAGCCAGCACCAGAACATGCTATATATGTCCACAACATATTACTGTGGTAAAGTACCAGTATATTTTCTCAGTTAGAAATGGGAAAAATATATAGTATGGCTGTGGCATGGGATCTTAATGCAGGCTGTGGGAAGCCTATATTTTAATAGAAGCAGGCTGACATAAAGTATACAGCTTGATGATTGTTTCACTGCTTCGGTGGCTCCTTTCTGGGCTCTCAGTCAAGAGTCCACTGTCCAAAGGATTTACGACAGAGGTCATGGCCACATGAACCTCTGTCAACACATGAGATCCATGTAATGCTGCTGAGTGTGCAGACTCATTCGATGCCGTGCCGAGCAACAAACAGGATTCTTTGTTTGAACATTCACACATAAGGGAATTAATTATTTTATAAAGTCATTCAGATATCATGAACACACAAACACATGGTTGGCAATGAATTAACATCACGTTCTTTTCTCTCCTCAGCAGAAAAATATAAATGCCAGAAGTAGCTCTTCTGCCCAGCTGGCTCATGAAGACCGGAGGTCTGGTCCAGAGCACCGGTTGGCCCATCAGCCTGCAACCCTCCCCTGGGCACAAGGCAGCAGTGTACACAAGGATGGCCCTGGGGCTTTCCTCCTAGATCTGCACAATTTCCCAGACCTCTCTAAAGCTGATATCAATGGACAGAATCCCAACATACAGGTGACCATGTGTGTCCGTGCACCTGCCAGCGCACTTTGATGCTTTTGCTCACTTAAGACATGGTTACTCAAGCATGTAAGACAGGAAGAGCAAACAGGAAGATGGAGAATAGTTTGGTGCACATCAGTACACCCTTTTTCTTCCCTCTTCCTCCTTCCTTCCCCCCTTGTCTGTTTTCACACTTCCTGGTTCCTATAAAAGCCCAGGGTAGAAGGATGGACACCACGCCAATCATATTGACCGCTGAAAGGCTGAAAGACTAACCACTAATGCCTTGGTACTAACCCATGTGCAGGAACATGGATGGCAGCTTATGTAAATGTGTGGCCAGTCCTTGCCCATAAGTCCCTCAGTGATGCAGATGGTTGAGTAACCGCTGCCATGTTTAAATCATTCTCCTGTCTAATCCAGCAAGGGGGTCTTTCCATTTTTGAGGGCATCACTGCTAAATTTGAGCACGAACAAAGTGTATTAACATCTCAAGATGTGGGAAGAGAGCAAAGCAACCAATTGAGCAAGGGCGTGAGGCTGTGGGAGCAGGAGAGGAGAAGGAGGGGGTGTCTTTGATCCTGGGATTCATCTGGCTTTCATGGTCTGGAGGAGGCTGAGTAGCCCTTTGAACTTTGTGTTTAGGTGGAGAGAGCCCAAGAGGTGGGAGGGTGACTGCGGGGCAGGGGTGGTGTTCCCCCCTCATCTGGGAGGCACATGTGTTAGGACAGAAAGGGGGAGGGGGTGATGTGTGTAAGGCCAACACAAAGTGCCACCTTACAGCATCCAATTTTCTGTTTCTGTTAAAATCTGTATATGAATACGGACTTTAATTTGACTTCTCTTAATTCAGGTAACCATTGAAGTGGTGGATGGACTGGAGGGTCACGAACCAGAGAAGGGCCTCCGAAAGGAGAAAAAACCCAGCTGGGCCTCTCCAAACTGGAGAAACTGGTGGCCCCACACTTCTTCATCCTCCTCCTCCTCCTCTTCGTCCACTCATCAAACAGAGGAGCAAGATCGCTCCTACGGGAGCAAAACCGAGGACAGCAACTTCCTCCGGCCACCGGCAGACTGGGACAGGAAGGGAAGCAAAGCTCAAACTGAATATGGTAAGAATGACAGGCGGGAGTTAAAGGCACAATGCAGGATATTTTGCTGGCTCCATGGGCTCATTTTTTTAGCCCCAGATGGCCACAGTTTCATGTGGAATCTGTAATTTTCAGATTTGCTGATTTAAGCTGTCACCATAATAAGTGCAGTCATCCCATGCGAGGCTCTTGGCAGCCCCTGATTGAAGCCCTTAACACTCTTTTATGAGATAAATTCCTCCTTGTTGCGGAGCTAGCTACGTCGCACAGTTTAGATGCCTGACAACATCAAAGCTAAGTCACGGTTATGGAGCCGGAAGGACTGCTAGGCTACTCCACGCAATTCACACAGCACCCTCCAAAAGTAACCTCACAGATAAATCTGCCGTGAAAGAATTTACACTCAGTCATACGGTGTGACCCCATGTTGAAGCATGCCCAAACCAACATGGCCGAACAGGAATGCGTGCGCTGTGGAAAATGTCACTTTATTCACTTGCACTCCAGCATTTAGGAGGAAGATTTTATATGTTTTGTAAAACCATAACCCGTGTTGAATGTTTCTGGCTTATCACTGTGGTCTGATTCAAAGTATTCCTTCATTTCATACCACACTAATGGACAAGGACATATTTTATCATCATTACTGTCACAACATGAAACTTAATCATAGTTGTGGACAAACAGTAAAGCAAAGACCACTGATGGTACATTCAGTTGGTGGTCTGCACAAGGTTTTATACATTCTGACTTTCATCTGAGCTGCCATTACCTCTACGATATGGATTAGAAACAGGGGGAGGATGCTATGTGACTTGTATTAATGCAAAATGCTCATAATGAGCGGCAGATGGCAACAAGGGGGTTTGTTGGGTGGTTTGGACCCCTGCCAGAAATACTTCCCATCCCAAAATGCCCACATTAATTCTTCTCATTGATGGAGTGCTGCTGTCAAGATGTGTGTGCATGTGTGTGGTAAAGTGATGGCAGTGGTGGAGCGAGGTGAGCCCTCTGTAACTATTGCGATGTATACAAATTACACCGATTTGTGTTCAATGATATTTGGAGTCGAGAGGATTTCTTGCCATTTCGCATTGCTTTTTCAAACGGCTGAATCCCAGATAGAGCAGCTGAGTGGCTTCCTGTACCACTCTGCAAGGGGTGTGCTGAAGATTTCTATTTGTAAAACAGGATTCCCCGTGGCTTCATTGGAATATGCCAAATGTTTTCCAGTCACTTCACTAACTGAACACATACTGTGGCCTTTGCCTTCGATTTGTTGGTTCCAAAATTTTGTGTGAGCATGTGCAACATATTGCGTGTCTCTGTAGAGAAGCGTCTGTGGCATCTACTTTAAGGAGCAAAGTCAAAGTGAGCTGCCCCACCTCCCTTTTCATGTCTTAACCTCGCTCATTATTAGTGAAACATGCCAACGGGCCCAAGTAAGTTCAGCATGTGGTCCGCATCAGAGCTGAGGATCTTTCTTTCTCTCTGATCCAAGACTACATGGATGGAGAAGGGGACTGGAGTAACTGGTCAGCATGCAGCGTCACTTGTGGAAATGGCAACCAGAAGAGAACCAGGTCTTGCGGTTATGCCTGCACAGCCACGGAGTCCAGAACTTGCGATATGCCCAACTGCCCAGGTAAAATCCACATTATTAATGGTTGTAAAAGACTCAAGGTCCATGTTTTGAATTAGTGCTCTTTCATCATTTGTTCCTCCTTTCACTGTATATTCATCTCCTTAAAGGTATTGAAGATGCCTTCAAGACAGCAGCTACTGAAGTGAGCCTGTTAGCTGGAACTAATGAGTTTAATGCCACAGAGCTCTTTGGTGTTGGTAAGATTTTGTCTGCTCTTGTACTCCATACTATCCTTCATTCAGACATAATTGCGCTATCAAAGGCAGTTCATCCATGTGGCAGTGCTCCTGCACACACTTAGCATTCCTCATGCTTGCTTTGTGCTCCTTTACTGTGCAGCAGGGCAGGAAGAGCGGGGAACGCGGCTAGCTAGTCTCTCTTTGTTTTTAATAAACTTAGTGAAAACACACCTTCATCTTAAACTCCTGGTCACACTGCTGTTTTCATCCTCTGATTTTGGGGAGTGCTTGAAAGGAGACGTAGTATCTGATAGATTCATCATGTCTTTCAGACACAGACAGCTGTGAGCGATGGATGAACTGCAAGAGTGACTTCTTGAAGAAGTACATGACCAAAGTGGCCAATGATCTTCCCAGCTGCCCTTGCTCCTACCCAACTGAGGTGGCTTACAGCACAGCCGACGTACACGATGCGCCCACACGCAGAGATTTCCGCTGGAAAGACGCTAGCGGGCCGAAAGAGAAGCTGGAGATCTACAAACCCACGGCCCGCTACTGCATCCGCTCTATGCTGACCCTGGAGTCCACCACGCTGGCCGCGCAGCACTGCTGCTACGATGACAACATGAAGCTCATCACTCGCGGCAAAGGCGCCGGCACACCCAACCTGATCAGCACGGAGTTCTCGGCTGACCTGCACTATAAGGTGGACATCCTACCCTGGATCATCTGCAAAGGCGACTGGAGCCGCTACAACCAGGCCAGGCCACCAAACAACGGGCAGAAGTGTCCAGACAATCCTCAGGATGAGGACTACTACAAACAGTTTGAAGAAGCCAGAGAATTCTAGCCCAATGTGAAAGAAATGTTTAAAACTGCTTCAGCTAAAATATTATTTTAGGTCACATAACACATGAACTTTTAGACTCTGAGAAAAGACTTATTTGACTTCATGTGAAGCAGGCTCAAAACTTTGTTGTTTTTTTTTAAATGTAATATGCCTCTACTAATTTAGCTGCAAAGCTTAACTAAGATTTGGTCACTAAAAGGGAGAAATGGCTTCATATTCTTAAAAGGGAAATGTGTTATTGTCAAGATGCTTCTCTGTAGATTCTTTATGTTCGGTGAATCCGAGAGGCTTGTGGTAGTAAAATTATAAGATCCCTCAGGAATGTGTTGGAAGTAAGAGGGACAGAGAACAGGGTTGCCCGGCTTTCCTTATTTTGTCAGTCACAATATCCAGGTTTTCGTGTAAGCTCGTGGATATGTTTATTTAGCATGCACATCTTTTTTTTATTTTCATTCATTTACCCCTGTAATTTAACTTTGTCCTTTGTGTGTCTGAGGCAGTTCTTCATTGTAAAAAGCCTGCATTATTTTTGTAAAGTATTTATTAAGTTGTAGCTGTGTCCGGGTCGGGTGTCCATGATTGTGGCTGTCATTCTGAATGCTAACTTGAGATTCCTCTCTTGTTCATAAGTAGCCGTCATTGTGCACATCTATGTCTCAAGATAGGAATAAACCTGCGTAGAGTGTAAAGAATGTGTGAATTCAAATGTAAGGAAAGATTTTTGAGATATAAGTCTATAAAAAAATAAATTTTTAAAAAGTCAACGAACGTGTCAGATGATAGAAAAAATTGATGATCTCTGCACGATCTTCACAGGAAATGTCGAAAAGGTGTAGATGAAGAATATTTCAAGGTTAATCAGATGCTATTATATTTCTCTCCTGCTGTTAGAGGAAAATTGATTTTCAGGAAAAGAAAATGTATTTCATCTCATCAGTTACAGTCCTCTGACAGACTTAAGCCATTGCACAAGACTTCCATTAGTTCCATGCAGCGTGGCTGTCAGGCCAGGCCTTTTGATGGGGTTGTGATATTTCTTCAGAGGGTGAGGAGAATAAGGTTCCCTTGAATGTGACTCAAATTCTTTGTCTTTGGCATGTGTCCTCACATTCCTGAGTAATTTCTCAGTGTACACATGCACTCGCACACACTCACTGCTGCCTGTCCGTAGCAGAGACCTCTGACCATTCCCTCTGCGCTGAGGGCTGCAGTTATTGTCACACAGAGAAAGCCATTCATGGTGCCCTCATTCCTGCAGTCTTGTGTGCTGCACAGCTGGTCGGGTGCAGGGCTCGTCTTTATATTGCAGCAGGTCCCAGCACGTTTTAGCGCCCCTGAGGCGCTACTTGCAACCACCCATTTGTCTCACTATTCATACAAAATTCCTCCCTTGGCATCTTTCAACCCATTTATCCCAAACACAGCCTTTTGTCAACAACATACTTCCAACTGCTCACTGTAAATCACAGTTATACTTTGTTTTAAAGTGCGGTTGGGCTTCAACCTCTCCTCCATCAGGCCCCTTTTTTTTTTCCATCTTCTGTCCCTTCCATGAGTTGAAGCATGGTTCAATGCAGAGATTAAAGTAACCGGCATGGATCGTTATCTCAGCCGAGCGTCTGCTGAACAGGCCGTGGAGATCAAAGTAAGGTGTTCATCTTTATTTTGTAACATTAGTGCCAAGCTCAAATTGATGACATACTTCCATTCCCCCACACCCCACCCCTATCCAGTATCTCTTCTTCCAGACAGGCTCCACGTGTCTCTAGAGCAGGCAATTACTCGTGCGCCCTCCTCACTTTTCACCTCTCGCTTTGCCTTTCCTCCCCTCCCAGCACCAGCACAACTCGCACTGTAATTCCTTTGCTGAGACTTCACATTGGAGTCCAACCTTAGACCAGATAGTCCAGACTAAACTTGCTCTGTTGACTTCAAGGCGTCCGTGGGGCCTCACTTTTGTGTTACTATTTCCAGGACTCCATTGTGGTGCGTTTCAAAGGCTGAGAAGCACCACATTAGTGGTATATTGTCAAGGATCTGAAAGGGCTCATTAAACATCACTAAGATATGATTTTTGGTATTTTGCCTCTATTTTAGTTATGAGAAGGAAATCATGTTCAATGTACTCACACAGTTGAGGAACTGAGGTTGACTGTGCTGGCTCTGGGAATTCTCAGTAGATATCCACAGAAAAGAACTAACTATGGGATAAAGAAAACAAAGAAGAAAGAAGCAGTAGATTTTTGGATGTGTTAACACCAAGAACCAAGAAAGTCTCAAGGTTCTGCTGCTAATGTGGAAAAAATAGCACACAATAAAACAAGTGCAGGTGGTTTGTTTTTTTGGAGTTCCCTGTGAATGCTCCGATAGGTAAATAAGCAGGCTGCATAGTGGCAATCACACATCTCCGTGTTTTGTGGTGTGGTGCAGATGTGGCAGAGCCATTTTTAGCCTCCTTCCCTCACTTTCTTTCACTCCCTCCCCCGCGCTGGTACTTTATGGGTGGCGTAGCACAATGCAGGAAGTGTCTGGGCCACAATACCGCAGGGCTATAACAGCATGGCAAACCTAATTAAAAGGTTTTTCTTTTGGCTTCTAATCAGAAAGAGTTGACCTGGACCAGGAGTTTGCTTATTTAGCAGCCGCCCAACCCCCCCCCCCCCCCCCCCTTGCACTTTACTGACAAAACAAGGGGAAGGGCCACTGGCGCTCTGCCTGCCATAGGCTCGCATCTTTGGCACAGCAAAACAGAGGAGGGGGGGACCAAGTATGCCTGCATGTACAGCTGAACAAACAGCCCAAGTACATGTGGAACATCTGAGAGGGCACGGTGCCTTACTTAACCCCTGCTGCCAGGACATTGCTGAGATGCAGTGATCTGCAGCTACACCATCTACGGCAGAACAATGAACGCCCTGCTCCACTTACACATTTAATATCACTGTGTGCAGTGAACGTTACCTCGTTAGATCAGTCTGTTGGATTGAGTGGCACCTGCTGCTGGTTCATGTCCTCTATTGTTCAAAGTTAAGCAAAAATAACATGCACCTATTTTAATTCACACACAAAGTTGTGGAGCAAATCTCAGCCCCTTATCCGTGATTAAAGATATTTCCTTTTCATTCCTAGTTTTACTGAGCTTTCATGACTAATACACCATCATCCTATGCTCTGCTAGTAGCTTAAAGTGTAAATCCACATTTGTAAATCCGTGTGTAAACAACACTGAGATTCTTGCCTGGTCTTACGAAAGGAGCTTGAAACTCTTGTTTTTACCTCTACATGTTTGAATGTTGACGGTAGACACTGCAACAGTGTGTTGATGTGACAAAATATGGAGAGAAAATAGACTCAATATCATTGTGTGTGCGTAATACATGTTTTGTAAACCGTATAAACTAATGTGGGTGTAAATTTGGGTACTTGTATGTGTAACATGTGGTTTGTAAACCGTATGAACAGTTTTGTGTGTAACTGTGGGTACTTGCAATTGTGTTTTCAAATGGACACACACATATCTTGAAATTATGCACAAAAAATAAATTTATACATGCACAAATTATAAAAACAATGCATTTATGCACAGATCAGTTTACAGGCGCTCAAGAGGTTTTGAGACTCTTTTAACACTTCCAGGAGCCTCACAGCTTCGAGCGCACGTGGTGCATTCAAGTGCTGGTGGAAAGCTGGGTCATCTGGATTTTCATTGGATTTTCTTCCCGAATTATTTCAAAGTGGCTTTTAATGACAGAATAGTTCGTCCTGATGGATGGATGGATGTCTCAAAACCTCTTGAGCGCCTGTAAACTGATCTGTGCATAAATGCATTGTTGTCTGTGCGTACCAGGAGATTCATGGACATGTATTGAAGAATTTGTCTGCGTAGAAGCCTTTTTGAACATAAAATTCTGAGATTTGTGAGGTTAATGGTAAGAAATTTGAGTGTAGAATTTTAATGTTTGTGCATTTTTGTAATTTGTTCATGTGTAAATTTAGTTTTTGTGCGTAATTTCTAGATATTTGTGTGTGCATTTGAAAACACATTTGCAAGTACCCAAAGTTACGCACAAAACTGTTCATATGGTTCACAAACCAAATGTTACACATACAAGTACCCATAGTTACACACAAATTAGTTTATATGGTTTACAAAACATGTATTACGCACACACAATGATATTGAGTCTATTTTCTCTCCATAACCAAAGGGGCTGGTGGCCCTAAGGTGGTGAGAGGAAGAGAAGTCCACATGAGCATGGAAGCTGCATGGCCGTGACTCACGGTGACAGCACCGCTTGGCATGTGAGGACAGCAGGGCAGAAAGGCAAGGCTGTTGCCTTTGATCTTTATTTGCTCCAACGTCTGTTTTGCATTTAAGAGCTTTGCTGAGCGAAAGGCAATGGATACACCTTGAATGGCTCAGGACCCGGTCCACTTTTTAAATACCCGGGATCTTTTTTCAAAGCTAAGGGGATCCAGAACAGTGAGGGATGATGTTTGAAGTGGCAGGTTCTTTGCTGAATAGGGAACAGGGTCTCCTAGCAGCACAGATTAGCTCTGATGAAAAGAGGGTGCTCTATAATAACACATAATCACGCCCATGGAGAATGGTGACTGGGTACGCAGTTAGAGGCAGAGTAACATTCATCTCCTTTTGGATGGACTCTCAAGATAAAAACAAAAACAAAAACAGACACAACATCACATCTTAATGACATTCCTGACCTGCACATTAGTGACACCAAACAACTATGACATGTTACACTAGAGAAGCAAATTGGATATCATCAATATGATGTCCAATCTCCCAATCAGGCATAACACACTGACAGGTAGGCATTTCTCCCTTCAAAAGGTGAACATTTATCTTTTCACAGCTCTATTGCACATTCCTCTCAGACATCACAGTGGCCGCGGTCCAGGGCCAGCAGCTGGGAAAAGTCTTGCCCATAATACTCAGACAGTTTATGTATCAACCCAAATCAACAAGCATTTGTGGATTTTTTTTTTAAATTTCCAAACAGACTTGACAATTTCCACTCTTGTGCCATTTCAGAAGGCTTACAAGTCAGTCTGCAAAATTCTCTTTCAGTTCCAGTCCGACATGACATTTCTCTCCTATCTATTTCGAGCAGTTAAGACTTCAGATCATTTTTATGCTCTCTGGCTTCCCAATGACTACTGTTTGAACAGAAATAACTTTTTCCCGAAAAGGTCCAGTAAGGCTTAACAATGTCCAAACCTTTTGGAACTTTCTGTATTTCTATTTAAATATGACCTATAACATCATCAGATTTCCACACAATTGTTAAGAGTAGATAAGAAAAACTTTTAAAAAAATTATTGTAATAGATTGTGTTTTAGAGGAAAGCAATAAAATATGATAAATCCATGAGTGTCCAAAGTATGTGACCTTCTGGAAACAGTTTGAAGGTGGAATTAAAATAGGGCGTTTTCAATCGACAGGATTAGAGTCAGGTGTGAGTCAGGGGTCTTGTTTTCTTTGAAGGACAGGGATCTATCAAAGTTTGCAGTTTACTGAAGTTCATGGTGACAAATCTAAATGGGAATTTTTGGAGAAAGTGTTTCAGCACAAGAACATCATCCCATTTCTTAGTCTAGCAGCAGAGGCCCTCAGTTTTTGAAATACCCCTACCTGAGGTAGAACAAAACACAATGTTTTTTTTTTTAATCTTCAGGGTCTTTCGTTTATGAAATAGATTGTGTTCAGCTTTTATTTTGAGGTAAAATAATTTTTGGGGGGAATTCTTTACAACGACCCCAATCTCTGAAAAGGGGACAAATTAGGCCAGTCTGGATAAGGGGAAATATGAGAAAAAAGCCAAATACTTGGGAATGGCCACTCCTTTCCTCATAATATTTACTGAAGTATGAGCTTGGTGTCTGTCCTACATGAGTAAAGAGTCAGAAAGTAATTTACTTAAAAAATTATGAAATATAGCACTGAAGACATAGCTTTAGTTTAGGTGGAAATTGCATTTATTAATTGCAATTATTACTTTTTAAATATAACTTTATAGCATATCAACAAGATTACCTCACTGGTTATAACTGGGCATCAACTGATACCTGTTGCTATCATTTATGCCATCCATCCATCTTCCACTGCTTATCCAAGATCGGGTTGCGGGGGCAGCAGCCTGAGCAGGGAAGCCCAGACTCTCCACAGCCACATTATCCAGCTCATCCGGGGGGATCCCGAGGCACTCCAGAGAAGGGGATAGGCCCAAGACACGCTGGAGGGATTACATCTCTCGGCTGGCCTGTGACCGCCTCGGGATCCCCCCGGATGAGCTGGATAATGTGCAGTCTGGGTTTCCCTACTTTACATTATGAGGTTACACACATTCTGTCTGTTTGATGATGTAGTATAATCACCTGGTCTTTTCTTCTCCAAGCATGAGAATCCATCAGAATGAGCATTCTTAACTTATAGGCAATGCCACCCTTTCTTCATTCAGAATGACCTAATTTGGCTGTTTTTAGAGAAGGGGTTTGTGTAAAGAAACCTCATTTACAATAAAACTGTATTAGATATCTTTATAAAACCAATGACTATTTTCAAAAACACCTTAAGCAACGTAGTAACAATGAATCTGACAGGAATTGAGGATTTTCTGATAAATAAGAGAAAAGTAAAGAAGTCCTCTAACAGAAAATATCAGATCATGTCCTGAACCTTAAAAAGCAGGTCATGTTGCAAGACACAAACCCTAAGTACACAAAAATAGTTCTAAAATATAATAAAGTTAATGTTCCCAACATTATTCTCAGCTTCTATGTTTTGGAAGGACCTAAAATGATCAGTTAACGAGGGAAGGGCACCCATCAATATCCCAGAATTATAGGAGTGCAATACAAATGTGCAGGACTACTTAATGGAAATGCACACAGGGTGCGCACACAATTCTCATAAAAACATATAGTTTCACCCACAGACAGGTAAAAAAGGATCATGTTCTTTTGTATAACAGAGGATTTTTCTTTAATGTTCTTAACAGGTGTCATTTTCTAACTTTTAAAATTTGGAACTGTGATACGAGTATAGAAACTAACAAACACAAGAAAACAAAGGCTCATAAGCATTCAGGAATTGTATAGTGGGACAAATATGTGCCAAATCATAAAGTTAAATGATCAAAAACAGACACAAAAACATAGCAACATAGGTTTTATTTAGTTCCTTAGCACTGCAGAGAGTGGTGCACATATGATTTCCATAGCTTATACAATTTTATATTCATTGCATTTTCATGTAAACAAAGAAGCTCAACTGTGGTTTTGTTGGGACTGGAATTCTTAGTAACTGAGTGAAAATGTGAAATCAGTACAACCCATTACCCCAACAGAAGTTAAGTCAATTTCTTTTTTCAAGTAAAATTCAAAAGCACCATCTCATGGGCTTGATGCATACATTAGTTTTTAGATGTATTTTTTTTTCTTAATCAAGAAAATACATCTCTCCTTCAATGGGACTGTACAAATATAAATTGAGATTTTTACATGATAACTAACAGTCATGTTTGGTGGTAAATTTCAATGCTGCTACCTGAGCATTTTATATCTGGAAGTGCATAGCTTCCTCCTTCTTGATCACCTCTACAACCATCACGGGGGGGGGGGGGGGGGGGGGGGGGGTTCCTTTGTTTTTTTCCCTTCATCCGATCTCTCTTCCCCTTTTTCCACCAAAACCAAACCCTTTTTTGGCTGAAACGCCAACAGAAATTTTTCCTT
>JBBBVU010000017.1:9432939-9451726 GCA_037177055.1 Atherinosoma microstoma
GTGTGTGGATGGATGGTGGAAGGGCAGGAATGTGTGTGGTGTGGGGGGGTACACGTGACGAGAGGGTGTGTGGGTGTGGGGGAGGGTGGGGGTGGGGGGAGGGGTGTGTGTGTGGATGGTTGGTGGGAGGATATGAGTGCGTGTGCGTGTGGGGGATACGTGTTGAGAGGGTATATGGGGGCAGGGGGAGGAGAGTGTGTTTGAATGTGGGTGGATGGGTGGTGGGAGGGTAGGAGTGTGTGTGGGGGTTGTATGTGTTGAGAGGGTGTGTGGGGGTTGGGGGAAGAGGGTGGGTGTGGATGGGTGGGATGGGTTCTTGGGGTGTGTGGCTGGAGCACTGGGGTGCGGACTGACCCCCGTTGGGTGGTCATCTGGGGGGGCTGTGTCCACCCCGGACTGCCGGTGTTCGGCGGGGCTGGCGGCTGCTGCACTCGGCCTGCCGGGGCCGGTGCCCCACAGCTGGCTTATTATTAATAATAATAGTAATAGTATCATTATTATCATTAATTATTTAATAATCTTTTGCCTCACTGCAAAGTGTGTTGTTTGTAGTCCAGTTGGATTGCATTGTCTGTATGGTGGGTTTTTTTCTCTTCCCTCCGGTCGGGGTCCAGCAATAAGATGCAAATTCAAAATAAAAACTAAAATAAAGATTTTTTCAAGAGGGACTTTATACATATAAAGCTCTACTTAACAAAGTAAATTTGCTTGGCACAAAACAACAGCCAGACAATCATTCTGATTGCTACAATGCTGGACAAGACAGGTGAAAAAAAAACAAAGAACAAAACATGCACACCTGACAATTATGCAGAATGATACTGATATCCCCACTGGTGCGTCATTTTTAGTACAACTTTAGCTTTTTCGGACCAGCTAGTGGCCATAGAAGGGCTGATGAGAGAGTCGGACCATGAGTGAAAAGGAAAAGGGGGGGGCAAGGACAGGGGACTTTGAAATCTGAACCAGACTTGAACAACAGTGCCTTCTCTTCATACAAAGTGACAGAGATACATTAGCCAACAAATAAGTCAGAGCTGAGATTTCACTTAGAACCGAGACCACATTATCAAGACCTTTGGCTTAAGAGGTTAAAGTCACTTGATGGTTACGAAAAAGAAAAAAGAAAAGAAAATTCTAGCTGATATAATCATTTCCTAGCAGCAGTGGTTAGGCTCTAGTTTACATCCAATCAATTTTGCAGATTATTGAGAACTGTTTGTCATCTGAGTCATTTGTGGAACAGATTGTGAAGTCTTATAAAGAGGTTTATGAGGCTTTTTGTGTGTACAAGATTGGCAAAGTTTAAACCAAAAAAACAGTCCTGACCAGTGGTAATTATTCTGTTTTACAGGGGACACTGCTTCTGAACTGGCCTAAACACACCATTTGTAATCCAGCTTTTTCTTCGTGAGCTTGACGACATCACCATAAAACAGTTTTTCATGAAAACTCCCTAGTGGCTTGTTTGGTACGCCCTCAAACCCAGAACCAGCAACAGCTTAACACCACACCATGTTTAAGATCAAACTGACCTATCAGACCACACTAGGTTTCAATTGAGACATGCCTTGAAGACACAGGCAATATATTTGAGCATTTCAGTCAGAAGGTGATATAAGCTACTGCAACAATGAACAGCATGAGCATGAGCAAGCATGATATCAAGTTCATAAGACTTCTGTATACCCAAAGTTATAGTGTATAGTTGAACAAATCAGTAGAATTGTGCAATTCTACTGATGTTTGGATGTTTTCACATGCTTTTCGAGACTAGTTGATTCCAATCTAAAATCTTTTTTTCATGACAACGGGATGTATGGAAGTCTGTTTAAAAAGACAAGCCAAGATCGTTGCATACACAGAGGCATAAAAAGATTGATGGTCAACATAAAAATGTAAAAATGCTCATCCAGATTACCCAAAGCGGCCATCATGTTGCATAAAACGACAAATAATTTCACATATACTTTCCTCAGAGGGAACTTTTATAAACAAATATGCATTTCAGCTACTTTGCATAGTTTACAAATCAACCACATTTAATGTTTTTTTTTTTTTTTTTTAAGTAACGATATTAATCTGAAAGAAAATACATAGAAATATATTCAACTTCCATCTGTTTTTGTAACTTTCAAGTAAAAAAACGGATACAAACCAGTGTATATGATGGAAACAAAAGAATTTCACATTTATCATTATTATCATTATCATTATTATTGTTATTGCACATTTCAAGAGGAAGAAAGAGGAGAAAGAAGAGGCTGTACCTTTGAAAGTCACAGCAACACGTTTTAATTTTCTGGCTAATTGGGAATCTCACCTTTGCTTTGCTATCTTGTGCAGACATATAGCCAACGCACATGCTCTCTGTGGTGTGACTCCATAGGAACTCCACTGTAAATAAACACAGATGAAAAGATTAAAGACAGAGTGAAGTACATGCTGATTTAATCATATAAAGCTGGCAGAGTAAAAGTTCAGGGACTAAACAGAAAATGTTACTGACTGAAAGTTCAGTTTCACCAAACAGAGAAATTAGTCTAGCCTTGTGATGGACCAAACAATTAGTTTTGTAGTAAACTGTGAGCATGCCCATTGACATGAAAATATATGTCTGGAAGTTGTAAAAGGGAAAAGGAGGGTAGAATATGAGAGAAGTTCAGAGAGTCTTTTCCAGCACAAGAAGGATGTGGTTGACCTACTGCATAATCTTTTAATCTTAGTCCAGTTAGACAAGGTTTCTGTGTAAGGACTACATGCAAAAGTGCTTCACCAACAGCAAACTAACATGAAGCATCATATAAATAACACCTATCCTGTTGTCAAGTTTAAAAAGATTCTTTATTCCTTACTTAACATCAGCTCTGCTTTTTCAGTGGTTCAATTTTACATGATAAAATTAATTTGAACAGTTAACATTAAAGCACAGAAATGGATCTCATGGTCCAAACTTTGGGCAGAACTCAGGTTCATTTAAACTCTTTCCTGGCAGCTCTCTTCAACTCTAGGAAGAGAAACCAGATCCATCAATACAATTAGTCAAACTGGGGAGTATTCAGAAGGAGCCACTTGTCTGAAGATTAGCTGTTGATTCCATAGTGGGAGGTCTCTGTTTGAATCTGAGATGAAGGGTGTGAAACCAGAGCCTGATTGCGCAACTTAAAACACAGACCACCTGCCAGGAAAGCCACACTGCCTCCGTCCCTCTGCCCATTTATCTAGTGAAAGATGTTTGTACATTCACAGCCAAATCTTTGCCTACAATCATCGGTGACATGGAGGTTAGACTGAGACTTGACCTGAAATTATTCATGCCTTACCCAATATACCCTGAATATTTTGAGATGGCTGCGCTTCCACACAGCTACAGCACCTCAGGACGATTACTCCACCCAAGACACGATCTTCGCTGGCCAGAAAGGGTGAACCTGGACACACAAAGCAAACAATCCAACTGCGCTGAAAAAAATGACATGATGAAATGAAATAATGAAAAAACAAAAAAGCATCCATTCAAGTTGATTTCTTTAAGAGTCTACTTAAACAACTGAAAGCAATTACTCTGACAGATGTATTTATCTTTTTAGCAGACCGTTAAATGAAAATATTTCACAAAATCTATGTGGGCAACAGATTCATGATAGGTGGTGTAATTTCAATTATTCAAACAGTATGCACTCCTTTATCGCAATATTATCTCCTTTCACAAAAAAAAAAAAAAAAAAAAACAATAAGCAGAAAACAACCTCGGTATGCAAAAAGGACTAGTCTTACAACATGATTAAATTTCAACCTTGAATGAGGTGTTGCATAAATGCAGAAACAGTTGGATTGAGTAATTACTATGGTGCAATAAAAAAAGGCTCAGTTTGGAACAAAAAGGGAAGAAAAAAGGGGGAAAAAACACAAAAACAAACTACAAACAGCTGTACCGTGTCTTCCAATGCCTGAAAACGGCAACAAATAAAGAGAAAACAGGACCAAATGGAGCATTTGATGAAAATATTGTGTCTGTATTCCACTTTTTTTTTTGCTTCCACATTATAATTTTCCCATTTTTTTTCTTGTTGGTTGGAAAACATTTAAACCAAATCTGGTTACTTCTTTCTATTGCTAAACAGTCCACCATGACTTTTATAAGTTCATGCTGTAAACAAGAGAATGGTTACTTCTTTTTTTATACTACATTATTTAGCCTGATACAGTGAGTGAAATTCATTAAACTACTGGTCTATGAAAGAAAAATGTAAAAATCTGATCCTATCTATGAAAGAGAAACAGACAAATCTTGGAAGGGCTGTAGCAGTGTGGGCCTCTTACTGAACTTCCACAGACACTGTCATAATTGGTTCTGCTAAAACAGGATTTATGGAGCTTTGTTCTACTAGATGTGCATCTTGAAAGGAAACAACAGAAGAAATAACTTCTAAATGACTTCATTCAGCCCGTCCTTGGTGCTACAGATATCCATTACAGAGCCAAACTGGGATGGACTTCTAGGGGCCAGATCAAGGCAGAAACCACCACGTTTCCATTTGTTCTTTCTTCCTCTCTTGTGAGCTATCCCACAGGTCATTCCCAGGCACAGCAAACACACTTAACAAGGCTTTCGAACACTGACCACTTCTGAGAATACAGCAAAATTACATCTTCAAATAAACATTCAGCAAAACAATTATGTTTTCCAAAATTATCTGTGGCTGTCAGCTATGATGTGCGGAACATATAAGAGTCCTGTTTATCCAGTGAAAAGGAGACATAAATCAAAAGCTGTGTCTTCTGATTCAATTATTTCCAATGTTTCGAGTCGTTTGCTCATTCCTTATGTTTAGTAACATCTGTTCATTTAATTCTCTCAGAGTTCTTCTCACAAACACGTTTTTGGCTTGCAACAATGGGTGTATGGAAAGCAGCAGTGATCCAGCTATATGTGGGTGACTCACTGATGAACTTGTTTTGCATAGCCTCCAGCAGTGCTTGGTGGGCATCTTCAGACTGCATGGCAGCGGAGCATTCACGAGCCAGCATGGTGCGAATCAGATGCTCTCCACATCCTTTCAAAAGACACACAAACATACAACAAATTTAGAGGTGGAGGGCATGTAGTTAAAATGGCATTCACCCAAGAATCTAAGGAGCGTTATAGATCTCTAAAGTCTTAAAATTGCTACTCTGGTCATTCTGGGATATCATTATAGGTGTAGCATGACATTTTTCCATTTGCTAAATTTAACTTCCTCCTTCAAACCTTCCTGAAGAAATACTTATATTTTAAGTTTCTCTGTCCTGATCCCAGTTGGTCTGGCACACAGTATAAACTCCTCTTCTGTAAACTCAGTTAGTCCCTTTCACACTTGCACAAGAGTAGTCAAATATTTTAATGATGCTCCAGAGACGAGAATGCAAATGTCTGCAACAATCACTCTGGATATCTGTTGATATTTTTACTAGACCACCAGTAAAATCTCCAGCTCATCAGCGGGTGAAACAATGTATGAATATGTCAACAGATATCCTGGAGCATGTACTGTTACTATTCATGCTGGAGAAACCTTTTCCTTTTTGCTGACATGTATGCTGCTTTCTGCTCAATCCCTGTAATTGTGGACACTTATACAGTAGATACTTGCAGTACTGATAACAGCAGAATAATCTCCTCTGCCATTCTGAATGTGTTGGAAATAAATAAAACAAAGCAATTCTGCATCACTTGCTGCTTCTTATGCAAGCTAGACAGTTGTTACCACACACACTTTCCTTGTGCATTTCCTGCTGGGAGGGCGCATCTCCAGCACAAAGCCTCCCACAGCGATGTGCTTGTGAAAACAACAAAGCGGCAAAAGACCGGGCTAATTTGTCAAGACTAACTCATTAACTCATTTCTGATGTTCAAGTGTGAAAATGGCTCATGGTTCATGCAGCATGTGCATGCATGCTTGTAACAAATATCACGACTGTGCAGTTATGAATTTTAAGTAAATACCACTGTAAGTCTCATCAGTCACATTTTCCTAGTTGGGCTCTGATGGCTAAACGAAAGGTTTGATTTATTCACGTGTGGAGAATATTCCTTCAGCCGAAAAGGACAGCTTCAACATGAAGTAGAAGAATGTATGCTGAATTACCAAAGTTGTCAACTAAAACACACCTAAAGCTTTCTTTTTTCTTTTTTTTTTTGCTAAACCAAACCAAAGTGTAATACAGTCTAATAAAGACAAAACAAACAAAATGAGAAAAATTCCAGCAGTGTTTGTTTCAGGTGACTCCAATTAACATCTCAATCTGTCTGGTACTCTTCATTTAAGCTACTTGTAAATGTAAATACTCCAAAGAGAGCAACATTTATAAAAACCAGAAAGCATATAAAAGCATGTGTCAGCCAACACAATGCTGCACAACAACAGGTGCACTTCAATCTTTTCAAATAACTGCTTATAGTGCAATGATTAAAATCAATATCACATTGATTTTTAAGAAAAATACAAAAACTGAATGCACGCTGAATACAATTGAAATCACCCTCCTAAATAGTAAATCTACCCATACCAAGGAAAATTGTGCGAACAAAACTCATCTGGCAGAGCTCTTGAGAAAAGCCATAAAGACAGGGGAATATAGCCTCATTGTTTCTGTAAAAACACAAATGAAGGCCCCTATAAAACATCAGGTAACTACAACAGAACCAAATGCAGGTCAGTAACTGTGGAGACCAAATGCCTGGAGCAATTTCAAGTTCTTTTTAAAGCAAAGCAGAGAGTTGGACTGGCCATGTACTGCAGCTTTTGCACTGTTTACCATAAACTCCTCTGTCAGAAAGGAACTGGATATTAATGCAGCTGAACTGGAACAGAGTCAGAAACTCAACAGGACAGAAATGTACAAGAAAAGAGGCCAAAAGAAGCAGACACAGTTTGAGACATTCAGAAGCCATAAGAGTAAACAGTGATGTTTGTGTGTTGCTCTTGCGCTGACCACAGCAAAGTAAAGGCCAGATGAAGCAGTCAAAATAAGATCAACATGAGCCACATATTACAAAAGTGACTAAAATGGAGAGAGTGTGAAGGAGGATGAGTGTGCGTGTGGCTCCCTAAGAGGTGAAAGGAAGAAAGGGTGACATGAAGGGCTAGGGATCATACTGCTTGTGACAGTGAAAATTATTGGGTTTTTATTTTCCTTTTTTATGTTTCTTTTGATGGAAATGCCTTTCATGTTCAGAAATTAAAAACAGGTGTTGTGCTGGAACACACATTATGCTTTCCAAAACCATAAGGCTGGCTTTTTGTTGGTAACATCAAAGCACAAAGCCACAATATAGGAAGACAGGGTGAGGTGACAATACATACTGATCAAACATCTATATTTGATCCACTGAGGTAACAGATGAACAGCAGACATTTCTTAACGTAGTGGTGTTATCCTGCAAGATTAATGCAACACAAACAGGATAGAGGAACTAAACTGGGTCACCTTTAAGCCCTTTAGCTGCAGTCAAGAAGCAAAATACACTTCTCTCTAAAACAAAAAAGGCAACTTGCAGTTAAAGATAGAAATAGAAAAACGTCCTTCATCATGCAATGAAAATCAATAAATAGTAGAGAAGCATGGATTCTTTGTCTTTCAAATACAGACCATACTCTCTTCTACAGATTCACAGTAATGATGTCTTCATAAATCCACACTATGAATCATTAATGATATATTAGCTTTGCTTTGTTTTTTGTTGTTTCAATACCTTTAAATGTCTCAGTGAATGCTGTGGATCATATATTCAAGTATGCTTTACGGTTGCATAAAATGCAGGATATATTAGAGATCCAAGTACATATAACTCAAGCTTCAGCCTGTCTGATCAAATCAGCTCATCTGCCCTGAGATGCATTAGGCTACTGATCCACATCAAAAGGTTTTTAATGTTCCCCAGAAGCTATGTCGCAGACGTCTACACATCTTAAAGAAGAGGGCTTATATGGCCTCTCTACCTCACATTTAAACTAGGCAATGTTGCTTTCAGCTACAGAGGGACGCGTTTTCATTTCTGGAAACACTGAGGCATGATTGTATATGTTATAAAAATCTCAAGAAGAATGCAACGTGATTTCATAATGGCAGATTGGTCCTGAAAGGGAAGGATGTTTTTCTCCAAATGCCTGAATTAATTCAAACTTTAAAAAGCCAGGAGTTAGTTGCAGGAAGTTTGGGTCATGCTGAATATTGTAAAAATGTGTCTTTAAAAGGCCAATTTCAACCATAAAAAATAATTGCGTGATCTAATAAGATTATTTACGCTTCAGATCATTCTTGATATTCTTGTAATTGCTTAAAAGTGTTGTAGTCAATATATTTACAGGTCATTTCACACATCAGGCCCTAACTTTGCAAATACAGTCTTGTAATCTTTCTGCAGGGCCTTTAACTCTAAGATGTTTTAAGATGGGGTTGTTGATTTTTCATTGCACATCAAGGTATGAAAGTTGTGCCTCTGTAAAGCAGAGGAAGTATTAACGATGGTAAATCAATGCAGTGTTTAAGGAAGAGCCAGCACAGGTTTAACACGTCACACAAGCTTGCTGTGGTTAGTGTGAACATGCAGTGGTGGCCCTGAGAGGATGGTCTTAACGACATTACAACCATTAGAGAAAATGATGGAAACAACGCTCTTGGAGGATGTTTACTCAAATGTTTAATTTTGTAAAAACTAAACAAACCAAAATATGATCATTCCTCAAAAAAAGTTAAGTAAGTAGATAAGTAAATATTCATAAATATTTAAGCTTTAATTGTTGGCATCTTTTTCAGATTGAGGGAAGAAAAAAAGCCAACCTGACTAACTGATGGGAAATATCAATAAGAGCTGTAACAATGGAAGAGCTTATAAAACTTCAGAAAGTTATTCAAAATATGTCAACAGGGCATAAAAGGGAGCCAATATCTGTCACAGAATTGTAAGAAAGCAGCTTTAGAAAATGGGATTTACAAAAAGAAAAGGCAAATGTAAAAACCATCATTAACATCTAAACAGAAGTAAACAAGTATACAGCGGGTTAAAGAGAAGTTGTAATGGACTGTATGAAATTGGATGAAAGTGGTACTGAGTGATCAATCACAAATCTATATTTGGCAAAGAGATTATGCCAGAACTTTTATTTGGTCCAGGTCCAACTGAGAATAGATCATATTTTTGCAGATTGAAATGTTGAGTATTCAAACTTCTCTCCAGGAAACACATCAGTCAGTAAATAAATAGACAAGATTTGAATCATAGTTCAAATCTATGAAGAAAATTGAAAAAGACAAAGGTCCATGTCAAGGCTTCATCCTGTAAAGCTGGTCTGATCTGATAAATCAATCAGTGAAAACGTAAAAAAAAAAAAGTCAAGCTATCATAAGATAAACAAAATTTTTTTTTTTTCATCTACTTGATTTGGGAATTTTTTTTCGAAAAAATAAAGAAAATCCTAATGCCTACATAGTTCTGATCAGCTGCCTTTTTTTAAACGATTCAATCCTTTGAATTACTTTACACTATCTTAAAAGATAAACTAAACTGAAGGTAATTCATTCCAACGATCTGAATCTAGACAAATCTATTTAGAAAAATTGCCATTGCTGCATTGCACTCAAGCTGGCTCTCCTTCTTTTATATCTATAACAGGTGTCCCATGTCAAATGTCACAGCGAATCCAAATAGCTTTGCAATGCACCTGGCATGCAGCTGACTAACAAAGAGTAGAGTATGATGACTCAATCAGCTGAGGAAGTGACTGATGAGAATCACTCAGCAGGAACGGCTGGAGGTCATCGGAAAGTATTATGAGGCTTTTTTAAGCTTGACTCACTGGGACTGATTCATGTGATCTCCAAAACAAAAGGCAGACTGCTGGTAAAATACAACGCTGGGAGGAAATACTGCATAGAATACACTGAAACAAAACATGCATGCACCGATTGGATTTTAGAGAATATGTTGTTATACCTGAGGTACTCACTGCTGTAGAGTAGGGGTTCATATTGCAGGCATTTTCAGCCCAGCAGCCACATCCATAATGAGCAGCCTAAAAACAACACACAAGGAGAAAGAATAGGAGAAAAAGAGTTTTGTTTTTGCTTTAATAGAATTTGAAGTATCATAAATAAAACAAACAAAAACATAAATGGAAGAGGCTGGTCATTTCAGCCTAATTAACATTTTTTATATCTTCAACCAACTTGTAGCAGCATGCTAGACTCAGTGTATTGCTCTTAGGGATGTGCTGATATACGGTTTTAAGGTATACCGTGGTATGAAAAAGTCAAGGTATGATTACCACTACATTTTTCATCATACCGTCATTCCGCGATACCTGCAGTATGAACTGTGTTGTTCTTATAAATCACAGGGAGAGTGTGCAAGTCAGGTGTACCTGGAGTTGTGTGCAGGTGCGGTAAGGATGCATGCTGACTGCATGGCTAGATAACATGCTAGTCTCCTTAAAAACATTTCTTATCATAGCCTAACCCAGAAAAATGGATGATTCCCTCGACAATCCAGCAAAATCATTAGCTTCAAGCTAGCTTTATCATTGCTGCCTAAATGTAATACTTTCTACCCACGTGGCTTTCTGTGGTCAATGATTACGTTTACATGCACACTGTCCTGCAGCTAAAATGATTTAACTGACGTCGGTAGAGATATCGGTGGAAAAAAAACACGGGATAGGCTTATAGAGATTTATTGATAATTTGTTTTGATGTCTTGATGTTCTTTTAGCTGCTTTCTCTCCCTGCATTACATATTGACCACAGAAAGATGTTATTGTTATTGTTATCTTTTGTTTTAGAGGAACCCTTGAGATTTATTCAGGGCACCAATGCTAGAGTATATTAATATTAAATTGAAAGATATTTGTGACCATAGTATTTCTTGTCATTATTCAGTTAAAGCAAACAAGTTGATCTGTTTTTCACCCATTTAAAAAGCTATCAAGAGCGTAGTTATAATACCACGGTACACCGTGAAACCGTGATATTTTTGCTCAAGGTTATCATACCGTCAGAATATTATACCGCCACATGCGTAATTGCTCTATGCATAAAGTTTTCCTAACACTAAAAGTAACTATTAAGCCAAGGCAGTAAATATTACTCATTCATCTGCTTCAGCTCCATGTTGTAGTCGTTTTGCAAGTTGTGCTGTTTTTAAGAGAAACCCATGAGTTCTTGCAGCCACCTCAAAGTATACTTTGAGTAAAATAAGTATTGATAACACACAGCAGACTAACACAGAAAAGGGAGAAGTAACAAAGGAAGCAGATCAGAAATCTGCAGGGCTTCAGTGGTAACAACGCTCAATGGCTAATGCATTGGCAAGAAATTGCCCATTTACACATGCAGCAGACACATTCTCCTTTCACGTATTACATTTCAGGCACAGACTGTGTAAAACTCTGCCGTTACAACTGTATCTGAAAAGTGAAGTATTATTACGTTCAGGGGCCTTAAAGTACAACACTCCTGAGAATCCCCAAAGGGATGGCTCCAAATAAAATGTAATGATTAAAAAAAACAACTTGTAACTTCCATTGAAAAAACATAAACTTCTCTCAACTTCTTTTTAGGTCTCAACTTATCTGCATTAACCAAAGGAAGAGACTACAACAATTAAAAGAACTGCAAGCATGGGGAATATTAAGGATTGAAAGGAGGAACTTGTCTCATTTAAACTTCTGGATCTGGTGTTCCCTTTATTGAATTTGGTGTCATTAAGCCAAGTCCTAAAGAGCTATTAAGCAAGAAATTTTTTTATTTTATTTCTTTAAGTCTAGCAAGGGATTTAACAAAACATCTCTATGTCATTTCAGATAAACAAAACCACTTCAAACTTATTCAAAAAGAAGTTTTAAAGGATGCCAAAATTTCAATGTAGCTAATTGTGACAATAGCCCCTGCATCTGTCAGTGTCAAAAGTAAAGATTCAGGATTAGAGAGATCTGACCTGCACTGGAGGTGTACCAGAAAAAAAAAACACACAAAAAAACCTTTGCTATCCAAAAAGAACATTAGAGGAAAATAACAGTTTGCCAATGAACATATAAGCAAAGACCAGGTGTTTTGAAATAATGTGCTCTGGATAGACGGATCAAAGATAGTTGTCTGGCCACATGTCTGGCGCAGACCAAAAGCAGCTGTTCTGGAGAAGAACCTAAAGTGTGAACGATGGTTAGGCTGCCACCAGTTCAAGGCAGCTTGCAGTGGTTCATTTAACTACGAATTATACATCATATGAGAATGGTGCCGCATTAATGACTGCCTATTGCAATGGAACTGATCAGATTGTGACTTTCTTTGCAATTTGAGATTTTCTGCTCAGCTTCTTTTCTGTCAAAACACCAATTTTTTAAATCTTTTTGAGCCGGTTTGGATGCTGCACTAAAACAAAAACTGCTAGTAATTCAGACGTTTTTACTATCTGTTATTATGAGCAACTATGCCAAAAGGAAAACTGGTTGATTAACTGAATTTCCCAAAGCCCAAGCCCAAAAGAAGAACCCAAATCCAGACATGTTGAAGCAAAGATGTCAAGGATGGGGGGGCAGGTGCAAAACAGAAAGTACAGGGAAAATCCAAAGAATATCTTCAAATAAAATGAACGAGCATTGAGAGCTGATAAGGAAAATGAAATGGAAGGAAACAGGTATGATGTGTGGAAAACCTCTTTAACACCTTGAAACTGAAGGACAATTGCACTCAAAAGAGATTTAAAAGATTTCAGCAGGATGATGTCAGAGACTGACAAACAACTGTGAACTTTGCATATGCTATACCAGTACTGATTCTGCAAAACTGTAGTAATCATCATGTAAATTAGTGCAAAATCTACAGAATGCAAAACTTTGTTTTTCAAAACCTGAAACTGGCTAAAAATGAATCACTTTTAATGTCTCATCATATGTGCTAGCATGAAACATAGTAAGCAGTGTATACCGCACAGTTTAAGTCAAGTTAAGTGTAAACAAGTAAAAGTTTTTATATGTTTAAAAGTAAATAAGAAAGAAAAAAGCAATCATAGAGGAAGGCCTCACTACCTGGCCAACCCTGCCGGGATGTTTCATCGCCAGGCCTCCACTGGACACCGCTGCAGCTACATTTCCCTCCAAGTCTACCACGACAGCGCCGACTGTATCGAGGCAACCTGAGCCATTTTCCTAGATCACAGGGAATAAGAAAAAGGAAAAAACAGTCACATGAGCTGAAAAATATATACAAATGGGAAAGAAAATCAAATAAGAATTTGAGCAACGCAGAGAAGGAATCCAAATAGTCTCATTCTGAACCAAAGATGTCATCCTTGACTGAGAATATTTATACAATTTAACAAGTACTGCATGAAATTATGAATCACTCTTCCATTCCCCTTCATTTTTCATAAATTAAAAAAAAAATGCAATGTTGTAATTTCAATCAGTTGTTTCTTTCCCTGATTGCAGTTTGTGTTGGAAGTGATTTGTTTGTGAACCATTGTGAGTCAGACTGCATGATGAATAGAAATCTGGATGGTAAATGTGCAAACTGGCATGATGATGCATGATCAGAATTCCACTTCTAGCAGAAACTAAAGACCTTGATTAAACTTTGGACTTAAAAGGCAAAGTGAAAAAAACAAAAAAAACAATGCATGAGTGTTTCTCATCCATCTCCTGCTCTCCCTGATCAGCCCTGTCTCCAGGCTTCTGAGGCCAAAGAGAACCACAGCCAGCTATTTTGAAATGAAAAATCACAGTGCCATGCATTATAAAAACCTTTCAATGATGAAATACACAGGAAATAATGCCTGGAAAACATGGGGGTGTCTTAGGGGTTATGTTAATATGCTTTAAATTTCCTGAAATATTTCAACAATTAGGATACAGGTGTCTACACTGCATTGAAAGAGGAATGAAAATATTTCATTGCTTGGCAAAATGACAAAGACATAAAAAGAACATTCAGTATTAAAATTAGAACCAGGCTGCAATAATGAGTTTTATTCTTCCTTTTTTAAACTGAACCCAACCTATAATAGCTTGATACAACATGGGGATATTTCCTTTTAAATGACCAAATATCTCAAGTGCAAAGATAAAATTATGGGCAAGGCAAAATATATTGTAAAATTTGTATTCCTGTAAGCTGTTACTGACAGTCAGAGGTAACATATTTATCTTAACACAGGCCAAGCCCTTTTATGAGAATAATCTTTTCTCTTTCATTAAGCCATATGACAGAAAGCCCAATCACCGAATCATAAGTCATTTGACTAAACAAGCAGCCCAATGCAGTTGTTTGCTTTCTTTTTGATGTATATATAATTAATTTTGTACATTCATGTAGCTGAACTAATCAAAACAAAATACTACTTAAAAAGTGCTTTCAGCTGAACTCATTGTAAGTCCGCTCAGCATTTGTGCTGCTATGGGAACTGAAGCATGTGATGGCATAACTAACTGAATATAAACTTGTCTTGGATTTGAGTTCCTACACTCATTTCTTTGCATCAAACAGCATATTCCACCATATGTTGTATGCCTTTTTAATTCCAATTGATGCCATATGGTGAAAAAACAATATGCATAACAGCTGGTGTAGATTATTTGGTGAGCAGCAAGCATTTCATCATTAATAATGGGCTTGATAGACCATGTCATTCATGTTGAATTCTCAGTAAAAGACATGAGACTCACCATAGGGAAAACAACATTGTATTGTCTCATCAGAACACTTTGGCAGCAACATGAGTTAAAAGGATTTCCCTTTGTCAACACCTGATTTCTAAAACTTTTCTTTTCTGTAAACTAAAGAGGAAAGTAAAGCTTTTGATTGGACATTTTTTAGACTATTATTGGTATTTTTAATTTATTTCAATTTTATTCTGTTTAATTTTTATTATATCTTAGCGTATTCTATTCTATCCTTCAATTTTACACAGTTTTATACCATCTTCTCCAGTGTCTTATTTCCCTGATGCAATTAGTGAGGGTTAGGACAGCGCTTTGAGACATCATGCATGTGTGGTGTGTGTGTGTGTGTGTGCACATATGCAGTTGCTATGGGTGTCTGTGTGAATATGTTATGTATGTGAGATTTTTGGGTTTACAGTCTGAGGGATCTGATGGGTGGGGGTGGGGGCTCAATGTGCATAAAAATGCGCCTTGAGCTGCATTTTTATGTATGAAAAAATGCTTAAAAATAAAGTTTGATTGATTGATTGATTGATTAAAATAACTTATCATTGTCCAAGAAGAAAATACAGGGTTCTTTGTTGAATGGGAAATGCCTCAAAATAAGCAAGAAGATATCAATTGACGTGACACAGGTGATGAAGAGTCAATCATTGTCATTTGACTAATCATTCATTTTGTAATTGATAACATGGAACTCACATTTTCACTTGATTGTCGTCTTTTCTTTGTCTGATTATGTCCTGTGTCCATTCTCTCTGCCAGCTCCATCTTTCGCTTGTTCCTCTTGTATGCAGATAAACTGAACTCTGGGTGTGACAAAATAATCTTTCCCTTCTGCATCCACATAAGTAAAGCATGTCTACCAAATATATGTTTACATTCTTATTAAATCATTTTGTCTCACTACTTAGAAATTGCATGTTTGTAAGTTAGGGCAACGATACGCACTTGTGGTCAGTTTCTCTGACGGGCATGGGGGTATTCCATGACTCACTGCCCAATCATGTGCACCTCGCCCCACTAAAAAGCTAAAAAGCAAATAGAAAACAAAGATTAACTGAAGGGATTTAGCAATATTAACATCAGGCTTTTATGAACCATGATAATCACCATGGTGGTATTCTGCCAGCTGATAGCTTTCCTTTCTGTGCTTCACTCAGCAGACGGTTTGCGACTAAGACTGGGTTCTTAATACCTGAGGGAAGAGCCAGAGTTATCACAGAGCCAGCAGTTTAATCCAAGATATGGTATAACAATGTGAACAAATCAAGACACCAAAACTAAAATATGTTGCAACATACTAAATTCTGAGATTTTGTTTGGCAACGACACATTTTATATCTAAGCAAGACAAATCATTGTGCAAAAATTATATGGCTGACATCATATAGAAAAATGAATGACAACAGTTTGTTCTGTTTTAGAATAAATGTAAATCCCAGCTCTCAACCCTGGTTAAAAAAAAAAAGTTCTGGCATGAAATACTTTAGTTAAAAGCTCTGAAGTAAATCAAACTACTGATCCACACATATAAACTGCATTTCTTGGTCATTCTTCAGGCAAAAGAAGAAGGATAATACCTGTCATTAAGATTTATGATACCAGCTGCTCTGAGACAGTAGAAATTAACATTATTCCAGAAGTATCAGCATATGGGTAGTAACTCACCACTTATCGCTCCCACTGCACCAAAATGGAGAGACTTTCCGTCCATGATACTCGCATCACATTCAATTTCCCCTGACAAATTCAGGTTGGAGCCCATGCCAGCATTTGTAAAAGGAGAGTCCTGAGAACATTTAAAACGAGTCCAGTATCAAAAAATATTTCTGATGAATCATACAAACACTATTAATAAAGTAAAGACAATTAACTCATTAGTAAATCCATCTCAAAAAGAGTGACATTTTCGCATGGTCTGAAGTCCTAATACAACGTCATTTCGTTAAGTGATAGAGCGAGTCAATATAAATTTTTCATCTCCAAGTACCTTAGTTAATTATCCTTTCCTGTGCATCGCTTTCCATAAAAGATTTTCTATTATAGTCTTTTTGTTTTTCACATTCACCCGTGTCCTGCATTTGGGTCCTCCTCCTGCAATTATAACACTGCTCTACCACAAGAGTCAAAATCATAAAAAAATTCTTAATACATACTTGGACAAAAGTGCCTCATAATTATTTATATTCTCTGAAGGTTGTTTTGGCTTATCTCACACTTTTTTCCCATATATTTATTCCACTATGCCATATGCTTGTTTTTAAAAAACTCTTTTTCCCCTATAGGCTAACAACTATTTAATACACGGGTCATTCCACAAACTCAACTTTAAAACGCATAACAATGGCATTTTATCTGTACATTCTGGAAAAAGCATGTAATCGTTCTATATTCCAATCCTGCCCTGAGGAAGATAACTTCTTACAGGATGGGTGCACATCACAAGTTGGAGTAGAATGAAGCTCTGTTGGGTAAACATTTACACTCTGAATAGTATGGTTGCTTTACAGAGCGATTGTTCCAGCTTTATTATGCCGTAGATGACATTTTACCAAATAGCCTACTACATCAAAAGCCTAAATGAAATAACTGGCCCTGATTTAGGATCAACCAACCTCCAGTTCAACCAATGCAGCAGTGACTGCTTCCACTGCAAGTGCCCCAGCTTTGAGTTGGTCCACAGCCTGCAGAATACAGACACACAGTTAAAAGTATACCTCTGCAGTCAAAATAACAACAGCTTTTCAACAGTTATGTCATTACTTTTCTTAACCTGAATGGGTCACCAACTGATACAAGATATGCACATAAGTATATAAGTAATAACAATTATTGCTTCTTTCCTTTTGGTAAAGTCTATCAATTAAACCAAAAATTAAAAACACCCCATGCCAAATGACAACCCCCTCATAAAAAAGTTAAAATACTATGGCAGAGCATAGTAGCATGATGCAGGTACTAACATAACTAGACAGATCTATTTTTATGTTTGTAGTTAAAAACTGTTATTTGTTGATTCAGAATGAAGCACTTAGAAGTTTTTATTCCCTTAAAAATGTGCCAAGATGTTGTTCTAAACCTCTGGTATATGAAAAAAGTGAGTCATGTTTAATAGTTATAGGTTAGCCAACCACTACAAGAGAAAATGTTTTCCATTGTATCTGCTATAGAAGAGAAAACACTATGATGAGATTACAATCACTGACTTCACACGTAATATAGGCTGTTTTTCTTTCTCGTACATTACATCTTCTTTTCTATTTAATCAAATAAATCCTGATTTCATCCACAAACCCCATAAACATGCAAAAATAAAGACTAAAATGTTTGTTTGAAATGCACAGTAGCCATGGGGTTGGTTTCAAGTTGTAGGGTTGGATGAACACATTAAACTAAATATGATTGCATTCTTTAAAACTCCCTGCTATTCAATGACAGGATGAATTTATACAGCCAAACGAAAACCGAAATTACTTCAAAGAAAAATCATGATAGTGATCGAGTAATGCAGCCAAAATACAAATTTGAATCTCAATGAAAATGTATGTATTGACAGCTTGCCACAGATGCTCCCCATCTAACCAGTCAACTTGAGAAAAGCCTCAAGAAAATCCCAGTTGCTTAATTGTTCAAACTAAAGATTTAGCCAAAAAAAAAAAACTGGTTTGCAAAGTACTCTGTGCACCAAATACACAAATTAAGCATTTCATATACTTTAAAAAATATATTCATAGAACAAAAGAACACCACACTGTGCATACATTTAATGAGGAGAAGTGAACATATACATCAGCATTTAGCAGTCTTTTGCTATCAGCATTATTTGTTGTTGCATCAAAGTGAATCAGAACAAAATGTGAACTATCACACCAACTAAATAAGTTGACTTAATTACATGAACTCATTTCATAAATGGATGAAAATGTATTATTTACATGTCATCGCATTATGAAGACAACATTCATCATTTGTTCATTACATGGGTCTCAGCAGAGTTCTTGTGCACCAAAATTTTGTAAACAACTCCATTTGGCCTTTATGACATTTATTAAAATAACTCACTCGCTGACAGGCTCTTTTGCACACAT
>JBBBVU010000017.1:9451826-9465367 GCA_037177055.1 Atherinosoma microstoma
TTTTGTAAACAACTCCATTTGGCCTTTATGACATTTATTAAAATAACTCACTCGCTGACAGGCTCTTTTGCACACATGCTTGTACTCCTTTGCCTTAGATTCAGAGTGGTATCCTGCTCCTAAAAGTAAGCAACAAAAAACAGTTTTTTAAACATTAAGAATTTGACCATAACTAATTGGAAAAAAGCTGATTAACATAACCGGTTATTAAGAGAACAATCCATACTGGCCGAGTACTTCATAAGTTAAGATGAGGGTATTCAGTACCCCTGGACAGACTAGTAGAAAAACAGCTCAACAATTTAAGAATAGCATTTGTCAACATGGTAACAAAGAGCATAGGGATTTTGTCATCAATAGTGCAGACTATGATTAAAAAATATAAAGAAATTCAGAGAAATTTCTGTCTACAAAGGATAAGGCTGAGACCATTAGTGAATAGCAGTTACCTACTGATCTTCAGGCACAGTGTTGCATTAAAAGACACAATAGTGTTGTGCAGATCACTGCAAGGGCTCAGGAGCGCCATCTTCAGTGAATACTGTTCATTAACTCATACAGAAATGCAAGCTAAACTTCATCTAAGATGAGTTGAGCCAAAGTGTAAAAACTGCTGTGTGAGTTGATTAATCAAATCATAAATCTTTGCTGGTATGACAGTGAATTAATGGCACATAGCATACCATGGTAGCACGTACATCTGCTTAAGCATCAGCAATGCTTAATACGTATGCGGGTTTTAGAGCAGCTAATGCTGCCATTCAGATAATGCCTTTTTCAGGGAAGGGCTTATTTATTTCTTTACAAAACATTCTGTATGTTCTACAACAGTATGACTTCGGGGAAAGCCTCCCAGTGCTAAAGTAAACTGGTCACTTAATACGAACGTCTGGTGAATTATGAACAAAAATAAATGCAAAAATAAAAACGCAACAAAGGAGGCCCTGAACTGTAAGCAGCTGAAATCTTTTATCAAGCACGAATAGAATAATATTCTGCTTTTCAAACATCAGGTTCCCAAATACAGTGTAGCTAAAAGAAGCACTGATAAAACACAGTGCTAGTATGTAAGTATTTTTCAAAGTGTTTTGCTTGCATCAAGTTCAAAATATTTTTTTTCAATGACAAATAACATCCAATTAATGATTTTTCTATGGTCTTTGTACCATGTTTAATACAGCTTCCATTATTTGAAAATGATTCATTTTGTTTTTCATTTACATTTTCAGCAGTGTCCCTACTTATTTTTAAATTGGGTTGTATCATGGTGTATTGGATGTTTCAGTCTATGTTGATTTCCCCAATAAGACTTGATGGCTCTGTAAATGCAGCACACCACTTAGCTATGTATATGAACCTCTACTTTTCTAATCATGGTGAACTTACCTGCATGCACTAAAACAAATCCACCAACACATTTTGGCTTTTGACTTTTGCTTGAATCTTCGCTTTTGGGCCAAGAGTTGGTCAGGGTGGAAGAGGGTTGCTGCTCTTCAGCAGTATTCATTAGACTTTCCATAACCCCTGCATCACTTAACAAGCCTATCACTGCCTACCAGACAGTAGTGAGAAAATCATTTTCCTGGCATATCTATGACAGGAACAGAAACAGTCATTAACAATTAGGCATTTCTATCTTCTCTGTTTATAATAGAGGCTGCAAACAACACTACTCGTAGATAAACCGCACACAATCTAAATTCACAATATCTTTATAAATATAAATATCTATTTTCTGTCACAACTTTCGGAGTTCCAGAAGTAGAGAACTACCAACGTTATGTTTACTTAATTTCATACACATACTATGTAGTTCATGTTACACATAGCTTGTAAGTTACTTAATAGCTTTGACACTCAAAGATCAAAGATAACCATAAATAACTGCAGACATTACAGTTTCCCTTAGTGACTTTGTTTTCAGTAACTTTCCAAACACTCTTCTTCAATTTACTTTACGTACGTCAATTTAATTTGCTGAATTAACTGGCGTTTGTTACTTTACGTTACATGCCCGTTTGATTAATAAAAAGAAAATAAACAAATAATAACGGACAAATGAGTTATTTAAAGTTTAGCTAGTTGTGTTTCCGTTAGCTCGCTCGCTAAAAACTTGCTAACACAACAAGAAAATCATCCCAACTTACAGTTCTCCCCCCTCGCCTAACAGCAACAGAATTGCCTGCTAAACATCATGCTCCCTGACATGTGTCTCATAAACCTAAACAATAGCTGCACCTATACTTTTAACTCAAGCAAACTTTACTGCCACACACTTTCACTGCTCTGTGCTATCCACGGCTAGTTAGCTAAAGCACGCACAAGTACTTCCTGGTTCAGATACACGTTGCTAAGGAAGTGCGTTCAGTGTAAACACGAGTACACGTGAACTTCTGTTGTTACGGAGGGGAAAAAACACAAAACCTACTGAAAAACACCGAAAGAAAAATGTCTAACCTTTTTTCTCTTTAAATAGAGAAAATTGTTTTACAGATATAAAAAGAAAAATGAGCATATGATTATATACCTCACAACTTTAAAGTGCAACGGGTGCAAACAACTGAAGTTAAATTAAATTAAGTCTTAATTAATCTAGACCTCAGTAAAAATAATATGTCCTTAAATATTCAAAAGAATGTTATAAAAAATGAACCTATGCGCCAGAAAAAAATGCCAGAAATATTATATTTCTACATTCTATTATTATTACAGTCAGAGTAGAGAAGGCTTTTAAGGAAAGTTGAGGTCTCTCTATAGCTTATTTTTTCAAAGGCAACATATGCTGAACAAAAATGAACTATGGGCTTCATTTTAATTCAACTTGAAAACAACAGCCTTTTATTCCAGGTACATACATTCTAGGCAAATAAACACTCATAATTGAATTAGTTTTTCATTCATTCATTGCTAATTGACTATATTGCAGTCATCCAATCAGGGGAAATGCCTCACTGGGTGAGACTAGAACACAAATGGCTGCAGTATGATTAGCTCAGGTTTAACTACTCCACTACCCAACAGACATTTTATCAACACGTTTTTCTTGCAGATTCTCTCCTTTTTTGCTTTACATGACAAACTTGAGGAATGGATCATTCTAGCACTGTTTCATCACTTTTACCTATGAGCTCATTGCATTTTTACACTCTCTTTCACATCATCTAAAATTTTCTTACCTTCTATATAGTCTTACTTTTTTGTTTTGTTTTTCTATTCCCTCCATATTCATGTTCAGGTTCCATGCAGCCTGAGGTGTTGATGCAGGCTTCACAGGTCTGTAACATCATTTTCACCCTTCTGGGTTTAAGATGGAAATTGTCTTAATGCTACTGGCTCTACAAACGCATGTGTTTAATGGATTAAGGGAACATCTTGTAACATTTTGATTATCATTAGGTAATAATCTTGTGCAACTTGACTGTACAGTCTTGTGTAAATCTAAATAAAATAGAATGTAGTGAAGATACTCCTGTCAAAACCATCCCAAAATCATTAGTCACCGTGCTAAATGTTAGTTTTTGTCCTTCTAATTTGTGCCATTATCATTATGTTCCATAATTTATAACATCAATTGATCCAGAGTCTAACTTGAGAAAACTGGAATCTGGTGTTATACAATACCATAGCGTCCACCTCCCGATGGGTTACCTTCTAATTTGTCCTTTACTTTTTAATTTCCAACATATGCATATGCCAGTCTTGATACAGATTGGATAATCAAGATGTTTCCAAGTAGCGTCCAGGTTTGACCATAGTCAAGACCCACTTAGGTGGCCACCACACAGCTATAGAATCTGCATGTAAAACAGCACTTTTCATTCAAATAGATATAGCACAAATGGTTTTACAGTCTATAGCTGTGTTTCAGTCTGTTGAACTATTGTTTAAATAAACTTTTTCATAGTTTTTGTGTCTACATGTGCACCTGGATAAAGCTCCAGAAGTCTTTACAATTTATTTTCTGCGAAGACAACAAAAAAGAAAAAAGAAAACTCAGTGACATTTCACAAAACATGACAACTAATCTAAGAACATAATATTTTCTAAAAACACAAGAAATGATAAAAACATAGTAGAAAACACACCAGCACTTCACAAACAAAACCAAAAAGACAAGATTATCTCACACAGGAAAACAGAAAACATGCCATCTGAATAAATGCAGTATCAAATGATAAAAAAAAAATCAAATAAAGAAAAAAAAACAACAGTTCTTAAATGTTTTTTTCTTTTTTACTTTATTCGTATAATATAAAAATATTGTCATGTTTCTGAAAATGTTTCTTTTTTGTTTTTTTCCAGAAGCAACACTTTGTTTTCAACTTGTTTTTGCATTTTGTGCTGGAGGCAGCCCAACCTTGCCCATCTGTAATTTATGCAGATGCTTATTGCTCAAATCAAATTAAGTATGATTTGAATTTAATCACCAAAATTATTGTTTATGCGGGCAAAGAACCCAAATCACATCTGATTGGATACGTTTGTACCATTCCCACAATCCTAAAAACAGAATGAGTCACCCAAAGTGTTGGTTGTGAATGCTTGCAGGGAGCGAAAAGGTCGCTATGGCAAAAATAATATTTCCTTTTGTTTGACTTGTTTTGTGTTTATATATTTCACTGACTACTTTGAGCCTGTGTGTGTGTGTGCTAAGATCTCTCAGAAGCTGTTTAACTTTGTGATTATGTTTGTCATTTTGAAGAGATCTATCGCCATCACTGAAAAGAGGCTTGACGAACACAAGTACACCGAGACAAATAGATCCTCACATGCTGTAATGAGCACACACATCCATGTCATAGTACATGGAATTTTTGAAAAATACCTGAACTCACACAAACACATAGAAGCTAGACATTATAAACTTCATTAGACAGATCAAGTGAGGAATCAAAATCTAATTATTTGCCAAACAAAAATCAAAACTTTGGTAAAATACCATAAAATCTGAACTTTATCTCAGTTTTCTGTTGATTTCAGGATTGCTGTAGCAATTCATTGTATTTAAAGATGTTGATGATTGAAAGATATTTTCTTTTAAGACTTAAGCACTTGTTTTGTTGGAAAGAAGAGCTACTCTTAGTCCCTCTGGAATATCTGGAACATTTTGTTGGCATTACATCTAAAGTCTACGTCTTTGTTGTGGGGACATCTTCTGGGGAAACTTACAAGCTTTGCATCTTCAAAGTACTTCATACCCCAAGAAATATCCAGATGTATAAAACCTCACATACACCTGATCCTGCATATCTTTCCTTTAAAGAATTCAAGGACTAGAATTGAACGGGTGTGCACTGCACAAACCAGTTTTTTTTTTTCCATTTGTAATACAAATCCCTGTCAAACCAACCTATTGGTGCAAAATGGAATAATATGTTGTCCAATCAAAATTGTCAAGTTCAAGAAAAAGGAAGTTTTCAGAAATTGAAATTTAAGTTCTGAAGTTTATTTATAAAGTGTTTTTTAAGACTTTTAAAAAGGCTTTACAATTATTCATGCATTCATTTTCTGTACGGCTTAATCCAATTCAGGGTCGTGGGTGGTCTGAAGCCTATACCAGTAATTAGCAGGCGAGAGGCAGGGTACACCCTGAACAGGTCGCCAGTCTATCGTAGGCTTTACAATTAAAAAAACAAAACAAAAACAAAACAAACAATGACGCTCATTTAAATTATTAAAAGTCATTCTAAAAAGTTTTTTTTTTTTTTTTTAAATGTCAGGTCTGAGTAATCACGGTTGTCTTTCAGGGGTAAGTTTCAGAGAACAGGTGCAGCACGTGAGAATGCTTTGTTGCCCCAGCTTTGGAGGCTTGGTCATAGGGGAATGGAAAAAAGATTAGCATCAGAGGAGCAAAGACTGCAGGATGATATATGGCGATGAAGGAGGTGAATCAGGTAGGAGAGAGCCAGGCAACCCCTGCCTTGAAAGTGAGGAGGAGAGAGATGTAGTCCCGGGAGCAGGTGTGAATGAGGAGTCAAGAAGTCTTGGATGTATTGGAGTTTGTTTAAAACTTTATGTGTTGAGCCGTACAGGATGCTATTGTAGTACTGGAGTGTGGATGTGAAGAAACCGTGGATGAGGGTTTCAGCTTCAGGAAAGGAGCGTGTTGGGAGGAGACAGGCGATGTTCTTCAGATGGAAGAATGCTGTTCTGGTGATTCCTCAAAGAAGAGATTATTGGCAAAGATGAGACTGAGGTTGTGATGTTGGGATGAAGACAGGGAGGAGTTATTGATACTGAAGCAAGTGTTCTAGGTGGTTTTGGAGATGGATTTTACAGGACAGGCAACGTTCAGTCCTCCCTTTCAGCATCCCTAGTGGATCCATCACAGATATTTGGTCAATTTAGCCTGTTAAAGACAAGAGGAAATGTTGGGCTGACCCTGTTGGGTCATTTTTCTGTTATTTTAGGTAACGTTTTTGCAACCAACTGCTGGTTTATTTGTTGGCTCAACCCCAGGGACAGTTGAAATATTGCATTTGACTAACCCTCCTTGAAAACTCACATATCTCCCCATCTGCTAAGTCACCTTTGTTGTTTTCTTTTCTGGCCTACCAAGCTGTGCATCCTCCTTGTGCCAATATGGCAGAAGTTTTCAAAGTTTAAATGAGAGTGCCAGACAGTATATGGTTGAAGACAGCACAGGACAAATACACCCATTAAACAAACCTCCCATAATCCCCATCACTTCATGTCTTAATGCCTTTACCAGTTCACTGAGGTTCCACACAGCTAGGCTATTACAGCTTTATAACTTCTCATAAGCTTTATATAGACTGGACTGATAAGTCTTGTTAAACTACTCAATTTTACATTTGCGCTTCTCACTTTTCTACCTGAAAGATTTATTAGTCTCATAACTGCACATCTTCTTATTCTTTAAGTACAAAATTCCCCAGCTTTTAGATAGGGCAGATCGCGGAATCTGTCCCCGGAGGTCCACAAAAGTATGAGTGGATTCATTTTTCTTTACGTCTCCTTTTCTCTTTAGCCAGGACATTTGCAGCTTCTGAAGAGGGGCTTGCCAAAAGAAGTTGAGAACCAGTACTTCGGTCATAATGTGCAGTGTTTGCTTTGGATCAAGTCAGCAGAGATGAAAGAGTGCTGTTGACCAATTAATGTAAAGAGGGGCTGGGGCCAGGGTGCATAGTGCTGAGGAGGGGGCCAACCAGCCTTCAGGGGGTGGCTTTAGTATCGCATGCCATCAAGTCTCTGTGGAAACTTCTTCAAGCTGTCGTTAATGGTGTGTAGAGGGAAACAGCTAGTCTGTGCAATTTTAAAAGATGCACTCTCTGTCGTGACCACATAGACGGCAAAAACACGATTCATCTGACAACTCTGCTTTATCTCTAGACACACTCACACTTGCACAGAGGAGTCGGATTCTTGGAAAAACATTTGCACCTTTGATGGGAAGATTACTGATAGAGAAATAAAGATATTAAACATGAGTGAACAGATTGTGATTTATAACAGAATTCTGCATCATCTTAGAAACAGAAAAATATAGGTCAATGATCTAAGTGTCTTGCTGGGTGAACTTACTGAATAATTTTGATGATGGCATTTTTCCTTTGTAATTTGTTCACCCTTAAAACTTTCTGTTCAGACCTCTAACAGGGAGGGTACATGCTTACTTGAAAGAGCAATGGAGGCATTTTCGTAGTTTAAGGGAGCTGTTTTATGAAAAAACTCATTTCAGAACAAAGTAAAAGTTTGAAGAGATTCTCGACTCAGACTTTTGTTTCAGAGGCGGGCATGATCAAAGTTTACAACACAACAGGGTTTTTGCTCTTTTGTGTTGGAAGAAAGGAAATGCATAGTAACAGATCAACATTGTATGAACATAAAACCTTTAACAATCTGGAGCAGTTTTACTGCATGTCTGCTTTGTGACATCTGAACATCAATCCACTCCAAATCCATTCAACTTGAGTTCAACCAGCGATCAAGAAGGAATTCCTGCTGCTTTGTAGCAGGCAGGGAGGAGGCACGCTCTGCTGCGAGGAGACATGCTGGATGGGGGTTTTATTAAATGAAGTAAAATAAACAGAGGGAGTAGTTGCTTCATATTTTGCCAAAGCTGGAACCCACAAGAATCCTGCAGGAAAAGAATCCTCACAGTGTGGTGCTTTTTTAATTCAACCTCAAACTTGTTCTGAGGATGTAGACTAAACAGAGTACAACTCAGTAAACCACCATGTTCTCATGAGTACATGACAGCGTAGTCTCATGACAAACTGTACTTAACGGATGAATAACTATTTATGAATAAGTCAGGTACACAATACACATATAAGACATTTATGATTAGGGAATTTATGGATGAAATATTTTGTTAAAGCAGCTGGGGATACTGTGGAAAATTAGATTACTACCGAGGCAGTAAAACTATAATGCTGCATGCTTGTTTTATAAATGATAGTTCACAAGTGGACTGAGTGTTCTTCATTAAAGGAGCTGCATGAGTATCAGTAAAAACATTGTCACTAATTCAAAAGTTTACATGCATATTATAAGATTTTTGAGGAAAGACATTTGCAATGCAACATGGTGCAAAACCCTACAACAAATGTTTTAACACCCTTTTATGGACATATTTTCAGTGTGCCACATGAAGCTGAGCATCAGCTGGTTAATTTTATACAAGCTCCAATTTAAAAAAAAGTTGGGACGCTGTGCAAAATGGAAAAACAGAATGCAATGTTTCGCAAATCTCATAAACACATATTTTATTTCCGACAGAGCATGTTGAAATTGAGATATTTTACCAGTTAGATGCAGTGTATCTCAAAAAAGTTGGAATAAGGCGACAAAAGCTGGAAAATAATGGGCACAAACATAGACTGTATATAAACAACTGGAGGACAACTAATAAGGTTAAAGGGATACTGTGTAACTTTTGACCCAAATAATAGCCTAATTTGTGTAACAGTGAATGATTTCCAGGGTCAGTATACAGTGCTTGATGCGAGTCGGCGCTTCGAGGGGGCTGCCCTCTTCAGAAACCACACATTGTAACTTTGCAGGAGCGGATCCGTCTCTCATGGGATCATGTGACCTGGAGTGCTTTGCTTTACGGCTCTCCTCTATAAACACAGAGGGATCTGCTTTATGCTACTTTTTCCTCCTCTTCGATGGAAAGTTTGTCATGGCTGAACGAAGTGAGAAGGTGAAAACGGTGTCTGAGGAGGCCAGAAAGAGAAAGGGGGAAAGGGATCATATGGCCTGTGGGAAGTCACAGGTTTAGTGCCCCTAGTGGCCAAAAGTTACACTGTATCCCTTTAACTGGCAACAGGTTAGTGACATGACTGGGTATAAGAGGAACATCTCAGACAGCTGAATAAAAAAAAAAACTGTGGAACTATTTCAGGAAAACGTTTCTCAGTGTAAAATTCCAAAGACTTTGAAATCCCATCACCTATGGTGTATAATATCATTGAAAGATTTAGAGAATCAGGAGGAATCTCTGTGTGCATGGGACAGGGCTGAAAGTCAAAACTGGATGCTCATGATCTCTGGGGGCTCAGGCAGCACTGCATTAAAAACAAACATGATTCTCCTCTGGTTACCCCTACATTGTCTCAGAAACACTTCTAGAAAGCCCTGCATGTGAACATGGTTTGCCATGCAATCCACAAATTCAGGTTAAAGTTCCATCATGCAAAGAAGAAGCCATATGTGGACATGATCCACAAATGCTGCTGTCTTCTCTGGGCCAAAGCTGATTTAAAATGGAAAGTGTAAAACCGTTCTGTGGTCAGATGAATAATAATTTGAAAAGTTCTTTTGGAAACCATGGATGACATGTCTTGTGCAATACAGATGAGAGGGACCATCAACAGATAGTTCAAAAGCCTAAATCTCTAGTATGGGGTTACATTAGTGCCTATGGTGTGGAAAGCTTACACATCTGTGGAGGCTCCATCCATGCTGAAAAGTACAGAGTTTTTAGAGCAACATCTGATCCCATCCAGACAACATCTCTTTCAGGGAAAGCGTTGCATATTTCAGCAAGACAATGCTAAACTTTAGTTGGTCCAGATGACTCAAAAATCTCCCCTGAAACATGTTTTGTGATTTTACTTTTATTTTTATGAAGGATACTTAAGTTATTCATTTTCAAATGAAACACCACTTAATTGTTTGCACTTATCTTTAACAGAAATGACCAAGTCTCTGGGGTTTTATCTGTGTGCGTTGCAGAGTACAAAGTGAACATTTTAACAAGCATGAGTGCAGATGTGTGTAACAATATATCTGTGTACAAAAGGATCTAAGCTCTACATAGTTCATGAACATTTCAGGCTCTTTTTGATTGAGTTGAGCTGCTCTTCACATCTGTGAAACAGATGAGCATTATATATGACAGGGTACTCTGGATTGTATGGGCAGTCAAACGTTTAATTGAGAGGGTTGAGAAAACCACCACATTATGTTTTTTTTTTCAAAGTCAATGTAGGGAAAAACAGCATGCAGGGATCAAAAAATCATTCTACCTCTAACAAAATACTTTAGAGAGTACAATCACACTTCTATGCTGAAAACAAATTGTGTTCCGGTTTCATTTTTTTAATATTAATTCTATAGACACATTTTCTCAAACTTTATCTGGAGGTGCCAATGAGAGATGTTTCCTACAACCCTCTTTTTGTTCTAAACATGATCTGAAAAATTATGTAAATTAAGTAAGGCCTCAGCAAAGAAGCCTCAAAGGTCAGGTGCATATACTGCAGAGGTTTTAATTCCAATATTTTGACAGAATATCTCACAGAAGTCAATGTTTACACTAGTAGACTGAGTTACATCTGTGAAAACTCCAATTCATTTAGCAGACATGGATGTGTTTTATCATAATTCACTGACTTAGGAACAGATATGATGGCGTAATGTCTTTAAAGAAAAGAGACCAAACAGTCTAGAAAATGATAAATGGGCTTATGATATTGACATAAGGACACATATAATTGCTTAATTTCAGAACTATTATTCCAAGCGCTTCGGGGCTCATTTTAAGTCTGGGATCATTTTGTGCATTTTTCTGCAGATAATTGCATTATGTTGCTATTACCATAAGTGGGAAAATGAAAGACATACATATGAAGCCAATAACAGCTTAGATGAGGCAATGTTCTTGCTAGTCACTTGTAGGTACAACTACCGGCTTAATCTCCTTGTAACCATGACAGTAACAACAGCCTACGCAAACTTACACAAATAGATCCTCCTCTGTTTGGAGTATACAGATTGCCCTGCAGAATCAAGCTCACTGAAGCCAACCAGCCAAGTTTTTTTTCTTTTTCTTGTTTTGCTCTCATGAAGACTTCACATTGTCTGCAATCACTGATTAAACAATCATAAGCAATATCTAATAAAAATGGAAAGCTGTAATTATAGCAAATCCTGCTGAATTAGGACAGGAAAAAAACTAGTAGCATAGGTGACTGAGTACTGTTAGCTGTTGTGTAAAAGTGACCATGTCACATAAAACAGACTTAAATCACAGGGCTTGATAACAGAAAGCCAAAAAAACAGCATCTGCATGTTCAAAGTTGTTTTATTTATGTGAAATGAAATTAAAAAAAAGAAAGACAGACAGACAAATAGAATAGCAATAATTAATTCTAATTATAGCAACATTGTTTAGTAATGAATTAATAAAAGGGACCTACTACTGATTCTCCGAGGATGGGTCGCAGGGGCCGGCTGAAGCCCAGATTTCCCTTTTCATAAACACTTTTTCCTGATCATCCAGGGGGGGTCCAAAGGTGTTCCCAGGCCAGTGGAGAGACACAGTCCCTCCAACTTGGCCTGGATTGTTGTTAAAGGAGATGAAATTTAGCCCTCAGCTTGAAATCCAGACTCACCCGAACAGTAAACCACAGCTTCAAATGCTACGAGCCTGACATCTAGTGGTTTGAAGGGACCAGCACAAAAGAAAAACTTCAAAGACCTTCTCATTCAAATCATATTTTTGTTCAAACATGGAGGGGAAGACAATGCAGTATTTTTGTTAATCATTTCTACTTTGATTTATGATGATTGTTGTAGATGTTGATTTATGATGATTGTTGTAGATGTCTCACTGTGAATAGAAAAGGAGCTGGAACAATATTACTTACAATATATTACAATATTATCTACTATTTTGCAAATCCATAATTGGCAGCTATAGTGAAAGATAATTCATTTTAAATGGACAAATTATCAACTTCTGTGCTAGATGTGAAATGCGATTTCTTTGTGTTATTAACCTAAAAAAAAAAAAAAAGATAAATGTCCAGCAGCTCTGTGTGATAACAATCTTTAATTTTTCTCTATGAGTAGTTTTCAACGTAACTCTTAGATCTAAAGTGAACAGCAGCATGCTAGTTTGATGTTAATGTATTCATTTCAACATTTACCTTCAGATACTGGGTATATTTCAGTAAAAAATAAAATAAAATTGGATGGTGTTCATAGTAGCTACAGCTTGGAAGAAAGAAATTTTCCACTCAGATAATGTCAGCAGTTTCAGGAGCAGATGGATCTGGACCAGAGCAGTGCTCACATAACAGATGACAGACGGTGGTCTCTGGAACCAGCCTCTCACATATGATAGCCTGACTTAGTGGTTTGATCTGGTCTATTCTGTGAGATACTGTTTTCTGCCATTTAGGAGCGCAGGATATAAAGTGTCTGTATCCATTAAGTGTAACGAATTAAGCAGTACTAATAAAATAATAGCTCTGAAGTAAAAACAAACCTGTTAATATCATCCATAATTTGATCAAATCCACATCACATATTAACTTGCATGGCCATATGCCTACTAATGAATACTCACTTAAGGACGTTTTGGTTCAAATTAGTATTTCATATGCTGTCAGTCTCTTTAAGGTAAAAAAAAAAAAAATTATTAGGCTACATGTCAAATAAATTGTACAATATAATTGTAAACACTGATTTGCAAAATATAACAAAGTATTTTTCTTAAATGCTGACTTTTTTTTAGACCTAGAGGGTTCTTTGCATACAGTGACTCAAATCATATTGTACTATGTGACTCTAGTACCAGAGTTGCCCGGCGTTAACACGCCTTCCGCCTCACACGCCAGGAGGATGATCATGAACCGCCGGAAACAACCTACCCTCACTCCTCTCTGCGTGACCCTTTCAGGATTGACATATAAGTCTGACCAATCGTACGGCCACTTCCTTGTTTCGGAGAGCCAATCGTCTTACCAGGATTCGTACACATAATTTACGGCGCATTCACGGTAGGTTGAGCCAACTGAGCTCCATAGAAATTTTGACAGCTTCCCAGGTGAGACAACCGTCCAGAGGCTGTTTCACTTTACGTTTCTGTTTCTTTTTCCCCCCCGAACCCCCATTCACTGTGAGCCTGGGGTTGCCACAGTCAAAAAACAACCATTCGAAGTCTAATCACTCCGGCAGCATGAGCAAAAAGAAAAAGGACTGGAAGACTGAGAAAGGTAAGGGTTGTTTTGGGGTGGAATGGTGCTATCATCATCTCAGTGGCAGACAGCATGAATTCTGCC
>JBBBVU010000017.1:9470111-9490840 GCA_037177055.1 Atherinosoma microstoma
GTTTAGATGAAGTTATTATTCTGGTTAACTCAGAGAGCTGTACAGGACAGAAACGGTCCAAACATAAGTCAGGTTCCTCAGATGTCTCTAATGCTGCTGCAGGTGAGTTATCATCAATAGTGGGAAGGGTATCCTGGATTTTTACTCTAGTAGAAATTATTTTGTTTATTAAAAAGCTCATGAAATCATCACAGCTAAGAGTTAAAGGAATAATGGCTAAACAGCACTATGACTTTTGATCAGCCTGGCTACAGTACTGAAGAGAAACCTGGTGTTCTTTGTTCTCCTCTATCAATGATGAATAATAAGCTGTTCTAGCCTCATGTAGGGCTTCCTTATATACACGATTAAACTTTCCTTCCAGACTAAGTTAGCAGGAGACGGAGAGAGAGAGCTAGCAGCCATGCTAAACACAGAAAGCCTAATGAGTGTTGTAAACAGCAGAAAATGAAGGACTGAAAGATCCCAAAAAATGGTAAAGCAGAAGGAGAGTGTGTTAACTGTTATTTGGAGTGGAAAGAACAAACGGTAGAGAATAACGCTTTCGAAGTGCAGCTAGAAGAGCTAACGGTGTTACCGAGCACACGAACAAGGTACACAGGAAGTGACAGAACACGCCTTACCGCAACATCTGCACGAAATAAAGGGCTCTAATACAGAAGCTGGGACAGGTTTAATGATCAAAACAAGTCCAGTCCTCCTTAAAATACTGTAAAACTTTTGCAGAAAAACACAATTATGTTATTATTCTTATCTTACTTACCAACCACTGATGGTATCATAGACCCTTGATTGACTGGCCCCATTAAAACTAAAACCAATAACTGCATACCAAAAACCATCCCGGAGAAACCATACACCTAAGAGAAACTTTTGAAAAGTAGATGATAAAAGAAAAATAGATAAACAGTTGATCACTAGAGGCCTGTACTACGAAGCGTGATTAATTAACATACCCCGGATATCAGGATTCAGGATCCAGATAAGCGGTCCTACAAAGCTGGTCATCAACTTGGTAATTCAACCCAGGGTTTTCATGTCTTGGTCAGTGTGCGCTCACATAAAAAGGGGGGTGTCGCAGCGTGTGACCAATCAACAGGAAGAAACCTTGCAGCGTAGCGTACTTCACCATGGAGGAGCAGATAATTAGCCTACTCTTCAGAAATATGAAGAATGTAAGAATTTAAACACATCATCTAGGGCAAAAGCAAGACTGTTGCCATAGCAACAGCCAGGAAAGAATGCTGGCAGAAAATTGCAAACTCTGTTAATGCATAAATTCGTCAGATTATACGATATTAATTGATTGGACAATATAAACGGACAGCACTGTGATCACTCAATTTTACTCAATTTTCACTTTATTACAGCCCAGACGTTTCGGGTAGAGCTTCCACACTTCCCTTCATATTTTATCTGTCTGTCTGTTAGCAACATAACTCAAAAAGTTATGGACAGATTTTGATTACATTTTCAGGAAATCTCAGAAATGGTAATAAATTTGGGGGGGCCATCCGGATCACTGCCTGGATCCAGGAATTGTTGAAAAGATTATTTGCTATGGGGATAAGGATAATTTTGTCACTTCTAACAAAAATAATGCCCACGATTATTGGCAAAAAGAAAAAAATAATTAAAAAGGCTTGGTGGAGGTCTGCACTCTGTGCTTCTAGTTTTCAGTGACGTCTTTAGAGGCTCAGGAACACGTTTGAGCATGTTTGTGTTGGAATATTAATCCCATGACAGCACGAGCAGTTGTGCTTTCCATAAATGAATGGTTCTGCAGCTCTGCCATGTGTGAGCATTATTATTAACCTCATTATTTCAGATGCAGATCCTAAGTTCTCCTCATGATCAGCGCACCAAGGTTGACTGAATGGGCAGGACATTTTCTAAGAGAGCTGATTGGTCAGGAGGTGGCGCTTACTACTCGTTGACCTCTTATTCAGAACTCCGGAGCATGCTTAGCTGTTCAGTGTCTGTTACTAATATACCTTGGTAAGAAGTTAAGCACCGTTGTAGTATGGAAAAACACTGGTTAAACCCCAAGTTACCTTGATAAGAGAAAATCCAGCTTCGTAGGACAGGCCTCAGATCTTCTGCTACCAGCTGATGATTTACTCTAAAGCAACAGCCCAGGCACTCAAAGTAATCCCAGAGTATTGTTTGTAATTAAACTGTTTGATGAAGTCTAGTACCATATCCTCTTGTTTTAAAGGTGTAGTTTGTAACAAAATCAAAGCTCAATGAAATAAAAATTCAATAGATCAATAAATAGTTTTATATTGGTATCTAATCACTTTTCTAAAATATCTTATGTTTTTATTGTCATAGCAGCCTTTTATATCTAATTGCCACGGGTTCACATACACGGCGGCTGCCATATTTGTGCAACAATTTTTACAAAGGTGTCTTTGAATTGACAAACAACTGTTTATCAAGTAGGAGCTTTAAAAGTGCAGAACCAGCATTGTTTGATAGGTGCTAGAACACATTGTGGGATAAGTAATGCCTTAAAAGGCACACAAGAAGACAGTAAACATGTACACAATTTTGAAGTAGTTTCTTTTTGTGCAGTTATCGCTGCCCCCGAGGCCCCTGAGGCCACTGGATCCACTCCCGGATGAACACATGTTTATGTCTATTAGAATTTTGGCCACTGACGATCACCATCCATTCACAACTGTGCTTGATGTTTGCAGTAATTGCTACGCCCATCTTTACCTCAAGGTGTCAGTAATTCTTAAGCACCGTACGTCAAGTTTACGTCAGATATATAATCCAGACTGTTACATCTAATTTACATTACTATTAACATGATCATTTATTACCCCAGAATCTCAGTTTATATATGAGGAATGTCCTGAAAGATGCTTGGTAGTCATTTCTCAGTTTTAAAACCAACAACCATCCTTTTATGTCTTTTACCAATTACTCTGTTTTATATAGACTAGCGTTTTGCTCTTTAGATTGCTGTGGTTAAATCCCATCCGATGACAACATTTTTGTGATGTTTATCATTTAAATTGTTTATTTGTCCAGGGATAATTGAAAAATTATGATATGGCTTCAGGGTCTATTATACTATAGAAACAGCACTAGTCAAGTTCAGTAACAACCATGTACTGCTATGAAATATGAAAAAACCTTCATTTCTGGTGTTCAGTGTAGCCCTTATTACAGTCAACAAACCTTATTGATTTGGCATTTTTTTTATACTTTTCACAATTGGTTAAAACAGCTCACAGATAAATGTTTTTCTTTGTAAGCATAGATAAATGTTAATATACAAACTGTGAAACAGAATTATGGAGTTTCACAAAGTAAATTTGACTTCCTGCTCATTTCAACCTTTTTGTCCACTAGTTTGCAGCGTCATCAGGAGATGCATCATCAATTTCTACAGCTATGCTGACAACATGCAGCTTTACCAGGGCTGGTTACTCTGCTTTAACTTTATTTTAAAGATTAATTCATGAATGGCAGAATGTGCATCTGAAGAATATTGGAAGAGTATGACGTTTTTTCACTGTCAGGAAATACAGAGACTCCACAAGTCTCTACAAGTCTCTACAAGTGGTTTTCCTTCAATTATACAATAGTTCAATCTCCAGTCCTTCAATGTGTCAAAGTGCCCTTGTGCAAGACACTCAAACTTTGACTAAAACCAGTAAGGTACCTCATATTACACCCACTTTAAAGTCCCACATCGGCAGTTATGAATCATTTTAGAAGTCATGAGTGTTCTTCACAATAGTATATTTTGACACAACATGGCTCTTGGCTCTGCCTTGGTTCTACCGTCTTTTCTAGCTAACTTTTATGTCACTTCTACAGCTTGCACTGGCTCATCATTTCACTGGTTGGTCACAGTTCATCCAAAAAGCCCCAACTAGGAGTTTTTCAGGAATGGTTCATTCAATATTTTATGTGGAACATACAGGCTGTCAGAAATTCCCCAGTCTGGGATTAATATATTACGTCTGATTCTGATGCGTCTGATTTCGTCTTTCTGAGACAATTGTAGAGCCCTGGATATTCAAAGCAAAATCTACAGCATTCATGGTTGATTTTGCTTGGAGTGATACTTTAGATTCAGTTTTAAATTTAAATGTTTCTGTTTTTAAATGTCTGTTATACTAAGTATAATAAGGTTTGTCTAGATAATCCTCATTAAGTACAGTGGCAGTCTTATAAGTAATTTTGGCCACATTTTATGAGATCTCTGTTTCATGTGAAGTATTTACAGAAAATGATGCAATGTTTTTATTTTAGAATTTTTCATTGATCTATGTCTGTCATGTTTATGACACAGTTTCATATTTATGGTATCTTTTTATGTAACTGGTCATTATGTGTTATTTTAGCCAATGACAAGGAAGAGGAGAAAGAGCTGACAGGTGGAGGATGGCTGAATGACAAAGTATCTCTCTACAAGGGGGACATTACCGTCTTGGAAGTGGACGCCATAGTAAATGCTGGTAAGAACTGCACTTTAAACTTATGAAAACTGGTGATGTGTATATAGAAATGTTTCTCTCCATTTAAAGACAGCTCAGCCATTGTGTTACCCTTGGCTGCCCTCTACTGTTGAGATTCAGCAAATGACTGTTCTTGAGGCAAGTGCTGATTATGACTGTGATAAATGAGGACATGTCTCATTAATCTGACTTTCAGATCACTGAGAGATGACTTCTTTCACTTAATTTGCACAATTGAATCACAAGGTTTGTCACCACATTGTTTTCAATGTGATGCATCTTTCTATCATAACTGTGGTGTATGTTCTTTAGTGATTAATTCATTGCTGATGTTTGGGGAAAAAAATATTAAGATTTCACAAGGTGAATAAAAGAAGAATTGGCAGCAGGGAGGGTTTGCAGAGGTGTTTTTTCCCCCAGTGTCACACCACTGCTATGTAATTTTCTGCTGTGTGCTCACAATCTACACACATAGTTATAGGAACTATGAGATTGCTTTACCTGTTGGATCTCCAGCTGATCTTGGGGACAATGTTGCAGCTATAGAGTTGATTAAATGTCAAGATAGCTGTGTAGCTGCAGTGTATTAATGTCTTCTACTCTGGCTTTCGGTGTTTGTTACTGAAGTCTTTCTTCCTCGTACTGTATATCACTTGCCAAAATGTACATATACACATTACATTTAAGTTGTGTAGTGCATCTTGTGTGAAATTAGTTCCCTTTTAAAGTATGCAAGTTTAATATATGTCAAAAGCAGACTGTTCTGTAGGCTAATGATTCATTCATTCATTTGCTAAATTACCTCGTTTGCTATTTAAATATACACTGCAGAAACTATACTGGTACAGACTAAATTTGTATTTTATTTTAAAGGTATACTGTCTAACTTTTGGCCACTAGGGGGCTAAACCTGCAACTTCCCACAGGCCATACAACACTATTGCAAGATTAAACAGTCTTTCCCTTTCTGGCTTCCTCAGACACCGTGTTCACCTTCTTACTTTGTTCAGATCTGACAAACTTTCAAGGAAAAAGTAGCATGAAGCACAGCCCAGTGTGTTTTATAGCTGTAGAGCAGGTTTAGGACCCCTATTGGCCAAAAGTTACCCAGTATCCCTTTAAGTGAAACCGCTCATTAGCATCATTGTATGTGTTCCGTGTGATCAGAGAAGAAGACAAAATAATGTCTTTAAATGTTACTTTGGACCTATTTTAAGTCTATTTCCATGTGAAGTTGGGAATAGTATTCAAGATTGAATATTTAATGTTTTTGTTTTTACCATTAAAAAGGTACCGCATTGAAAGCATGCCGTTCTCTTCATCCATTAACGCTTCCAAACATTAGGGATGTGATTAAGCATTATTGTGGCCTCTGTTCTGTTTGGCCGACTGTTGTAGGGCTGAAAGGTTGGAAGAACTGCTAAAGGCTTTTATGATTTCTAGTTTTCAGCATTTCGTTTCCTGTTTCTTTATTCGAACTTCCAAACCAGTTACTTTTTTACAGGTGGTAGGAGTGATAAGAAGATGTGGTGGTGGACTTTGTTGTCCAGTTTTGTTTACCATGTCTGCCAGCTCTGCACAGCATTATTTTGTGAATGTTAATTTTTATGGGGATGCTGTGTTCCAGGGCCATGTTCTTTTGTCCCTGGCTACAAAAGACTTTAATTTCACCTTATGACATTATGTTATATAAAGAATGTTTAAAAGCTATTTACGTTTTAGACAGGACATGCGCTGGCTTTTGTGGCTCTTGTCCAAATTGTAGCGAGTAACACAGCTCTGAGCGGACATTGACTGGATGTTGAGCAACACACGCTGATAAGATCTTTGGATAGCTTGCTTGACTTCTTGCCTTTCATCTATTCATTGCTTCCAATCTCTTGCCTGCAGTACTTCCATTTTCCCATGCTGTTTTTCATTTAGACTTGGCAGCAGTAGACCACTGTGTCTGAATTGTGGGACTTTTTCAGCACTGGGACAGTATTAGTATAAAGCTTAATACATTGTCAGAATGCTTTTTTTTCTCCTCACATGAAGCAAACATGAATTTTAGGCATATTGTTTGTGCAAATTGTGTGTGAGTGTGTGTGTGCTATAAAGCAGCTAATTGTCCACTGTTCACAAATTCTAACTGGTTGTTATGCCTTTCTGAATGTTCAGTTTAAATGGGAATTGAACTATAATGGGCTGGCCTGCTTGCAGGGAGAGTGAAGTCAGTTTGGTCATATGGTTGAACAGTTCAACACACTGACATGATATTGTTTCACTGCTCTGCACCGTGATTTCTTGGTTTGCCATTTTGACCCAGCTCAGTATTTATTATGGCACAGATTACTTTTATTTACTATTGCTATTAGCTTTTCGTTAGTTCTTCTTCTTTTTTTTTAAACATTAGCATTGCACTCCGTAGCGTTCATCAAGTGCATTGAGTCTAACGTACAGAAAAAATGGGGATCAAGCTTGGTGTTGCAATTATGGTTTTAACCTATAGCTTTAAGGGGTTGTCAGGTTGCTTTATGTCCTCCATTAAAATTTAATTATTGGGCTCATTGAGTTTTTAATTCTTCCTTAATTCTGTTTGGCTGGAGGTTGCACAGGAGGTGCTCAAACTGTCACCTGGGTGATAGCCTGGAGAGAGAGCAAGACAGGAGGGGCTGTGGTGACATATAGTAAACTGTAGGATGGCCATATCATGATAAGGTAGGTTAAACTGCAGCACCCAGTCTCCACAGATGGCACAGTTGAGGCTACAGTATAGAATGAGCCTGCTCAGGTCTGTAACAGCAAAAAAATGTCAGTCTCACATTTTTTTCTCTTTTCTACAATCTTCTCACCTATTCAAATTATGAAAAGGATAGTACGGTTAATTGTTATTATTATTTTTATTTATTTATTTATTTATTTATTTATTTATTTATTTATTTATTTATTTATTTATTTATTTTCGGAGGGGAAAAGATGGTGGCTCACAGTGATAATGCTGTATTCATGAATCATTTTAAGCTACAGTTAATGGCTCCCCATAGCATGACACAATTATTTATTTAGCTAGCTTATTTCACTGTGTGCATGCAGAGCCTACATATCACTGACTAGCAACAAATTGCAATTTGTAATGTTAAATTAAATATAAAGAACTTGGTCTGTTCAAGGATCCTTGAATTAGACTAAATGATGTTTTAAGAGAATTCTGGTGTATTGGTTGTAGAAAATGAAAACATGTTTTCTTTTCAATGAAGCAACAAAAATATTTTTTTTGGCATACATCTCAATCCAGACATGCCCTGGTCTGGGCAGAACTGGATTAGTATTCGACTGATGGAGGGATATGACGTATAACAGTTATTTATGAGCCATAGAAAACGACAGGAATTACTAAGATTTGAAGGGACATTTAAAGTGGGCATTAACTTTAGAGTACCTATCATTTTTAAAATTTAAAATTTGTATTTTTTTGACTGTTGCCTTTATATGACAAAGATAAGATGCTTTACATTTTTCCTTTGTGCATAATATCATTTGAGTGTCACCACCCGCCTTGGATAAGAATGAGGTTGTGAAGATGTGAATTGGAGAGGATTGCTCTTACCCCAATGACAGTGGTAATTATGCACAGCAGTTGACTCCTAATCCATTACCTGCCGTAAAGCTTTCCCATCTTCTGTATTAGATCACTTTTACCGGAGACAATTTTATTTGCACAGGGAATATTGTTATGAATGCTATAAAGAACCTGGAGGGGTTGAGATAAGTTCAAGAAATTCAATTGGTATTGAGTTGAGTGGAGCCTCTTGTGCTGCAGTGATCATGAGTTTGACAAGAGCACTGACCCGCAGACGGTAGAATGCCTTGATCCAGTAGAGATTGACTTTTATATGTTTTTTGACATGCAGTCAATTCAAACAGTGCTGGCCTGCAGGGTTGTTCCGCAAAAATGCAGCATTGTTTACCTTCATGGTCATTCATGCAAAATTTATCATGCAGAGCCATTTGTACGTGCCCTGGTCTGAACTGAATACGTTATTCTGTGGTCAAAGCAAGGTAAAGTAGAAGTGTACTTTTCTTTGTCTTTTGATAAAACAAATAGTATGTAAAATGTAAAATTGGAATCACACACTGTAAAAAACTTCAACATAAACAACTTCACATTTATGAATTTAAAAATGGTGGGAAGGCCATGGGTATCAGAAGATTTGCAAGTTAAGCCCAACCTCCTCTGTGAGTTGAATTGTCCCTAGGCAAGTCAATTTATCCCATATTTTTCTTGATTTTTCCAAATTTTTGTGTGACTGTGTGATGGAGAAAAAGCTTTGACTATATGGAGTGCACAGGAAATAAACAGCACTCTTGATTGAATGGGAAATGATTGGTTCTTATTTGCATGAATTAATAATATAATCACATTTCAGCTAATTGTGATCATGGCTATATAATTGTCTTAATTAACCTGTATGAAAGCGGTTGGGTGAAACTAACAGAAATGTCACATTTACACATTGTTTTCCACCATTGCAGAGAAGGCTAATCTCTCATTTGCCTAATTTGTGCCTTAATGTTTCCTATCTCCTCCATTCTCCTGCATGTGCCCTGGAAATTGATCTTAGCAAAACCTTTGTAGGGCATCTGCATTCCTACAGTGTATCTGCAGGAGGCTATAGGCAAGCATTCACTGGCACAGCTGTCTTTTAAGCATCTGAAACATCTGAAAGGGGATGTGACATGTTAATTAAACAATTGCAAATTGATTTGAAAGTAAATGTGTATGTTGTCACAAACAACTTTTAATACTAATCTAACAGAAACCTGCAGGAGGCTTCAGTAAAACAATAATTAGTTTATGTGGCTGTGCCTTTCGTCATATTCAGTTGAATGAGTTTAAAATGATGGCTTTGAAGCAAGGGTGTCCCATTTTGTCAACTATAAATGGGAGTGGGAGTGACTATGATGCAAGATGATGAGTCGAGGAATCAAAGATGTGCAAAGTGGCAAATGGGATCAGGGGAGAGCTAACAAACAGTTGGTGCTCTGTCAAAACAAGTCATCATGTTGTGTATTTTTGTTTCCAAAGCGTGAAAAGACAACTTGATTTTGTACTTTTTGTTCTTTACAGGGTTTAAATTAAATTGTTGAATTAATATTGGGCTTATACTAAATAGTTATTTTAAAATGACCAGAGAGGTGGTTAAATAGTCAATCATAATTATTTGTATGACCACAAAAATTTCATTATTTTGATATTCTTAGCCACCAGGAAGTTTCTGATATTTAAACTGTATTTAATTTTCTTTAAGTTTGAGGAAAGTATGTGGTGGTTTTGGCTTAGCCTTTCCAGGTTATTGAAGATTGTAGTTGTGGGGAGACAACAAAAGTGAAAGATAATGTGTATTGTCCAGAGAATTTTGTCTGAGTCTCAAGCATTAATGGAGAGTCCTACCTTATTTATAGCAGAAAGACTGAGTGCTCTGGTAATAATATAGCTGGCAAAGCTTTCCAGAATTAATAATAAATATAATTTTTTTTAGTCTCTCTCTCTCTCTCTCTTTTTTTTTTTTTTTTTACTCTTTTGGTATAACCAGGTTTCTCATTGCTTTCCCCAATTTTAGGGTGGTTTTTAAAGTCTTTAATTGTAATATATGTCAACACATTCTTCTCAGCTTTGTAAAATTGATTTGCTACCCAGTTTCTTACATTATTGAATGCATCTTAAGTGTCATTGCCAGGTGGCTTTTATAGAGTTTTTATAGATTTTTTTCTGTTTTTCCCTCCTGTAGCTGAATAACTTGCGTCTCATAAAGACTTACTTTTGATTGGGGCATACACTCCTGTCAAAGCCGCAACAACATTTTGACTCCTTCATTTCCCATTGTGAGTAAACAAAACACAAACTATAGCTTCTGGTCTAATTTCTCTTAATTAAAGGATCTTGCCAGTGCAGAAACTTCATTAGATTTTTCTGTCAGTCCATGAACATTCTGCACAATATGTTCATCCCCCGGAGAGTATGGCTCAATGGGTCCATCTTTCTCTCTGGAGATTCCCACCCTCTGCCATAACCTCCCTGACTAATGCAGTCATGCTTCCAGCATTATGCAGTTCATTCTCTCCATGTCTTTGTTCTTTCCTTCACTCTGCTGGCAGTATATATGGAAGTACACATGCAAACACACACCGCTATCTTTCCATCACTTTAGAGAACTTATCATTAACTTGTATTCATTTCCTGAAAATGTACCCTTTGCCCTAACCATAATCACTACTAATCTTAATCTAAGCTCTCCCTACTTTTGGAATCCCATTCTCTATAATCTAAGTAAGGTGTTACAGGGCTTCTGATGTATAGCCAGTGGATAATCCAGATAATAGATAAGCCTGCATATGCCTTTGGATGAATTTGCAATGGAAAATGGCCAGTGATTTTGACATCTGCAATTCGCTGCCTGTTTTTTCTCTGATCATACAAACTTTTTTTACATACATGCAACCAAAACTGGATTAAATGTTATACTTGGACTACAAACAGACTAGCCAGACATAAGCCACAACTTTCTATCCAAAACCAGTCCCATGCATACAGATTATGCATAATAATGTGCAGATTACTTTTCTTTTTTTCTCTTTTTTTTTTCAACCTCAAACCAAGCCGAACTAAAATGTACAAATTTATATAATAGGGTTGAGGTTTTTTTCTTTTGTCCACAAAGGGGAAGTCGCCGTTTCAACAAAAGTGATCCACAGCTAAACGGTTTCATTCTTTGCCCTTGCTTCTAGCTCTTCTCCAGGTTTCATGAATTTTTTTTTTTCTCTTAAAAAATAATTTCCATAATCCTGTTTACAGAAAAATGGTATAATTTACACACGCCTTGGCAGGCAGACAAACAAGCACAGGTTCCAAAATATGTTAGAAACCATGACAGGCGACTGGTAACTTCTTGAACAAACTTGTGATTGTTGCGGTGCCACATCAAGACTGAAAATCAATACCTGTGGCTGAGAGAACTTGCTGCTCTGATGAACAGTGAAATGACTCCAGTGAGTGGGCTGCACGGGGTCCAACACTAAAAGGTCCCGTTAATCAGATCACCTTTGAGATGGGTACAGCAGAAGGACAGGGTTTCCCCTGCCATCCCTTTTATGAAAGTCAGCTGAGGTGACAAACCAGCTGGTGAACTTCCTCTAATCATTTATTTCTCCACTTTTTCTTCCTGCCCTACAGTTACAGTAAGCAGTTCTTTAGTCTGTCCTCTGTTATTGGTCACTATATAATTACATCTATGTCTGTCTGTCTGTCTGTCTGTCTGTCTGTCTGTCTGTCTGACACATAGATTGTGATCAATAACTGAGGCAGACTAAAGGACTGCTTAGTGTAACTGTAGGGCAGGAAGAAAAAGTGGAGAAATGATATATTGTTAATTAATTCATTTTCTATACCTCCTTCTCAGGGTTGTGGGAGGCTGGAGCCTATCCCAGCAATTAGCAGGTGAGAGGCAGGGTACCCCCTGACATGTCGCCAGTCTATTGCAGAGCCAACACAAAGGAAAAAGCAACCGTTCATGCTCATGCTCATGCTCACTCCTATGGAGAATTTAGAGTGACCAATTAACCTATCATGCATGTCTTTGGACTGTGGGAGGAAGCCGAAGTACCCGGAGAGAACTCACGCAACATGCAAACTCCGCACAGAAAGGCCACTGCTCGAACCTCTCCCCAACCGAGGCTCGATTCCAGAGCTTCTTGCTGTAAGGCTGCTGCTGCTATGCTATGATATAAATAATATAATATATATTCTACTCTATTATTTCTTTTTTCAAATAACTGTCATTATGACTAAATGTTGTTTTTTGTTTTTTTGAGGTGTAATGAAAAGAATCAGGACTCTCAATGATAGTCGGTCTGGCACGTAAAAACATATCTGCAGTGCTTTGGACTGCTAATGGTCTATGACAGTATTGAGTGTTTGGGAGAATGAGCCTAAACCTTTCCTTCCCAGTCACGCATTCTGGGACCCAGCCCACTTCCCCTCTCTTTAACTCCAACACACTCACTTGAAAACATAAATACCACACTAACGCACAGAAAGGAAAGTCGGTGAAACTGAATCTGTTTCTCTAGAGACGGTTGCCAGTGCTCACGGTGAGACCTATCACTCAGGTCATGCCCTCACTTGTCTCCCCAGTGGACAGAAAACTTGAGTCATTGTTGTCAAGGTCAGAATGTCTCACTGTTTGCATCCTTGTTTTTGTTCCCACCTCCTTCTTTTCACCTCTTTCCTGACAGCTACTCCCTCTCCTGTCTCAAAACATCCACCCATATGATGCACTCACTCCATCTATCAATCCTGTGAGGAACTAGGTGGACATGAAAATGTGTTTTTTTTTATTTATTTATTTTATTTACTTTTCAAATGCTCAGTTGTAGTATGAGCCTCTCAAACAAATTGGCTCCCCCAAGTGTAAATTAGGTAAAGCCTTAATTTTAAATGGGTAGTTTTGCAGGCAGACTTCCTAGAAAATGCATTCATGCTCTTCAGGCTTGCATCTCTTCACCTGTAGGGGGCACTGTGGCTCCATGTAAGTATAATTGACATATGTGCTAGGTTTTAGGGGTGGAATAACTGTGGTGGTTGTGGATGTTACATGGATAAATCCACCCTTTTCTGCTTTCCCTTCACAGATGTTTCTTTAGAAATGTTTGTGGTAACAAGTGGAAATTCCATGGCATCCTGCACATTTTCAACATCTGGCTCTGAAGCAGCCTAAACTGCATAATATTGTATACATTTTCTTTTAAAACAAGTGAGTATGATTACAATTGAGGTTGAGAAATAGCATGTGTGAATTGCTATGCAAAAAAGAGGGTGTGACATATTTTCTTTATAAGACAATATACCAAGATGCCAGAAGAGACTCACTCTTCACTGTTAGACTGAAGCAAGGATGATGAGAGCGCTGTCGAAATCAACCCCAGACTGTTGACGGTTCGTACACCATCCCCAGGCAGTGTGCCTTGTATTGTCGTGAGCTGGTGATTCACTGGTCTTCACAATACCCCACTTTAACTTTCAGTTCATTCTCCGTCCTCCTCTCACAGGATTTTCCCCTGTTCCCTCATTTCAGTTTGAGTTAATCTCAGTTAGTCCTGAAAATGCTGTAAACCTTTGCCGACATAAACAAATGCAAGCCATGTACACAGCCAGCCTCTAAAAGTGTGCGCCGTTGCAGAAATACTGATGAGCTGCTTGGTTCCAGGCCTGCATTGGCAAGGTTTTTCTATAATGGCAAGGTAATGGTAATGGTCCAGGTAATGAGCAACATAATGTTACAAGTAAGTAAAGGAATATAAAGCACACATTTTGGCAACGGATGCAATTTTGTTACACTAGACACTCCATTTGATAATTTCATGCTTGAGCTTTATAGTCCAAGTTTCCTCAGAGGGGAAGCAGTCATTCAAATAAATTTATGCTGTTCAGCATACAGTGTGTAGCCATGTTGTAGCACAAATAAAACAATCCAATGCAGCGTTACTGTGACTAAGTCTCTGTCAAAATTCCACAGAGAACATCAGCACTTTATGGAGATATGAAATATCCTCCCCACCATTTCTTTTTGTTAAACAGGAAAATCACTTCATATAAAGAGGGACTCTAAGCAGTGCAAATGAACGACTGTGATGTTTTTGAGTAGCTTTAAATGAGAATACAATTCCTTTAACCCCTGGCAGTTCATTTAATATTTGTGAGCGTGCACAAATTTCTCAGAGGAACCAGGGGCCATGCTAATAAAAGGAGCTCTCAGCTGCTGATTTTAATGCATTTTAGAATAACTATTGAGACTAATTCTCAAAGGGATATGACTGTTACATTTTCAGGGTCTTATTTGTTTGTTCTGTAAGGCCAAACCAAGCCGCCTGGGGCTGTATGGATAAATGACCCTTTAGAGAATTGTCTCAACCATTACATTATATAATCATTATTAGCAGGCTGGATTAAGATGGATATTTTTTACAGTGGATATTTTAATGTAACAATTCACCTCATGTTACAGTATGAATAACCGCTTTATAATAATGAGTTGTAAAAATTCTCAACTTCATGTCTTCCTTATTAGTTTGAACAAAAATGAAGCACAACAACATTGCATCCGTTTAAGTCCCAGTAAGCAGCCTCTTCCATAAATGTTTCATGCTTGAAAAGCTTCAGTGGTGGTTCAGGCGCCTCCAGGCTTGAGGTTGTTAACCAGCAGGAATAATTCTGTTATTAGTATTAATCCTTATATACGGTTAATCAAAGGTGTCTTTTTTTGATAGAAAATCAAGCAATATTCTGTCTTTATTGTTTTTTAGTCTCTATGATATTACAGCTCAAAGTTCATTCTAAGTCTTGTAATTTCTTTCAAGGATTATTTAGTTCTATTAGCTGAAGTCTAATTTGTTTGAGGCTCATCATAAGCCTATACCATTTTTATGGAAGTATTTTGCTTACTGTCATGATCTCACAATTGCAGACTAATGCACTAAATTTCAGCAATTGGACAAACTAATTGTATCTTTTCCAAAAGAAAATAATCTTTGTAGTTTGTATGACAGAGCTGCTGAGTAGCAAACACAGCTTGTTTGTTAGTTAACCATGAAAAGCAGCAGTTTTTATTTTTTTAATTTAGGTTATCTTTATTCATTCTTTGGAGGCTTACAAGTGAACATTTAATTATTGTTGGTAGTGAATGCTGTGTGACACGTCAGTCAGCCAGCAGCTGTCTGTAATAATGCTGAGCCCATTATCTTGGAGAAGTGAATCGTTTTTGCAGTTTGGAGGTCACTTCATATGTGAAGTCTGTGTTTTTTATTTTTTTATTTGTAAATTATTAGTAGAAATACTCACATTATCCCTGAAAATTTCCCAAGGTACCACTTTCTATCCTCTACAGCAAGCTGTTCCTCAACAATGGCAGCCTTTCCTTGATTTAAAACTAAACAAAAGAAATCTTTCAAAAGACTGGAAAAGTTTAGTTAGCTTACTGTCAGAGGGCTGTAAACAGAAGTGGACCCTACCTTTAAAGAACATTGCTGAATGTTCAGAAATAGAAATGAGTCTCATCCAAGGAAAATCTGTGGGCTGTCAGTGTTTAGTTTGTGCACTTGTCTTTTGAAGCTTTGCATTACTTGCTTTACTAGATTAAGATAAGCTTCATACATTTAAAAAAAAGCATCCTTTCATAACTTGTAGTAATCTTTACCAAAAATCGTACACCTACTTATACTGTAGTATTTAAGATAAAACTAAACAAAAAAAAAAAGCAACAAAATTCCTCTAATTCAAAATGCCATTGTGTTTAATTGACCTGTGATGATGTTTTCAATAAATCTGCTTAATGTTTTGTCCACTAAACGGTGCAGGAAACGTACTGAACTCCAGCAGTTGACAACAGCTCTTAAGGGCTGTGTGGCTGCACAGATGTTGCCCCTGTGTATGGTAATGAGGCTCTGACTGGATGTCCTGATGAAATGGATTTCCCTGGTGTTGACACAAGTGATTGTGTGGTTACTGCAGGGCTTAGAGAATGTGGACTCATTATATACAAAGACTGAACAAAGGTTCAGTGAAATGGTAATAGAAACAAGGCTAGGTTATGTTGACTGTGATAAATGGTGAACTGCATGTGAAATGTCTGGGAGATATGATTTTATTAGGTATTATTGAGTTATTATTTTGAGGAGCCTTACAGCATACAAGTCAGTGTTTGATGTAAGAGCTCTGCAAACAACTAGAACTAATGAACTCCATCCGCTTGTACAAAACTGGGAACCATTTTGACCTAGCTGTGCCAAAATGGTCTCAATGCTATTTATTGCAGAATATGTAAGGAAATTGTAGTTGTACTTTACTGTGTTTTAGTCCATTAAATTTACTTTCAATGAACATTTTTCATAGTGACTATAAATCTATTGATTATTTTCAGTCATATCCTGGACGTATCATGCAGTATTACAAATGTAAAATGATCATGATAAAAAAAAAAGAGATTGAGCTTCACTTGAAGATCTGGTTGGATTCTGCTGTCGTAATGCAAGGGGAAGATTTTTTTTTATTTTTATGAAAAGAGCAAGGAGAGACTTGGAGAATGCTTGTGTCTTATATGTCTGTGAGTGCAGAGGTGGTTAATGCAGCACGGTTCAAAGAGGTTGCATTTATAGAGTAGTTATAGACAAGCTGATGATTTGTTGTGATGTACGGGGGAGAGCAGTGAGACCTTACTTGGAGGTAGTGCGACCTCAGACAAACTGCATTTGTTTAACCTCGCTCAGCTGTGGAGCTATAATGGGATGATGGCTTCTGCCATTAGCATGATGAAATGGACAAATAAGTGACTTTAGTGAAACCCACTCAAGTAAGGGCTGCAATTTGGCTGGCCTTTGATGCATCAGTTGGCTATGGAAACAATTTTATCTCTTTAATAGAATCTCAGTCCCTCTTCCACACACAAACAAAGCAGATTAAGGTTTCCAATAAGGCGAAGGCCATGCTGTGATGCAGCTGAATTCCCAGTACTGTGGGTGGCATTGTGGTTTTGTTTGTTGGGGGTAGACACTTAAAAAATCTCAATGCATGTACACAATGCCAATGCTCAAGTCCTACTCTGATGTCCATTTGTTACCTTATATTACATCCACGAGGATGTGTTGATTGGTATGCATGTCATTTTGTTTGGATGAGTGAGGAAAGAGGAAAAGTTGACCAAATATGATCTTGTAGTTTTTATTTGCACACATTTTTCATGGATTTAGAAATGCAGACATACATGAAGTCAAACATATACTGTATATTTATAGAACAATGAAAAGCTGCCATGTGAAGGAGCAATGGATATTAAGGAATAGAAAGAAGTTATAAAAGGCAGGAGACTCAGGTGGGTACTCCTAACAGATTGAATTTTTCCATGTTCTGTGGTTAATTGGGCACCACGCATCCATCTTTCAGCCACGAGTCTTCAAGAAGCTAATCTACCTTAATAACATGAATCACATGCCAGCTGATATAAGTACGCTTGTGATGCCAGAGGATAGCTCGATAATAGATAGGAAAAATAGATTAAAGTTGGTTCAGTTGCATAATTCTGTTTGTTCAGAATATACAATAAGTCTTAATGGATGAGCTTAACAGGAGCAGATGTTCACATACCATAGAGGGAAATGCAAATGTTTCACTTGCAAAATCTGGTTTTTACTGCGTCATTGTATAAAACCAGTGATCATGTAATGTATGTAATGTAGATATTCAGCAGAATTCAGACATATATCTGCAGGTTAGTATAGATTTTTGAGAAGTAACTTGATTTTCCATCAGTTGCTAAAATATCTGGCTTTACACTTTAGTATCTGTCTCACAAGAAATAAGGAAAGAAATATATATTCAGTTGGTATTGTAAGGTTTTCTCATCCTTCCTGCTCATCTGGAGTGATTAGTATTTGATATCAGAAAACTAACTCGATGGCTTGAAAAGCCTTGTTTAACATTAAAAACAAAATGAAGAAGCAGCACTCACTTAATATTTACCACAGTAAAATAGTTGATTGCCTCCAGCTGAATGAACTTTGTTCCTTCTCTGCTGTTCAGTTGTGACATAACTTTCATTTATAAACAAAGCTCTAGCAAGTTGCAATGTTGAGGGTGAAATATGTTCTTCTGTTGAATTATTTAAACAAAATTATTGCACAAGTACAGTTTGCCTGTATTCATTCAACAGTTCATACAACTTTGAATGACAGACTTAAGTTTTAGTAAATGGTAAATGGACTGTACTTGTATAGCGCTTTTCTAGTCAAGTGACCACTCAAAGAGCTTTGACACTACATATCTCATTCACACAACACATTCATACAGCACCTATATTGGAACATACTTGGTGCTTGGTGTAAGCATTCATACCCCCGATAGGTACATCGGGAGGGTTCAGTGTCTTGCCCAAGGACACTTCGACATGTAGTCAGGGGGAATCGAACCGCCAACCTCCTGTTTAGTAGACGACAGCTCTATCCACCTGAGCTAAAGCCACCCTTTTAGTATACTTCTAGTTCTGCATAGGGACATTGCACTAAGATACAGTTAATGATGCTCTTCATCTCTATCCTCCTATTCATAGCTGTGGGATAAGACTAAGAATAAGACTACAATGGTGCTAATGTGCCAGCAATTTTGTTGAATTGATCAATTTCAATGTGGCGTGTAGAGAATGAACAGTAATCAGCACATTCTTCATGCTTTTCTCAAGAATGATTTTTTTCGTTTTCATGAATCACGCCTCATTATATATTTAGATCCAGTTGTTATTTGGTGTATATAACAATGTCTCTGTATTCAGCTCGGTGGTGTCAGTTATTTGTATTTCCAAAACAGATTAACAGATATGTCATCATTTGATTTCACTATACAGTTGTGTAATATGAATTTAGGTCAATGTTTAATAATTGCTGCTGTAAAGGTGGGATATATAATAACACTAGTATCTTGCTGCAGTGAAGTCCTAAAAGAGCTTCAAGTTCATTTCCATTCAGAAGACAACTTTGTTAACTGGCCAATTAATGCTTCCTTTCCAGCTGAAATGAATGAAGAGACATACCTGTGCAGGCCAGCAGGAGGTCAGATGACATTTGCAGTAACTTTGAGCATGATGGAGGACAATTCACTGTTATTTGCATGCAGTTTGTAGTGGAAAGTAATCTGAACTAAAGATTTTCCTCTGACAAATAATAGACATGAAATGCATTCTAAACAAGGACAAAGAGATTGGCACCAAATGCAAACAAGGGGTGAGAATAAAATGCAAAAAAAAAACCTCCACTATTTTGTTTTACTTTAGCTTGTAATAAACTATTTTAGCAGGCAAACCATGAAATCATGTTTCTGAACATACACAGACTGACTGAGGCAGCTGATAGCAGGAGGAAAGATTTTCTAACTTTTCTGTGAGATACTGTTCGGGGATTTGACACTATGGAAAAACCGGAGATATAGATTTGGTGTCCTGGGATACAACAACTTATTGACTTTTGCTGATTTCATAGCAGACTTTGTGGAAGAAGCTAGTTTTGATGGATTTGAGAGCTATCCCCCAAATGAGAGGCTTGGCCTTGTGCGCCCTAAGCTGTCTGTGATGAAGTTGAGCTGAAATGGTCAAAACAATACAGCTGAGACGTGAGTTGAGAGAGTCCGCTGGGTAGAAGACTGATATGATTCAGAATAACAGATAAAATATACTGTTCCTCTGGACAGTGCAGCTTAAATTCAAAACGTGAGAGAATTGGTTTTAGGATATCAGCTGTCAAGGGCAAGTAGGAACTGCCATCAAAATTTTGGAACCAGTATTATACCTCCATTATTGTACCTCCTGTTAACCACAGCAAGCACTTTGTTTGTTTGTTTGTTGTTGTTTTTTTTTGTTAAATGGTCTTGGAGCAAACGTTCTCTCCTGGCAAAACAAATTATAAACAAACAACATCCAACTAAAAAAGGTCAAAATTATATTTACCCGTATTCAGACAATTTGGCAACCTAAACTGAAGATTTGTTTATGTTTTACACATTCAGGTTGGCTTCAACATCTCAGCCATTTATTTTCAGTAGTGCTTTCTCAAGCTGTGTAAATACACCAAGTGCCACTTTGTTGTGACGACTAGGGAAATCTTGTATTTGTTCCAAAAATTCTTGTATGTTTCAGGTTTGGATATGTTAAGAATCCAAATAAAGCAAAATGTCAGGATGAGTGCTTTCCCTCGTCTCCCCCCCACCCCCCACCCCCCCACCCCAGAGCTTCATTAGGGTAAACTCGGTTTAGACTTTCACTCTAAACACCAGCTGGCGTCTCAATCACAACCGTCTGTTGTGGTATGTCAACATGTTTAGATGTTAACACTTTCCTTTTTTATTACCGTATTTCTGTTCTGTTGCCAGAGCAAGAAATGCCTGGTGTAATTTATTAGATGTAGTCATCTTTACAGATTTCTCTTGCCATTTTTTTAGATGATAGTTGTGTTTCCTCATGTATTGGGAAATGATTTGGTGCTCCAAGGATTATTTTGGAGATGTGTCAGCATGACCTGGACGGTGATGGAAAATTTTATTTCTTTTCAGTTGGAGCTCAGGAATTTCGGTTGAATGAGAGCACTCACTGTTGACAAAAATTCTTCTTCTTCTTCTTCTTCTTCTTCTTCTTCTTCTTCTTCTTCTTCTTCTTCTTCTTCTTCTTCTTCTTCTTC
>JBBBVU010000017.1:9517961-9533457 GCA_037177055.1 Atherinosoma microstoma
TTCATACTGGGTCAGAAGGTCACTGATGTATTTTGGTCCTAAACCATTCAGAGCTTTATAGACCAGCAACAGAACTTCAAAGTCTATCTTCTGACGGACAGGGAGCCAGTGTATAGACCTCAGAAGTGGACTGATGTGGTCTACTTTCTTGGTCTTAGTGAAGACTCGAGCAGCGGAGTTCTGAATAAGCTGCAGTTGTCTAATAAAGAAGAAAGTGTTTCCTTACATGCCTCTAAAAAGTCATCAGTTTACATGAAATGTACTTAATTTTTCTTATCAGCTTCTTAGCACTGTTCTAAAGATCATTTACAGCAGTGGAAAAACACAATCCTTCACTAATTTCAGTCATTATTCTGCTTTGAGCAGAGGCACAAGAAAGCATGATTGCAAAAGGATAACAAAGTGCTTAGAAACTTGTCCATTAGTGGAGTCTGGATGAAGGCTAACGATGATAAATAGACCAAGAGAACTGTTAAATGAATCCAGATTCATCCCAGTGAAAGTTATCTTTATTTAATTGAATATTTTTGTAATAGAAATTGAACTTGAGACTTATGCTGCACTTTACAGAATTTAGAGAAACACATGTGTTTTACAAAATGGAATTTGTGTCCTACCTCTCGGTGTTCATGTGAAGGACTGACGTTTCAGATGAGGATGAGTGATGACGGCTCTTTAACTTCACACCTCATAGAATGTATGCAAAACTGGAAAAAAGTGGGTAGTGGCAGGATATGGAAATGGAACCAACAGGAGTCTCCCAAATGCACAAACACGCAATCTCCTGCTGCATGGGTGGCAGTTCCAGGCGCACTCATATTTTTACAGCTGGGCCCACATCCCATGGTTTTCACAGATGCTTCATAGCGCTCTTCAAAGCCTCTGTTGAGCTCCCAATTGCATGTTTCCCTCAAGGAATTCCTTCCCTCAATCCGTCCTACAAACTGCATCTGATGGTGTATTATTTTCTTTAATTGCTGATTTAAGGATCACAAGCAAACAAAATGTTTGGTTATGCTGACTAGATTGAAATGTGAAACTAATGCTTAAATGACTGGCTGTTGGCTGTTTAATATAGTTACAATTGAAACAGCTGAGTAATGTGTCAGAGGAGCATATTTGGGTAAAACTAATCTTGGCCATACTGGGTGTTTCCTGATCTCTGAGTTTATACCTGGGTTAGATATTTTGTATTTAACAAACCCTCAGGCTCTCTTCCTCGGTGGGATTTGAGTGCAGGCAGAGGCGACTGAGATATGAGCTCATGAGAGATTAAAGTTTAGTATATTTGATTGTTTCTCTTCTTTTACAACGGCTCTGGCCAGATGAGTTCAGTCTGAATTAGCCTTAGCAGGAGGGAGAGAAGGGGCGCTGAGAGGGTCTGCAGCTAATCCCAGGATATTGAGCAGGATTCCTGGGATGAGGCTTTGCTCCTTTGCTTTCCCAAGTGTGACGATGAGGAGCGTGGGGGGATGTGGGAAGATGGTGGATTTGGGGTCTTTTTCTCTTCTCAGTCCCCATTGTAAGGAGAGTTTTCACAGTTTAGGGGCACAGTGTCTGGGATTCTCTGTCCACTGAAGTGAGTCTTTTTTTGGGGGGGGGGGGACAGCCAAGCAGTGCTGGCCTCTGAGGATTAGACCCACTGTGATAATCAGGATCAGTTCACAGTGTCCTCGAAGGGGGTCTTAGTCTGTGTCCAACAGAGTAGGAGAGTGGACGCCACTGTCCTGTGTAGTTGCTGGCTCTCTCCGCATCCCCCTCATATCCTAATGACATTAGCTCCCCTTTTCTGCGCTTCAGTGTGTCTAACTCCTCAACTATGACACCTATTCAGATTCTGCATTCACTCATATCTAGTTTGGCTTATAGACTATATTACCAATAGCTCAGGGAATAAGTTTAAATTTAATGGTTATGCAAACACATTTGTCATGTTTTATACTTTTGTAGAATGAACAGGCTCTAAGATTTCTTTCCCTTTTTGTTTATTAAGAAGAAAAGAAATCAAGTGGGGGAAATTAGATTTAGTGAAGTTTAGAATCAGACATCCTGTCTTTAATTCTGATTGTTATTGCATATGGTGTTTTTTCTGAGAAACCTTTGTGTTGTACCTTTTTTTTTTTTTTTTAAAGAAAGAAATTACAGTTGTGGGAAAAAGGATGCCATTTTGTTGGAAGCCACATATGCTTTTCATATTTATCCATACCCTTTTAAATCTTCAGTGACTAACGGGAAACAAAAGCTCAGGAAATGGGTGGAACTGCATAAGACAGTCACTGGGCTCATACAATGGGGGGTACACTGATTCAAACGCGTATCCAGGTGCCACAGATATCTAGAAATAAAGCAGGAAGGTGCACCTTTTTGATAGAAGCATTGTTTTTTGTTCTAAGATTAACTTTAACAACATCCGTCATATAAACCTGGCAAATTCTTGTATTATCCATGATGCTGTAACATTTAATTAAAAAGTCTATTTTCTCTGAGCAGGCTCTTCTTTGTGAACCCGTTGTTCCCAATCATATCTACAGTAAGAACTTTCACAAATGTTGTTTGCCTTGTGCTGTTCCTAAGATACGAGTGCTGACAACTGCAAGTATGCAGGCGGGCTGGTGATCAACTCTAGCACACGCACAGACAAGGCATTTCTCCGCACAAAGGCCAACAAATAAGCGCTTTCATATCTACCCTGCCCCCCTCTCTTTTGGACAGTTGAGGGGTTGTATGGAAAGCAGGATGGGGGGGCCACGGTGGTGGTGGTGGGGTTCACAGGGTAGTACTGGGAAACCAATGTTAGGAACGTTGTGTTGTTGGATTTCATGGTTTGGAGTTTGTCTTCTCTGCTGAGGCTTCGAGATAAAAATCAGTTTGGATGTGAAGTCATGGTTATCTTGTTCACATCTTTGTCCATATTCATTTATCTGATCAATGCTTAAATGCTGCCTAAGGATGACAAATTGCGGCACTGGTGAAGCAACATTTACATTTTACTCAAAGAAGCAAATCATGCATTTCCTTTTCACCTGATTTGGACTTTTAAGTATAAATAGAAATTTATTTGTAAAATCTTTTCATTTTTTCAGGTGGTAGTTTTTTCCATCATAGGAACACATTCTTGGTAAAAATGAATATCCTTTTAAACATTTTAAATCTTACTCAATAACAAAATGTGAAACCTAGTTTTTTGTTTTAATTGTTTTACTTTCAGATAATCAAAATGGAAATTGTGTACTATTTGTTACTAAAGTAGTTTGTCCTGAATACTCCACTGTAATGTTGCGACATCTGAACTTGGAGTACTGTAACAATATGAGGAGAAAGGGCAGCATGCTATTAGTCTTATGCTCCTCTGGCAGACTCTCAGTCTCAGCAGACTACACAGTCAGTGTGGCTTCTGCCTTACCAAGAAAAAGGATTGGTGCTCCTCTAACACATAACAACTATTCTTTTCCCTTCACAAACACCAGACCCACTTTACTGCTGCCAGACAACAAAAAGCATGGCACGTTTTCTAAGTGCTGCTCTGTTTTTATACTTTTATAAAATTTTTATGATAAACAACACTGCCAAGGTCATTAAAGAAAAACATTACATGTATAATGTATTACCCCTGTTTAACAGTAATGAATTGAATTACTTAACAATTGCTCTTTGGGGAAAGTAAACTTTAAAGAACCCCCCCCCCCCATTACAATTCATGTAATGTATTATCGTTCCTGCTTCAGATTCAGTAAAAAAGCCACATACAAGCACCCCTCATTGTTATCACTCCTGTCTGCCATTTCTTGTTCTTTACATCTCTGCCTCTTATGTCTCACATGCATCCTCTGTGCTCCCTCTGTTTGTGCACATGTTAACAAGAATAAGATCAAACACATGCCTCGGCCAGATGAAGGTAGATTACAGTAATATGAAAAATATTCAACTCCATAATCTGTATAAAAAGTAATTTGACTCGAATAGTAGGTCTGTAACTTGAATATAGGTGGGATAGTCAAATTGGAATGTGTTGTTCTTTGTCTTGCCGCCCCCTTACATTGATAATACCTCTCATCATCATAGTAAACATAAACCTTATATCTCCTTCAGTCCCACAGCATCGTATTTCATATTCTTATAACACTTATTCCCCCACATGATATATTTTCGATTAAAGTCTGTGGTGTAGACGTCCTCCCGTGATGACGGCATTCTGCAGGCAGCCCAAAATGTTATATCTCATCTTGTAAAGGTAGTTTTGCTTTGTAATTCCAGCCTTTCTCCCACAGTGGAAATAACAGCGACGGTCAGCTTCAGTGTTTGCCAATGTGATGTACAGCTGCTGCTGTACTGACGCTTTATTAATGGGATTCAGGAGCTCATCTGAGCGTTCCGATAATGGAACAATGGAGGATCCTGCTTTGACAATCCTTCATCTCTGAGATGTTACAATTGATCACCAATTCAGTTGCTAACTGCAGAAAATTGAATTTCTAGCCCTAACATTGTTCGCTAACCACGGTGCCGATGAGACGGCCATCCAGATTAATGATAATGGGAGGCTGAGATGGCTTCTGAGACGGCTTGTGAATTTGATTAGCTCTAGACGTCTGTAGAGACAAAGAGCAGTCAGACTCTTATATGGAAGTACTTAATGAAAACCCTGTATGGAAGGTAATTGGGAAATGCTTGTATGGCTGCACACACTTCTCAGCTTACTGTAGTCTATTTCACTAGCTTTTAGGCACAGACGCACACAGAAATTCATCTTAATTTTCTCTAGTTAAATTATCTTGTTTATGGAAAGTAAATACACAAAGAGACATTGTATCTCTCTGTGTTTTTGTACGTTTGATGCGCGTTTTCATACCACTGACTATTCCAGCTGGATGTCAGCAGTGTAGTCAACCATTACCAATTAAGAAATGGCTCATATTCCTTTCCCCTAGCCCCTCATCAAACTGAGATGGACTCACTGAGGCTATTGAATAGAAGTATAGTGTTAAACATGGACACGTCAACCACTGTGTTTGACAGGGTAATATGTATAATCCCAGTGTAGATATGATATCATTAGACAGATATTAGTATTTCATAGTTGGTGTGAGCAAAGCAGCTATCAAAGCAGATATTTTAATTCCATATTAATATTCAGTTGAAGAGACGCCAGAGTAGAGGGTGCAAAATAATATTGGGTGGGTTACATGCATGTTGTGTGTGTGGGAAAGAGATCATGATCAGGTGTGTGTTTTTAAAGTTGTTGGGTCATATATTTGGGTGTGTGAAGACTACTTTTTGTATGAAAAGTACTTTATAAATAACATTTGATTTGATTTAATCATTGCTTTCCCCTTCATGTTCAAAACATTCATACTCCTTTTTTGTGCATTTATGCCAAAAACTTGTGAAGAAGAGTGAAACTGAACATTAATTGTCGTGTTTAATTACACCTTCGTGATGAGAGGTGGGAGGAAGTGAAATCCCTGTTGCCTAATCCTCTATGCACCTCAAGTCAAAAGACATATTTTCAAGTATACCCTCGTATACCCTCTTTTATACTTTAAAGCTGCACTTACTGACGAGCACGGCTGCAGTTAGTAGTTCTGAGGAGTATACAAGTGTGACAAGTAGCAGGAAGCAATTGTTGTCATGACTTGTGGGTAAATGTAGCTGTTCTGATGGAACATAAGGGAAACTACAGAGAGAAAGATGTTGGAGGCTGAAATGAGATGATAGACTGAGATATTAACTCAAAAAATTATGTCTTTATGCGTTTTTTAGTTAGTTTGTTTTTCCTGATACAGGCCAGCTGTGGTTTCAGCATTGTCATTTGACACGATAAAATCATATACCAACAGTTCGTAAGAAAAATCTTTTGCAGTTTAGAATATTTGGTCCACACCCCATGTCCAGCATCATTCTTCTCTAACGAGATGAATATCTTTTTGAGCCTTCATTGATAATAAACTTGTTAGATTTTCAGTAACATAAGCATCCAAGGTTAATTTACTGGATGAGAAGGCCATTATAAGACTCCCTTTAGCAAAGTTTTTTCATTGGCCTATTTTAAATCCCCCCCTGAAAACAGGAGTTAATTAGGAACACGAAAAGGAGAAAAATCCAAGACAAGACACCAGCTTTTCGACTGAAAAAGCACAAATGTATTTGCAAACGCATTCTGCAATCCTTTTTCTTTTTTTAAGTGCCAGCTCTGGACAGTGTGTTTTTCTACTAATTCATTTACATGGGACATTATTAAAAAGTAAACACAAAAGAGGCTTTTTGTGAAGTTTAACCTGCTTCTAATTAACAAAGAGTGAATTTGAAACGGGAATTAGTCTATGAAAGGGAGCTTGTTAATGAAGTGTGTGAACAGTATGAAAGAAGAAAGCATGTGACTTCGCCTCCTGGAGAAAGGTTAATGACTGCATGGAGCAGACCAGGAGAGTTTTCCTCTTTCTCTCCTCTGAGTCCTGATCCTCAAGATAGTCCTCTAAATTGAAAACACTCCACTAATATTGACCTCTTAGTTTTTATATCCATGTCAATGCCAGATATGGTCATATGGTACCGAAAGGCATATCCTGCAATGCTTGCATAGCTAGTTGTAAAAGCTCTGTTTGGATATGCCGGAACAGCTGTCCTAAAAACAAAACGCCACATGTGACTTTTTTCCCCCAAATCATCAAGGGATGTTATTGGATCAACTGACTGAGACTTTAGTATTCACCAAGGCAACTGCTGTGGGTAATGTCCAGGGAATTTCAGGACTATACTGTGCATCTGTGAATATGGCTTAAAGGTGTATATGCAATCCTTTCTGTGATCAACTTTTACTTACATTAGCATACGGTTCCAAACACTGCGGCAGAGCTTTACTGAGGCTCTAAAGGGGTTTTTAGACTGCAGTGATTTTCTTTTTTCCTGTGGTCAACTTTTGACATGCTCTCATGCTAATGACTTCATCAGTCTTTCCTTGTATAAAAGTCATGATACAGGACTGATTTAGTGCATCTACATAGCCCATTTTGCTCACTTCCTTAAGAAAATAATGTCATTAGATATTCTGGATCTAAGAAAATGAAAGTGAACAAATGCCAGCACCATTAATGAACATGATATCTTTCACATAAAAAAACAAAGCAAAAAGAAAAAGGAACAAAGTTGGCTAGCTTTACTACTCTGTCTGCTGATGTTAAGCAACGTATGGTAAGAGACTTTCAGAAAAAACAAAAAGTATTGTTAAGACCCAGGGCATGTCTTTGGAATGACATAAATAGGATTCCCCAGTAAACACTATGGATTTATCATTCATTATTATACTGATTTAGTGAATGAGACAGGATTTTCATATTTGTGGTGACATAATTTTTTTATGATCTATTTGATGCCAAGATGGATGCTGAAGTTATCACAAATATGAAAATCCTGTCATTTTATCTCACATTTTCTTCCCTATCATCTACATGAATTCTGCATTGCTAGCAAAGTAGCAGTAATCACTGTTCCAAATGAAAACTGTCAAAACTTTGCTCTTTTCACTCCCCCATGCTGACTGAAGTCATCCCAAATGATTTGGATTGTTCCTGACGTCGAGATGAATATATATCTTCTGTGGTGTGCTTTTTATCAGAATGATGATTGATTAAAACCAGGCATAAGGGAGTTTTAGTTTACATGTCAGCCAATTTTGCATATTAGTATAACTTGTCACACAATAGTTTAGGTAAATGACCAACTATGATAAAGCTTGAAAAGCAAGTGTCCCTTTGCCATTTAATGAAATGTATTTACTTCTTTATTAGTTCATAGATCATTTCTGCTTTCCATCCTTGGTAGAAGCAGTCCATCTTCTGCTTGTTGACATCCTTGTTTTTCTCATAACAGCCTGATCTCTTGGTAATTAAACATATTTTCGTCTTGTTGCACATGTTATTTTCCAAAATCTATGTTTGGATTTTAAATGTGTAAAGAATGTTCGAAACCTTAATTTTGGCAGCATATAGATTTCAGCAATTTTTTGTTGGTGAGAGTTTATTTTGCTCTTACAGAGTCTAACTTAGGAACTGTTACATCTTTGGCCAAAAGCAATGCTTTAAGCAACAGTAAAACACTTTTTAGTTGAAAGGATATGTCAACAGTTTTTGAGTCTGTAGCTCCTGGAAGATGAGGTTTTCATATTAGAGATATCATCTTGAGTTTGTCACACTCTCTTCCTTTTTATTTGCTGGAGTAACTTATACACCTCGGTAGCTGTGTATGCATGCTACTCCCAAGCACTCAGATGCTAAGTATATAAAGTCATTGTGAGAAAAACACCTCTAAAAGCTTTGCTCTGATCCTTTCTTCCATCTCTCTCCAGCTAGCCTCGATGCTCGTTCTGAGGCCAGGAACACTCACCCCAGTTTCCACGTTGGCAGGGACTTGTTGTCTCTTGCACAAAAACACTCACACAAAATACTGTATGGCGTCTGGGGTACAAGGCTTCTGGGGTTTCACTTACATCTTGGCCCACCTCCACATCAACCCGTTTGCAAACCAAAACTGACTCCATAATTCATCCCAGCCAAGCCAACAAAAACGTAAATAAAGAACAAAAGTTGCCTGTTCTACACATATCAGAGGGCCTCCTCGGGAATAGAGCTCTCTTAAAACTGATCCTGCTGCAGGCCTGACCCCGGCCATTTCTCTCCACTCCGTTTTCTAAAGCAACACTACAAGGCAGTGCGCCACAGTCTTTTCACTCCCCTTATCTCACATTGGCAGACATTGGGTCTCCCCATAGTCTGGACTTCTGTCTGAGCCCAAGCGCCCTGTAGCCTGACTGTTTCTCTCATCTGCACAGCCAACCCGTTATTCACTTAGCCTCCAAGTAATTGACTTTAATTTGTCTTTTGTGTCCTCCTACAGAGATGTGTACCTTTTTAAATTTGTCGGTCATTGCAAATGTCAATTAAAAAGGTATCACCCAATAAAATCTGTGAACAACTGATGTTCATTAATATTGGAGAGTTATTGTATGTGGTATGGGCCCCGGCATGGCTCTTAGCACTTGATAACCATTTGTCCATGCAGTTTAAGTGCCAGCTTGGAGGCTGAGACTAATGAAGCTCATCGGCTAAAATGAAGCCAGTCCGTGAAATGGCCTCATCAGGTACATTATCTTCATACAATGAGAACATTAGCACCTTCATTTGGACACAGTCACACTCTCTTTTTTTCTATTTAATACCATTAAAATCACAGTACACAAAATTGATAATGGAAATCTAATGAGTAGTTAATGAAACCTGCTTAAAACATCACCAATAAAGTAATATGGGCTGTGCACTGTTTGCATCATATTTTAGATTACATTGATTGTCCCCTAATTAGTGGTCACTTTTGTTTTTTTTTTCTTAGTGTCCTAACAGATTGTCTAAAAAACAGTTTATTTTACACATACTGGCATTTTTAATAAGTCTAAAAATGACAAAACATGATCTGTGCTTTCCAAGTCATGTTCCCTGATAGTGCTGCATCTTCTGAAATTAATTAGAATAACTATTTTAGAACCTGAACTATAGTTAGAATTACTGCAGACTGTGAACATGGCCTAATGTCAAAGTACTTGACAGATCATTCAGAGAATTTAGTCTACTGCCTATTGCACAAATTAGAAATCACTTCTTGGCCTTGTTATAGTTGTGTGATGAATTTGAAAGGATTTTTTCCAATATTGTTCCAGCAGCTCTCAAAACTCATTTCAAACGTTTCAAAGCTCAACTTTAAAATGTTGAAACATGCAGAGCTGCTTGAACTTTCATTATTCTGAATGAAGAGCGATAATGGGTTGAGGTTTTTTATTTTATTTACTTTCTTAAATGTCAACTAGACTACAATGTTTTTTTTCTTTTACAAATGCCATATTTATAAATATTGCATAAATATTTTTTAAGACATTATTTTTATTTTCTAAATATTTTAACAAAAGTGTTATCTTGAATCAAACTTCAATCTACTAATGTCTTGGCCACATCAATCAACCATTTTTTATATTTTCAGGGAGGGAACAAAACCCACACTTTTTTTCATTCCCTATTGTTTGTATCACAACCAACTTTTTCAAAGGATGTTGTTTTACTGTATCATTGATGCTGCATAAGTTACTTGCCACAGAATTAAGGGAACTTTCAGTGGTTAGATAAACTCTTGGGTTCAAGGCCAAAATAAAGGCAAACATGTGCAAGCTCATTCTTAAATCTGTGCATTTACATAATTCTAATCCATATTTCTTAATCATTGGGGACATATACACCTACTGGTGAACCAGCTTTTCACTCCCATTTCTAGCCATGAATGGATGTGGACCATCTACTGATTATGCACTTTTTACAAAACATGACTTGCACCCCACTGAAAACAGACAGGATAATAAGTAGACTAAATTCATTCATTTTATTTTATGGTCTCTGCTATGCAATCATGACCAGGATTAAAAAGTTTGCACAAAGTTGGTATCAGATTTAAAAATGTTGAACTGACCACCCCTGCTTTATCAGCAGTAGATGAATGCAGTCTGTACAATGCAGCTTTCTTTGGAGATGATCAGGAGGGAGACAACCATGTATAAACAGAGCGAAGTATATTGACTGTTCCTTTTAAACAGCCTTTGGAAACCTGAAGCTGCACTGGAGCCAATCTTGTGACAGAAAATAAGAGCAATCTCTAACTACTCATTCTCTTTTTAATTACCATCACTAAGATCTTGACTCAAGGCTAATGTTGTCTATAGCACCTCCAATTGAATAAATGTATATTTTAAAGATTGATTTAAAAGAAAATCAAAAAACATATACTGCTTTGATAAGAAAGTCTGCGCACAGTTCTTAACATTACCCATCGTTTAAGCATCTGATCCTGGAGTTAAATGCCCCAATAACATCTTAAAAATCTACATGGCTGGAAAATTAAGTCTTGTCATCACTACAGACATGTTTTGTAATGTATCATACTTTACTTCATGGCTTTAGGGTACATCACTGTGTTGCGTATAATTTTTATTACATTTATTCACATGCTGCTTGTATCCTTTCTAATGCTGTCGCATATTTTGTTCCTTCTTCTGGGGATGACTTGCATATCACGTTTGTCATCCTCTCACATTGTGTTCACTTCCTCACAAGCACACCCAAACACTTTTCTTTGCCTCTGAGGAAGCAGAGACATTGTGTCTCAAGTTAACTTCTTTAATTTTTAGCCTCTTCCTGTACGTGTCACTCTGTCCATGTTTTCCTATCCCACAATTATTTCTTTTAGTTTCTAATCTCCTCTCTGTCCATTTTTAGTTTGGCTTCTCTGATTTCCTCTTCCCCAGAAATGTATAATACCATCATAAATGAAGCAATCTGACTGTATTGTATACTCAAGCACTTGAGCATCTCAGCAATAGATTCCTTTACCACAGACATTCTTCTATGTCTCTCTCCTTTCACAACTGCTAAGAGAGGATCCTCGCTCCTTTGTCAGCAGCCTCTGGAATCTGTAGTAAAACCTAATTGCTCTCTCTTAAGTGACAGTCATCAAATGAGGCTCTTTGTCTTGGTTGAGTATCTGTTCAATATTTCATCCATTTGCTCCTCTGATTGGCACTCTCCAGTAATGTTTCTACTTGCCCTCTGATAATGATATATCTTTCTATTGTAATCACAGATCCTATTGTACACACTCCATGTATATTTCAGCTGAATGAAAACAGCCTGCAGCCTCTGCTGTAGAAGATGCAGCACATTTTATTACCCGTGATCTTAGTGTTTCCTTTAAGATTTCTGTAAATTAAAAGGGGAAGCTTGTGATTTGCAGAGAAGGAATAAGATAAATCAAGTGTAAACACATGTAAGATTGGGGTTTATATTGTTTAACTGGCACCTTATGTGTGCCTTTGGCTTCCTATAAGCACTGCATATTGGGACTCTATTGACCTTGCACATCATATGACTATGTGTCATCATTATTCTACACTGAGTCTGATTCAGATTATTCTGCTTTTCTTTTGTTATTGGCACTTATCTAATAAAGTGATGGCCATGTAATTTTCTCATCAGAATATGGTCACATTATTCAACTTTACAGTGTTTAGTATCCTGCCTGAACACAATTACTTACAGAAGAGGTGGCCTATATTGACTTTCACTACCAATGCAGGCAGTCAGCCACCCTGGCCCCCTCCAAAGTAGGAAACAGTGGCCACCATATTAAAAGTTTAAATTAATCATCCTCAAAGAACATTTGTATTTCTCAAGGATTTCTTTAGGAAGCGTAAATGTTGGACCAACTTTATATTCAAATCACGTTTGCTGTGAAATGTGAACTCTAATGGTCATTGAAATGACAAATCTCACAAAGCAAAGAAGCCAGTAGTGATAATACATCTTCTACGCTCTGTCAAATTCACATTAAAGCTGCTCAAATAAACTGCACCTCGGGAAGTCCTGGAGTCTGGGGGAATGATCAGGCAATCTAAGCAAATCACCACCTGGTGCATTTTGTTATAGAAGAGGCTGAAACATGACTAAATATTGTTTTCTTATTGTGCTCATTAGAAATTCACCACGTTTGACAAGTCAACTGAGGCCATGTGTTTCTCTGTTTCTGGCCATGGGGGTCAGATTTGTGTTGACAGACGGTGGCTTTGTGTGGTAAGGGAGTTGGCGGGTGACCCCAGAAGGAGCACCTGTCCAAAAGTGAACCTGCTGCGCGCTGTGTAATGCCTTTGGGTGGGGTTGGCAATAACCCCACCGCCATGTTTCTTCTCCTCAACCCAGCCCTATGAGATGCATAACTTGCCAGATCCACTCTGTCATCGCAGGATTAATTAACATGCTACACAGCAAAGGCACTGCATCCCTTAGGGTTGTGGTATGTGCATGTATGACATGCACATGTGTAAATGGCCCCACACAGACCATGTCCAGTCTGACATAGGGCCATGTTGTTTTTATTTAGTCACCTCAGGGGACATGTAACAAAATAATCACCTAGGGTGATGGATGGACACATGTCTCCTTGGCATCCTCTTGTACATGTGTTGTCCTATAGTGCATTAGATATTTCCATAAAGTGAGACATTACTTATGCCTGTCTAACTGAATTTGCCACAAACTATGGCCATCTGGTTCATACTGATGATTTGCATTTGTATAGTTTTTCTTGCAATAACAACTATGTCGTCAGGATTTTCTAGATTACCTTCTCACATTGTTGCTAAATTCATGCCTTTCTCACAAGGCACCCTATTCATTTGAAAGCATTCAAATAAATTGAGAGTAGAAGGGGGTTACTTATTTATCCTAGAGCCCAGTGATGCCCTGGCAGACAGACAATGGAGGTGGAAGATACTAAATGAATTCTGTTGTCCTTTGTGCTTTTGCTAGCAATCACCATAATTTGATTAGTGACCTGGTAACTATGAATGTATGGGATCTCTTCATTCAAGTCTATTGGGGCTCCAGGGCCAAAAGTCCATGCTATAGGGCTCAGCCCCCTTCTAAAGCACCCCTGCTCTCATGTCATGTATACACACAACCGGGTGACCGAGTGATTAATGACAAAGCTCGTGGTGCCATTGAAAAGTTCTGGTGACCCTACACAAAAGCCATCACCCTTGTCACATTAGCACCAGTCTGGGAACATTTGGTCGTATGCTGCCGGCGTGCACCATAGGCAGTTTTTTTTCTCTTTGTTTAGATTTTTTGTGAAGGCAGATATGGTGTTACGGAGAATGTCTGCCTCAAAATTAACATACCCATATTTGATATGAAAAAATGTGATTATTTTTGACATTTTTCCTGCAGAGTTCGAGGTGCTTGTTTGGCTTTTCTGTCACATGAAGTAAAATCCTTTTGATAAGATAATTTGTGCAGCATGCTTTTCCTGGCATCCTCTGATTTCATTAGTGCAGTTTCCATGAGTGTATGTCTTCTCTGTCAGTTGTGTCTCTGGCTAATAATAATCCAGCATAATTATGAAATGAAGAATGGGCCTGCCAGCATTCCCAGCAGTGTGTTCTGAAAGTTAAAAGTTCTGCTGCTGCTTCTTTTCCTCTTCTGCTTAAGTTTGTGCTTAAATGAAATGTCTGCATATTAAAGGGGATAGATCATTAGTAGCCAGAAAGCCTCTGGTTGTAGAAAAAAAAATTCATCTGACTCCTAAAGTGCTTAATTTGTGAGGTGCTCACAATCTTTGGTTTCTTGGGTGGTGAGGAGAAGTGTCTCACAAGTGAGGAAACAGGATATCAATTAGTACGATTAATTTTCACTGATAAAACAGCTGCCAAACTGAGATCATGTATATGTAAATGCTTTCTATAAACTTCTCCCCAGTTTTGAGATCTATCTTCCTTCTACAGGAACTGTGAGGTGTGAATTAATAAGCCTCAGTGCCGTCTTCCTTGTCTACAGGAGGCTGATTTCACTGCAGCTATCACCTTTAATAAGAATTTTTGTTAAAGACATTTGTGGCAGGGGTGTAACCTTTATCACTTCAACTTGATACATCTCATTCTCACAGCACCAACAACAAGTGGGATGTCTTATGAATTCTCCCAGGATATCTTCATTTTACTTTTCAAACTTGCCGTAAATTAAGTCACTGAATCTGCAATTAAGAACATCAAACAGTGCAAACATAAGTGCTAGGACATGATGCATGCAAATAGCACGCTGCCTGTCTGAAACTATATCACCAAGTGCAACACCCTTACTAAAAAAATTGAAAAAATTCCCCTTCTGCTACTTTTATTTATTTTTTTTAATTTCCACACACGGTCTATTTTGCCAGTTTACTCTGCAGCAACTGAAAGACTTTTTACATCCATATGTAACCAGGTTTGTCAGATACATGAAATTGTGTGTGTGGAGGAATGCTTTTACTTGACTGCAGTAACCTGGTGGTTGAAAGTCCTTGTATACACGAAGAGATCAGCAGCCAGATCTAGTCTACACCACGGTTATTTTGGAAGCATGACTCACTGATTTAATCTGTACGTGTGAAGATTTTGCATCCCGACTTATAATTTAGTTGTATGTCTGTGTTCAAACAGCGAGAGGAAAAAAACCCTGGCAGGTTGACTGAATGGATGTTCTCTTCACAGTGAAAACTGGGATGTGTGTTTGAGATTTTAATGATACCTAAATGTTAAGTAGTGGAAAGTTTTCATTTGGAGTTCTACCGATTATTATAGGTTAGTTAAATATAAGGGAAGGCTGACATAAACAACATAGATCTAAAAATAATCACATGGGTTTGGGTCAGGCCTGGGAAGGACTCAAGCACACTATACTTTTCAATTTAACATAATCCATTCAAGTTCCCATCTTCATTATGAGAGAGAAATCTTAATTAAAGGGCCCTCTTGCTGAAAAAGAAATTATTTTATGATTAAAATTGCTCTTTATAACAGTCTCAGGCCATTGCTCTTTATAACAGTTCTTCTCAGTCACACAGAGACTCTGGACTCACCACTGGTTAACTGTTGTAA
>JBBBVU010000017.1:9533557-9563047 GCA_037177055.1 Atherinosoma microstoma
TGTATATATGTACAGTACATGTACATATATTTTTGCATGTGTGTTTTTCTGCTGTAGCATTGAAATTTCCCAGTCTGTGATAATTAAAGTACATTCTGATTCTGATTACTATTTTGTAAAATGACAACAAAATGTAGGTTCAATCATTTGCTCTACTGTGAGGTTGACTATTTGCAATTTGTGTATTAGCAATTATTTGTAATGATCATGCAGCCCTACTTTGTGATCATCTGACTTAATCTGAATCTCATATTAAACACAAAACAAATATCCATTCAAATGAGATCATTATAGAAACCTTACAAAACTTTATAGCATTCTCACCTAAATTAGGTTTAGGCACAGACAACTGTTTGAGGAAAATACTAGGTTTGCATTATGATAGAGAACATTGTTACTATGATAAAGCTATTTTGAGTTTACTGAGGAGTTGTTTTTAGAAAAGAAAACACTCAATTTTGGTTTGAAATTAACAATGACCAGTGGACTCTCATGTAAGTTTATTTTATTATTGACCTTCTTCCTCTGGTCATAACATAAATACTTTCTGCTCCATTGTCACTGTCAGAACTATGGATTACAATGAGGTGATTGCATAAGCATCATATGGAAGGTGACAGCAGACAATCTTCCATTCATTTTGAAGTGAGTGGCATGCTGCTTGGGTGACTATGTTGCTTTTAAGAATGCAGTCTGCAGAGAATTGCTAACTTTATGGTTAACTTTACAGTGACATTGCTAGATTTTTATGGAATTGACTATTGAACATATGGTGAATGAAAATGGTTACCTGACTTGAAGCAGAGAAAAATTGTACGTGCAGACTACTTCTTACCTTGTGTTGCTCTTTCCTTTGGCAGTGCCACATTGGTAATGTCCTACTCCAGTCCACATCATTGCGATGGACCCAAATAATCACAACTAACTTATTTATTGATCATCGGATCACTTTAACAATATCTTAAGAGAACTGTTTAAGTGTGTATCATTTCATTAAGTGATTTGATCATTGTGTCAGTGAATTGGTTTGAAAAATAGGGTTACAATGCAACCTTAGAAATAAGTGCATATGGTGCCCTTGCCAGATGTTGGTTTAAGCTCCTGGAGTGTCATAGCATTTATAGACACACACATCACCCTGCTAACTTGAGCAGGTTTTAAGCGGTGGTGAGCTTAGGATTACAGTGGCTTACATTCTTTGACCTACCCCTCCCGCATGTCCAGTCTTCCTCTCAATTGAAATAGATTTCACTGACTTATTTAGAACCTAAAGAATTTTATTTCATCCTTCTTCCGCTTTCATCCCTTACTTTTTATTTCCCATTTTGATTTTTAGATTCCTCTAAATGAAAAATGAAACCTTGGTGTTTTGTACAACAGAAGGTCCTATTTTTCCCCCACCCCCTCAATGGGGAGGAAATGAGTTGTGGGAGCAGATTCCTCTCACACAGAGATCTCAGTAATCGTGCGGCTGTGTGTCATCAGCAAACCACAGCGCTGGCAGCTTTTAATTAATCTCATGTCCCACCACCCTCCCCTGCCCAATGGTGGCTTCTCCCCTAAACTTTTTCCTGAGTTTTATTTTATTTTTTTTATCTATGTTTGACGTCGTGTGTTTAGATGCAGTGGTTGGGGGTATTTTTACATTTACTGTCTCTCATCCCACTGCAATTTTGCAGATACTACTGTCACTTTTCCACACCTCTAAAAGTGGGATATGGATTACTCAATTTGCTTTGGTCCCTCTCCAAAACTTTGGAAACTCTGATTAAAACTTTGAGCCCAATTCCATGTGAAACATTAATACCTTTCTTAGTGGTTGGCCCAGAGTGATGTCAGAGTCATGGGTGTTCTCCATTTTGATGCACTATAATGATCTTAGGTTGGGATTCTTTAGAATAGTGAAATCATAAGGCCTTGAAAGGACTGTCTTCTCTTTGTTGCACCCTGATGAGATGTGTCACTTAGTATTTATAATCCTAAAAAGTGCTGACACCGTTGAATTTGTCACTTCTTGGAGAAAAAGCGAAATATTGCTACCCTTGAGTGAATGTCCACATGACAGCTCTGGCTTAACTCTAGAGGACTTCTCTTTTTAGTGAATGAAGGGCAGGATAGACTTCTTTGGAGAGATGCATTGAGCTCCCGACTGAAGGTCAGACTGTCAGAAGGGTAATCTCAGGTCTGTTGTGGCTGAGTTTCTGCCCTACTGAAAAATCACAAGAGAACAAAGTCAGACTTATGAATGTGTGAGAATCAAAGCTTCAGCATGTAATTGGTTCAGTGTAGATTGGCTGTCTCATTACATCAGTGATATTTAGAAGTCTTGTTAAAGAAAGTGCTCCTCGATGCTCAGCCTATGATGTTTCCTCATATTATAAAAAGAAATCTGATTCATATCAGGTTGCAGCTTTTTCTGCATTTCACACCTGAAAGCCAAAGTGAATAAGACAGGTGCAGATGCACTCTGCAGTTACAAAACTTGGCTTACTTTCAGTATTACTTGGCTGTAGCAAGTATTAGGTTCACAAAATGGGCTAAACTTGCATGTGATTAGGCTGTCAAAGTCTGAAAATAATGAGCTGCAGACAGAGCCACATTGGCATGCAAATACTGTACTGACATTCAGAGCTGGCTTAACATAAATGAGAGAAGAGAATGGATCGAAGGGGAGCTTTAGCTTTCCACTGCTGAGCTGCAAACCTGCAGGGGCTAATGGACAAGGTGGACCCCTCAGAACCTTTAAGAATGAAATGATTATTCTTCTGCATCAGACTTTGTAGACAAATGAGACTGAGGGTCGATTAAGTTCTAAGGGGGACGTAGCGTTGATCTCATAAAGGGCATCAGGAGATGTATGGCTTCTTACAAGATCATTTAAACCACTTAATGGAAGACAGAAATTAATGGCTGCCACAGATAAGAGTCAATTATATGGATATTTTCATAACATATTGCATATAATTCATAGTGTAATGGCATCAACACTAATCAGCCCCTTTGCTTTTGTTTTGGTTATTGCCCGTTTTAAATGAGATTATTGACTCTGCATGTTTTGGGAGTGCAATAAGTTGCTGTCTTCATACACTGCAGTAAAAGTGTTGTCATTATCTACTATTGTTGGGTGGCATAGTCTTGATGGTGGTGCCTCTTGTTAATTTATATTAATGCCAGCCAATTTCGAGTTGCGATGGATATATGTGCATGCCTTGTGCTCTCAGGCAAAAAATTGGATTCATTAAGAAGACGGAGGAGCTGGTTAAGTTTTTTGGCCTTGTGGTTTCAGGTCACTGAGTAATGTGAAGAGATGGAGAGGGTCCTGGCCTGGAGGCTGGGGGGAGCTAGTCAGAGATGGAGGAGAGAGGGCAACACCCCCACATAGGGCCACATCACTCACACTGACACATTTCACACCGTACAATGTTTTCACCCCTCTGCTCTTTTACTGCCAGAACAGATTGTGCTTGTGACCAAGAGCAGCAATGTCACATATGACAGTCAAGGGACAGCTGGGAGGAAGGGAAGTGATGACTTCAGGTTATTTTGCTTCTGCATGTATCAATCAATATGACTTTTGATGCTAATCGTAGTTGGTAGCGATGTGCACTGGTTCACATGAAAGCACAAGTAATCATCACAACTGTAACATTCATAATTACACACACAAACAAAGCACAGTCACAGATGCAAATATTCGCATGAGTTGTCATGAGCCCTTCACTGTCAACTGTAATCATGACTAAGTGATGAAGATGGCTGAAAATATAAAAAAAAACATCCAGTCCTTTCTGTTTAAAAAAACAAAACGAAACACATCCCACATTTGTTCATTACAGAGTTTGAAGAAGCAAAATCCTGTTTCTTTTTACTGTGTGTTAGCCCTGAGTTTTTTTTTTATAAACACTCATTTGCACACATTTGGCACCATGCCTTAGATGTCCACCGTGTTTTAATTATGGCAAATTTGAATGATTTGTGTAAAGAGCCAAAGGAACATAAAATACCAGTAATAAGTTTGGACCCATGTACTCATCCAGAATGAATGGATACGTCTGTCCAAACTTCTTAGTGTTACTGTGTGTGAAAAGGACCACATGCATTGAGAGGAAGCAAAGACAGCATTCACACCTGTCTGTTGTTTACTTCACAGATAGAAACACACTTTGGATGCAGATTTTACGTAGTGGCACAAGAGCACAACTTGTGGGAGGCGCTGAGGCCTCAGTTTGGCTTCTGACATCAGCATTGCTCACCACTGAAAGGTCATTAAATTATGGTTCTGTTTGATTTGTGTTCTGCATCCAATAAGATGTGAGGGAGAGGGAACCGCAAGCACCCCTTTTATTTTTGCTTTGAGTGTGTGGTTGTTTTTGATATGCTAGTCTCTATGAGGAAGCTTGTTTTTCAAAATGTTTAAAAACAGCTGGCTTTTATTTTGGGTTAAACTCCCCGATGACAAAATGTACAGTGTGCTCCGGTTCAAGAAGCCATCTTCTCTGTTGTTAAGTAACAGCATATTTAACTTTGACTATTCCATATTATTGACAGGTTTCTGTTGATGTGGTTGTAGCCTGGTTCAAGAAACCTCTCTCTTTAATAGCACATTGAAGTACCTCATCTTAACATGTCAAATTAAGTCGATCTACCATCTCACTTGTAGATGGCATTTCAAGAAAGTCAAATTGATTCTCTGTATTAAATCATTGGCTTGCCATAACAGACTGCTTTTGAAAGCAATTTATTAGTGAAGCATTTGACTTTTTCTTTAAAGTATTTTCTCTGTAGTCTGAAGCATCTCCGTTAAGAATGTAAAAAAATGCCAGAGGGTCTTTTTTAAGCAGAGCATTATAGTAGACCAGTTACCCATAAGTCTCTGTTGAGTGGCTATATTTTGTTGGCATTGATATGCATCAATTTTTCATCTCTTGAGATCCTTGAACTGAGTCTGACCTGACCTGACTGACCTCTAATCACTCATAGGGTCACATGGCCTGTACTTTTTTGATCCTGCTAATAGTGCTGATGGAGAAAAACCATGCGCAGCTACTGGCAGTGGTGAGGTCATCCAGGAGTGCTTTGATCCGAGCATCTATAGGAATGCAAATGTGACCGGCTGCCTGACCAGTACTTTACAATAGGAATAACAGAAGCTCGGAGCAGACAGTGCAGCTGCATCCATTAGCTTATCATAAAAGAAAAACATCATTAAGTTCTGTGTGTGCCACACAGGTGACAAATGCATCGGACAGCTTGTGTTGTTTAGGGAATTGTCTGACCTCCGTGAGAACATGAGAGTGATTAAGGAATTGTTTAAAAGGACTGATGTGTCAAGGGTCACAAGTAATAAGTGAGGTCACATAGGGTTCCTTCATCAATTTTGTTGCATACTTGGGTGAGCCAAAATGCACCAAGCTGCTCCTTTTAACGTGCTATTTTTCAGTTAGTCAGAACAATGGGATGCTCCTTTTATGGCTTAGCTGAGCTGTAATTTATCACACACGTGACTGAATATGTGAGAATGGCCTGCTTATCCTCAGAACCTTTAAGTGATCATCCAACCTCAGTCACGACAAACCCGTTTAATTCACCCCAAAATGCATCAATTAAACATAAAAGGTTGATGCAAAATAAAAAATAATTATAGGTTTGTCATTAATACACTGTTAAGAATCTTTTGGGCTACAAAAAATATCTTGAAACATTTCAAGACATTCTTACCATTACTTGACATCTGTATATTCAACTCAGTGAATATTGTAATATTCCATTCTCAAAATCTGTTGAGCCACTTAATTCATTATTCAGAAGCTGAATTTAGTGAAATAATTTAGGCTCTATTCTTACCTTCTTACAGCCAAGATAATAGTAGAAATGTGAAAAAAAGGTTTTGGGGTAATTTTTGGTTGAGTACAGTAATTTGAATTAAAGAGTAGCACGCTATTTTCAAATTTTTTTTACAGAAGGCTACATCTTTTATGACTTTACCCCAAGACTTAGCACTGTTGGAAGACTGAAGTTCAGAGTAAGAACAAAAACTATTGACAGCTTTCATATGGAAGCTGTTACTATCCCATATTCTAAAAGTAGACTGTTTACTTTGATTTCCTTTCAATGTGATTTACACTCGGTGTACAGAGTGGAGTTACTGTATATTTAAGGTTTGGATCACTTTTGCAGCTTTCTGCAGCTTCCCCTACTGTAATTAAAGCTTTCAGTGTTAAAAGCTTGTGGGTGCATGCATGTGGCATTAGATACTTTTTGATACATGCTGAATACTCAGAGTATTGTGCTTTTTGTTTAAAAGGTATATAAGAAACTAGAGTATAACTTGTAATGTATAAACTTGATATTAGCCCTTAGATTATATGCTGCTTTGCTTGCATAGTATAAAATGATCTAATATGCCATTTTGCTGCTATTGCGTGTGCACCTTTTCGCTGGCCCCAGCAAAAGTGAGCTGCAACCATGTCATTAAGTGTGCTGCCTGGAGCAGTACATATATATTCTGCTCTCTGCAGAGATGGGCGTCCCCTGCAGGGTCTGCCTGTACCACCTCCATATGGTGGCTCGCTGGGCTTCTGTTGCCAACGGCGCCTGGGAGGTTCATCAAACCCTAGAGTGCAGCGTCTCCACTGCTCAGTTTCTATTCCACAGTGATATTTCTCTCTCTGGCCAGTCATATAAGTTACACATGACTTCACAGCATAAAAGAACAACAGCAGCCTCAAGCAGATGTTGCTCTGTACATTGTCCATGGAGTGGAAGCTGTTTCAAGAATGATATCCGAGTTACTTTTTAGAGTTCGCTATTGTAGAAGAAAAATGTGTTGATGAGGCCTCAGAATTCCTATCTTTGTGAAGGTTAAAAATAGAGATGGTTCTGCTATTCATCTCGTAGAATTTTCAGATTGTGTGCTTAGAGAGTAATTTGAGAAATTAATGAGTAAAGTTGGTTCCCTGTAGCTTTCTTTTTTGTACAGCACTTTAGATTTAATTCTCTCAAGTAGAAAAAAAGTCTATATATGATGAATAGGGGAATCCCAGCAAAGCATAGGGAGACAGCTGTAATTAAGATAAATACAAAAATATTACTTTAGCTGAAGTTTTGTTGCAAGGTAAGACAGAGCAAAGTTGTTTTTTTTGTCCACTTTTATTCTGTAATATGACCAATATTGTTCATATTCAAGTGTGTATGAAAAAAAGTCACTGGTTTCTTAAAAAGCTAAATACAATAAGCATTGGATCAAGGCACATACAAGACTGGCCAAAGGGCATACAATGCACTTTGGTTTTCAATTGTAAAGAAGGGTTAACTTCAAATTGTGGCAACATAAGTGTTTGTTTGGAAAATAATACAAAATAATACTCTTAACAAGGGGATGCTGACACTGGGGTAATTCTGATGAAAGCCAGCACGTTTAGTCTTTTTTGGCCTAATGAGTAGAATGATGTATGGTACACGGTACTAAAAAGATCTTTCTTTTGTTATTTGGCCATTGTTGGCTTGTACAAATATAGTTAGTGGGGGGTCTTCTGTGTCAGCCTGACCTGTCTACTTGTTTTGAGAAGCAGCATGCTTCTTAAGGTTGATGTGCTTTATCTGCCCTGTGCTGTGGCCTACAGTTCTATCAGAAACATTGAAACCCTGCTTTGCGTTGTTTTGTCTTCTTGCAAATGGAACAAAATAACACACTGAGCAAAGCAGAAAAAAAATCATGGCACCTCATCTTTAGTCATTCAAAACCCCACATTACGTGAATACTAGAGTATAATTCTTGGTCCATAGCATGTGGAGATGGCTACTGACTGCTCATTCTTTTAGAGGGCATCATGCCTGCTTTGTGAATTAATTTATCATCTGTGCCTTAGGTTTTACTGCCTTGTCATTTTTTTGCCTTTTTGTTTTTTTCAACAGCCACAAAGTTAAAAGAATGACCTGTGCTTATACTACAAGGTTTTCTAAAGTCTGATTGTTCAACACAGCAATGAAAACCCACTTTCACAGTTGACAAGTCATCATATCTTAATAGAACACAGAGTTTCTTTTGTTGGTCGATAACCTTAAGCAAAGGAAATACAGTACAAATTACTACAAATCTCTAAAATATAGAATTGCAGTTAGTTACCCACTGATGGTTCAGTGACGGCCTGCAACTGGAACGTTCTCCATCTTCATAAAATGTCCTTAAATATAAATTATATGGCAAATGTACAGAACATTGCTTCCTTAGTCTTATAGATCCAGTGTTTTGTAAAAGTCTTGCCACTCTGTTTCAGTCACACACTCATCACGAATGTCTGTGTGCAGTATCACGAATGGGAATGATCTGAATCTGGTATTCCACTGTCTCTGTAGCTCCTGTTGTTAATGCTGTTCTCGGTATGTGGACTTTTGTATAAACTCAAGCCATTTGGTGGGAAAATTGTGTGTATCACAAACTCCTCCTTGGACACAGGCAAGTGATTTATAGGTATCATTTGAAAAGAAGTTTCTCTTATTTCTAGGATGGAGTTGTCCTTTTTAGTGCCAGCCTCAGCATAGTCATCCTTTCTCCGACGACCTTTGTTATAGGTGCAGTTCCTTGAAAAAAGTGAACCGTTCCTGTGGACATACCAGCACACCAGTGCCAACATGATTATTGCCAAAAGGGCCACAGCTCCTCCAATGATAGCAGCCAAAGGCAGACTGGAATTTTTGTAAGGTTCTTTCTCCTGCTCTCTATTTAAAGTTGTAGTTGGGTTGTATGATTTGTGAGAGCCGGTCTCTGTCTCGATGCAAACAGGGGTCTCGTCTGACAGGTAACTGTTGCTGGTCTCCATGGGAACCATGCATATTCTGTAGGAAGAGTCTGGTTCCAGTGCAGTGAGCAGATACTCTGTCTTCTCCCCCTGCACTATGGTCTCAGTGATGGAGCCAAAGGCAGGGCTGTGTCCCAGCTTTAACCAGCTGAGCCGTAGGGCAGTCATGGGTAGCGACACCCTCCATGATATGTGTATTGCGTCTGCACTACTTGACTTCACACTGATGGTGATGATCTTTCTGCCTGAAGAGGTGGTAGTGCTGTGGTAATTCTTACTGATGTCAGGGCCTTTTACCATGGGCCTTCTAGTGACAAATGAGGGCCACAGGGACTGTGATGGGCGTAACGTGTTGGAGACTGTGCTTGTCTCGTATGTGGAAAAGAGTTCTGAGTCTGAGCATTCAAACATGTCTGTTGTTAAGTCTTTAATTGCCATGCCTTTGACCTTATCGGGACCCTGGCACATGAAACCACGTACATTCACCTTTGATGGTAACGACCTCAGCCAGTCACGCACCCATTTCATCCTGCAAGTGCATTGCCAGGGGTTGTTGCGCAGCAGGAGCTGAGTGAGATTGTCCAGATCTTCAAATACACCCTGTGGGAGGCTGCTCAGGTTGTTACCAGACAGGTCCAAGCGATACAGCTGCCTAAGGAAGGCGAAAGCCCCAGGTGGGACCCGATTAATGTGATTATCTTGTAGCTGCAGTTTCTCCAAACTGGTACCTGGCAAGTTGGCTGGCGGGGATGTCAGGGAGTTCCTCACTAGTGAGAGCTCTGTCAGGTTGATCAGGTTGATGAAAGCCATCTCCCCAATCCCACGGTTGTTGAGCAGGTTACCATCCAGGATTAGTCGTTTCAGATTGATGAGATCTTGCAGCGATTGCTCTGAGATTGAGGAGATGCGGTTGTCATCAAAGCGCAGCTCCTCAATGCTCATGGGTAAGCCGGAGGGAATGGTGCTTAGGTGATTTCTGGAGAGAAAAAGCAGTCTGAGGTGATTACTATCCCTGAAGGCCCCCTCTTCTATGCTGACAGCTGATACAGAGTTATCATCCAGGTGCAGTTCCTCAATGTAGGGAATCTGAGCTAAAGAATCATGGGTAATCATCCGAATGTTGTTCTCCTGCAGGTGGAGCTCTTTTAGCCCAAGAGGAAGATTATTTGGAAACTCATCCAGATTGTTGCAGTAAAGGTAGATCTTCTCCACATCAATTAGTCTACGGAGCTCTGCAGGAATGCCTGAACTTTTGATGCGATTGTTTTGCAGAAAGAGTATAGTAGCATCCTTGGGGATACCAATAGGGATGGAAGTCAGGCCACGGTCATTGCAGTATATGAAAGTCCCATCACAGCGACAGACTGAGGGACATGAGGCAGAAGTGACCAAGGGGTTGGCAAGACCTAGCAGCAGCCCAATCCTGATGAGGAAGTGGATAAAGGACTTGCACTGACGCACCATCTTGGAGGTGTGTTTCTGGCAGTCTTAACGCTGAAGAGGCCCTGCAGAAAAGACAAAAGTGTAGATTAATGTACAAAACCTTTTAAGAGAGAGCCAAATACTAGCTGGCTGTTTAAAAAGCTGCCCGCAGCACTTTCCTTGATTAAACAACTGATGAAAGAAAAACATTTTTTATTTGCTTAGTTGGACTGTTATAAAATGATCAGGAGGACTACCGAAAGGGGGAAAAAAAATCTAATGGTTGTAATATAAACTCAAAGCTAGCTGTAGATCCACTGAAATATTAAGGATTTAATCATTAAAAACAACATGGAAAAAGAGTCAAATTCTGTTTTTGTTCTTTGCCTTTTTTTCCTTTTCTTTCTTTTCCTCCTTGATTTAAAAACTGCTCCACTGTCAAAACTAAGAATTGAAACTCTTTGCCTCAACTTCTGTGTCCTGATTTTATGAAAAGTAATAAGTTCCCTAGTTGTTGTACACATTTTCTACATCAAGGCTTTCTTTCATTGCTACAATCTACAAAGGTGAACAAAGTATGAACTTTTACGACACTGGCATACCTTAAAGCTTGCTACAACATTGCAATTTTTCCTGTCATCCAGTGTCTGGGGTTTAACCAGTATCTCCGAACAGAAATAAAAATACACAGCAGAGGGTTTTAGAAATAATTTTAGTACACTGAAGTCCACGGAGAAGATCGAAGAAGCTTTTTAAATTTTTGTCTTGAGTATTAAAAATGAACATTAATTAGTTTTTTTTTTTAAGACTACAAGATATTCACTTTCCAACCATTTTTAGACAAAGTTTCTAAATTTACAGCAGAGTGCATTTAAAATTACATTAGCATAGTTTTTACATTTAATCTAATGCTGCTTTAAGGTCTTAATTATGCAATACTGCTTTGATCTTTCTTCCTGTACATCTTTTAAAATTGTTAGTTTGGCGAAGAGATGAAAAGCTTTCTGTAATTACCATACCTGGTTTAGACGAGGTGGTAAATCCTTTCCAGGCACCAAAAATCCAATCAAGATTTCCTCTTGAATTTGCTCTTATCCTCCCTGAAAGGAAAAGTTTGTCCAAGGGTTTCTTGTGATATCCTGACCTGGCCAGTATTTGCTGAGCTGATCCTTGTGTGGACGATGACCTTCTCTGTGTTGTCAAAGGCTCATGTTTTCAATGCCTTTACCATGGCAGATAAGCCTGCACAAAAAGCATTCACATTCACTAAAAAGCATGCACTCTCAGGTAATATTAAAAATCCTAATGGCTGGTGCAGTTGTTTGGCTCAACAGCCATAACAGCAAAATTAGATTTCTTGTGTTGTATAGTTATCCGTGCGTTGGTCAGTGTGAGCTTTAGGAAAGGCTTCCTTCTGCCATCAGGCCTGGCTAGCATGATGAGTTGACACAAAGCCGGTCTGATCCATGCCAATCCCCTCTGTCACAGCTTCAATCCAGGTCTGTTCACTTGTGTAGTCCACGTCTTCAGGTAACCCAGAATCCTGTATACACATTAATCCAGGGCTCTAGTTCCTTTTCCCAAAGCAAACGGCCAGTGCTGTCCTCTTCTGTTCGGGGCAAAACAGGGCGAGTTGCTTATCCTTTGGGGCCCAGATTCTCATGTATACTGTGCCCTCCTCACACCTGGGATGTTGTTCTGAAAAATAACCAGAAAATAACATATTTAGAACCCATGTTCTTGTTTAAAAAAATAAATAATTCCTGACTAGGTTAAGAGGAAACAGTTTTATCCATCATAGCAAATGTTTTGCACCAAATATTAGTGATTATTCATTTTTATATAGCGCCTTAAGTGAACAAAATTTTTCTTATTATGTTGAAAGTGTTAGATACTGATCTTTGACCTGCCTTACATTGTAATTTCATGACTATAAATACCCTTTCTTCTTTGCTATGTTTTAGCCTGTTGACCTTTTACAGCTAGCGACTCTAACTGACCACATTTCTTTTCTATGGTGATAGACGGAAGAATGTCTGTGCATACAAAAGACAACTGTGATCAAGACCCGAAACTCCACAAAAGCTGAGGGTGGAGCTCCAATGCCTTTCTCGCTGGAGTTCAGTGAATAGCAGAGCTACAAGAGAACTATTCCTGTGATTTCTAGTTAGAAAACTAGACTCGTCCAGATTCTTTACATGAGAAGAAAAGCGATCCAGGCAAAGCATAGTGAATTACTGAAATTCGAAAGGCACCCATGACAATTGTAGCCTATTTGAATATTACATAAAGAACAGGGTGGTTGTTGCAACCACCCATTACTCCCAGCTACTGTGTGATCCCTTACTCCCACCCATGTGTCCTCTTTACACTGTGTGTATACTGTTGCTACTTGCAAAAACAGAATTCCCTTTGCCAAAGAAAATGTTACGTTTCCTTTTACAACACAATAGCTTTGTGTGTCCTTATATGTAACCATCCATGTGACCTGTTGGCTGCCACGGTGTGCTGTAAAACATTCAAAGGTAAATTAAGAACAAGAGGCCCAGCCGTTAAACAGTTGTAACCCATGACAAGGAGAAGATTAGGGAATTGAGAGGCTTGTAACTCGATTACAACTCCTGAGATGCTGTCTCATAATAACGCCCCCCCCACCCACCCCCTCCCCTCCTTCTTCCTTCTGTTCCATCTAAACACTGGCCCTCAGTCCAGTATTACATTAGTAGTAGATTAGAGTCTGGGGGAAAAAAAGCACCAGATGCGACCTCAACTAACTTGTGGAATAAAGGAGTCTGAGGAGGAAAAAAAGATTAAATACTGTAATGGAGTTTTAGAAAATAGCGGGATGATGGTGGGATGTGGGCAGTCTGTCTGTTGGAATGAACCTTTAATGCAGCACTAAGTCGGCTGTTTCAATTTTAAATACTTCTTTTCATGTAAATGTTCTCCATCCTCTGAATATTGCTGAATACATTGTCTTGATTGCAATCCTTGAAATTTCATACTGCATCAAAGAAAAAAAAGGATCTATTTCTGTCTTATCAAGCCAACCCAGTAACAGCCATCTGCACTTGGAATAATGGACTTTTGGTGTTGGGTCACAGGTTCAATCGCCACGGAAGCACATCCATGTGTGATGTGGCACACTATTTTAGGTTGGTTTCTTTTCTTTTTTCCAATACGACACTGTTACTTTAGATAACATCATCTGAGTCATTGTCCAGTCAACAAGGCGAAGGGCTTTAATTTAATAACATTGCAGCAGAAGTTTTGATGTGTTATGTTACACTCTACAGTGTGTTATTTATCAGAAGTCAGCTTGAACGTAACACCCTTACACTTATTTATAGAAGGAGCATATTTTGGCTTGATTTATCCCCCCTTTTTTTCCACACTCATCGGGTTTCAGCAGAGTGGCCCCTCTCCATTGTTTGCTACAACGCAATCATGTGGACCGTGTAACCTCACAGAGGGGGTTTAGATTAAAAAAGAAAAAAATTCAAACATTTTAATCATTCCTTTAGTTTACACAGTGCATTAGGTGAGCCTTTTTAAAAAAAAAAAAAAAATTACTTATTGTGTTTACTAATAACATAAACATGAATGCACACAACCATTTTAAGTTTAAAGTCAAGTTAAACATTTTAGTGATGGATGTCTTTTTCTATCGTTCTAATAAGCTCCGCCGGCAGAACAGGGGATTTCTCTGGCAGTCAAAGTGGATTCTGCTTCATTTAATCTGAACTTGCAAAGTTAAATTGAGTATCCTGTTGGAAAAAAAAAAAGAAAAAAGTGTGTGTGTGTATAGCCAGATACCTTTGAGTGGACAGCGTAGGAGGCTCATACAAAGCTGGACACTGATAGCCATTGTGAGCTGAACACGCATAAATGCACATTAGTCTGCAATAACAGAGCCCAAGACTTTGTGCCCCCTAGTCATATACTGCACAAGAAAGGCTTTGGAAAAAAAAAGCTCAAATAGAAACAATTTCATGCCTGTCAAAAGTACTGCAGATTATAAAGACTTGTATTTCAGTAAAATACAGAATAATATTACATGTCCTGCATTTAGGGAGGAAAGAGCTGTAGAAGTAGTAATGGCAGACTGTTAAATTATTCATGAGCTCTGAAATTAATTTTAAACCACAGTAGAGTTCTCCGTTGGGAAATCAGTGCTGTTTGTATGTGGTGTTAATACTCACTCGAATTCTCAATATAATTCTGAATTATGATTGATTGTACACAACACATTGTTGCTTTGTTGTTTGTGTTTTATCCAGATTATGGTTCCAGAAATATGCATGTGCATCAACAGTTGTCAAGCTAATAAGTTTTACATTAAGTATGTAATTGAAATTCATTATTTAACATTGTATGATCATGAAAATAAATGTACATGTCTAAGGTACAGGCAAGTGAGGCAAACTTGTTATGAAGGCAAAATTTTGTTCCCTTGCTTTTAAATCTTTTAGCTTAATGATTTTCTGTTTTATATGGAGGTTCGCTTTTGACGACTTTCATGTGCTGTTAAACCTTGCGCCTTAGACTGATTGAACACTTAAAGTAAGTTGTGTGTCAAGACACCTGGCCGGGGCCTACTGTGCTGCCGAGACACAATGGAACATTCATGGTCACATCTGAATTCACAGGGACACAGAACATGTTTCAGCCAAAGGGGGAAAAGAGGGCGAAAATCTCGGAGTTTCAAAGATTTGCAATGTGGCCTCCTGGTGCTGTCTTTAGATGGACTGAACAGATGATACTTTTGCTGGCCCATTAAGAGCATATAGGCCTGAGAGAGACGGGGGTCTCTCTTTTGTAACAGCCTGAAAGGAGAGATCTGTAGCAGCTGCAATTGTTTTTCCCCACATGGGGGTGGTAGGCACTGCAAGATAAAATGTATGTATGTGTGAGTGTGTCTCTCTGTGACAAGCAAACACCAAGACATGAATGCTTATGTTAAGCTGCAGAAGCCTATCTCAAGGCAGGCCAGACACCTACCCAAAATAAAGGGATTTGTTAACCTCCCTTGTGGCACATCCACCGTTTTGAGTCAATCCCACAGCATTAAAGTTTTGGAACCAGGCTTTTATTTTAACCTTGAGTGACAAAAAAACGAAATAGTGTCTTAAAGCTTGGGAGAGATGGTAAAAATAGAGCTTAGTGGATAACTAAATTATGAAAACAACTGAAATAGGCCCCCATCGAGTACAGTATTAAATCTTCAATATGTCTTGATGGATATGAAAATACTTTCTCCTCCTCCTGACCCACTCATCTATATTTTATGCTTTAAATTTTCTAGACTTAGAAGATTGTTTCTGTAGTGACCTGGTTAGCTGTTAATCTTCCATGTGAATTCCCTCAGAAAACAACTGACGGGGGCTTTTGCCTCAGGCAGTTATCACTGAAGAATTGGGCCTGTCCTCATGTCTGCCATGTTTAACAGGCCATTTTTTTCTACAATGAACAACAATAAGCTGCCATTAGACTGCTTGACAATTCCAGTTAAGTTGCATCCAACATTGTTTGTGTCCTGAAATCGGGCTGCAATTTATATATAGCCTATGTTCCATTATTTAAAGCCAGTATGACCTTATCTTCTCCTGAAGATAAAAGGCTGTGTTAAATTGGATTAACAACTGTCCCTGCCCTGGTGTTGCCAATAGGGATTCCAACTTATTTTATTGGTTTAATAGGATAAATCTCCCTTTGTATGAGGGAAGAGGAGCACGGGATTCATTAGCGTCACAGGTTGATATTATGGTGAAGAATCTTCTGTTAGTCAGCCACATGAGCTCGCCGTATTGTTTTTCATACGCACCGCGTTTATTTTTTGAGTGCTTATTAATACAACCGAGCTGCAACTGCACACACACAGGCTACCGGATATTTGTGGAGAAGCGGCGTTAGTATAACGTTACAGTACGCAGCTTAAATAAAGGCTGCTGTGCATGAAACTTGAGTTCAATTTGGTGCATTTGACTGCAAACCTTCTGAGGGAGGGAGAAATGACAAAACTCTCAGCTTATGATGCTGATAATTAACTGGAGTAGTATGTGAATTGCAACCGATCAGAGTGGTCCAGACGGCGACGCTGGACGCGCATTTAGGAGTCTCTCTAGCAGCTGCCCCCTTCATGTCCAACTCCGCGGGATCTGCGCTGCAATTTCAGCGGCACACCGGGGTGTCTTCTCAGGCTGCGACATGGAGGCTACACCAGACAGCCGCCTAATCCTTTCAAGTTTGCATATTAATCGCTGATCATTTTCCTTATTCTTTTGCTCAAGAATTAACTGTGAATAGTGAAACGATTGTAGTCTTCCCTGCCGCTGCCTGAGTGTCGCTCACATGTTTAGAGCATCTCTTTGTAGCGGAGGATGAATGGGATCAAGAGGAAATTTTGCACGTCGGAAAACCAGAGCTGGGGGGGTTCATGGTCTTGCGTTAGACACGCTGAATTAAAGAGTGTTGCAGACGGGATCGAAGCAGCAAGTTATTCGCCAAGCTGATCAGAATGATGTGCGCTGTTCACAGAGGATTTGGTTGTTTGGAAGAAAAAGTGCACTCACTATTTTTTGGTGACTATTGGCTTTGCTACAATCATTTTAGAGGGACCCCATATTCGTTCGTCTGGGTCGAATAATAAAAGGGAAGGCAACTATTTAGATTCACGCAACTCTTGAGGATTCCAAGTCACTCTTAATTCCCTTTCCCAGAGAGGAAATCCCTAAAAAAAAAAACAAAAAAAAAACGAAAAGGAAACACTCCCAACAGGACTGTACCAGCAAAAAACGCACTTACCTCTCTAATCAACCCAAAATTAAAAAGGAAAGTAACAGGTATCCTCTGAAATTGGGGCTCACAATCGGAAAGTAATAATCCAATCCAGGCTAGGACGAATTAAATGGTGATCCAATAAAAGATAAAAATAAAAAAAAAAGAAGGGAAAAAAAACTCCCCCTCGCTCACAATGATGAAGCTTTTTGGAGTTTATCTGCAGTAGCACTGCTGTGTTTACTGGTACCCCCCTCACACACATACACAATCAGCGGGCTGTGCGAGGACATGGGTGCAAGGGTGGATCTCAGTACAAATGTGGAGTTGTGTGTGCCTCTAGCTCTGCTTCAATAGAGCACTGATGTCATCTGGAGGAGGGGTCTCTCTCTCTCTCTCTCTCTCTCTCTGCAAGGTGCAATGCTGGCTGAGCACGCTAGGGGGAGTGGAGGAAAGTAGAAAGTCACATCCTTGTTAGCCTGGGCACTTAATTTTGAGCAAATAGGACGAGGAAGAAGTGGTGGAAATGTAGGCTACTCACAGTGTTTTATTTTAGGGAACATTTAGGCTCTGTTAAAGTATTATTGCATATATCTTTCTGATGTTTGAGGATCATTTATGTTAAAGCTTTTTTTGGCATGAAGGGTCTTGGTGTCAAACATTTCCAGTGATGTCTGGCTAGTGTGTTTTATCTTCACTGTAAATGTGTTTTTGTTTTTGTGATAAAGGAATCAGATGTCGTTTTTCAGGGCTGTTTTTCTTCAACAACAGTAAAAAGACATCTAAAATGCTCTGAAAACTTTGCTTTTTTCTTTGCGTGAAGCACATACCAGACATGCTTTTTAACTTTGACAGTTAATGAATATTGGATGATGTTGTCACACTGAATCAGAACAATTTATGGCAAGAATTTAGAGTTGTGTTAATTGCAGATATGTGGGGGTATGTTTGCGGCTGTGGACCTGTATGCTTGGCATATGCAAGTGTATTCACTCAGGACAGACATACGTCACTCTGGTTGACCCGCTCTGGTTTTAGGTTTAAATAAACTCAAACAGCAGGTTTTTCTTCCTTTAAGTCCGAGCCTCAGCGAGTCATCAAAGGTTGTACAGCAGAGCTGACCCAGCCAACACTTTCGTGCCCTGCATCATCTCCAGTGTTTCCCCTCTGGCTACCTGACAAGTCACCACAGCCCTGCACACTGAGCTTGAGTGGAGCAGCTCTGTTCATCTGTTGCTGAATATCATCTCCTCGTTGATGCCAGCGGGGATCAAATCTGTGTGACGCATACAGCTGCCTGTGTAATGTGGATTCTCTTTCTTACATGCCATTCATTATTACCTTTTGTTGATTAGCTCAACCCTATTTTATTATTCAGCTTTGAATGCTTGGAGGCTCTGCATCAATTTTCTGTAAACAGCAGGTTTATTAGAGAGGTTTTATTCACCTGCTCCGAGCATACTAAAATATCTAATGCTTCTGTTTGTGATGAAAGAGCAGCTGTCCTGTCATAATTAATGATGGGTTAAAAAAACTAAATGCAAAGGAAAAATTTTTTGGTAAATTAGAGTTAGAGACCCAATAATATTTTCCTCTTATGAAAACTAAATGGAAACTTGAGACTTTGTTTGAAGACATTTTGATGATATTATATTACATCTATGCTGTTCATAGATGTTAACTACTGATGTCCAGACAAGACAAAAACTCTTCTTCTCTCTGTTCTCCTGTTGTCCTTTCATGTGTTAATGTGGACCCCTACTCATCGTTATTGCCTCAGTCTGGTGGGTACTACATAGCAGCAATTGTCTAAAATGTGACCATCCCTGACATCCTATACTCACATTTTGCCAGGGACAGAATGTGATCCAAATTCAACTTCAACACATAAGCACATGGTTTAAACCATGATTGCCATCTTAACTGGAGAGCCTAATTGAACAGACACTTAAGCCTGGAGCATCTGCCAAAACTACTTAGACCTCCACTGGAGGTTTTCTGATTTGTTTGCTTTCCAGCTGGAGTGACTCTCACTTTTGTTTGAAACACAAAGGGATTCCTAGATGAGTATAAACTGTCTGCCTGTATGCTATTAATATGCAGGGAAATCAGCATTCAAAAAAGAAAAGTATCATTAAATGTAAATATATTGGTCCAGGTATTGTGCATCAGAGACTGCGAGGTGAGAAAAGGTCAGTCTTGGACATCCTGACCTGATCCCTGTCTTCCTTTCATGGGGACAGAGCAGAAAAACCTATGTCTGACCTCAACATGGCTTCCTCTCCTAAATTGACTGCAGACACATCTGTCAGCGGCTGCTGATTGACCCTCTCTTAGACGTACAAAGAGCCCCACTGGAGGATGAGGGTGTTGGGTTTCTGTTATCTCAAGACCAGGGGAAATCTGTTGCCCTGTTAGTCTTTTGTTCAAGGGGATAGGTGCTCTCCTTTCCCAAGGACGTGCTCCAGTCTGTCTGGACAGTTTGTGTTTAGACAACACTAAAAGATTGTTTCCTACTTTGTTTTGCTTCTTGATTTTTGCCCAGTAGTACCTAGAAGGCCTTTAGGGTCTGGTGGCAACAAAGCAGCTGTTCAGATTGCACTTGGTCTTGGTATTAATCAGACTAACCTACACCCAGTTGCCTCTCATGACATGCTTTCAAACAGATAATTGATTTACTTTTTCACTCATGATGTAGTCAATAAGATGAGGCTTGCAGTTGATCGGCTGTGATGCCCTGCTTTCTGGACTCTGTCAGAACCAATCAGTCAGACTGGTGCAGCGTAAGCTCACTGTTCTGGCTATTATTTCCATAATTTTTGTCTTTATCTGTTACTTAAAATTGACATTTTCTGAAAGCTTGTGTGAAGTAAAACACAATACTGAAACTGCTCAGGGGCTCACAGGGGAAAATAGAGACTGATTTTCTCCACCTCTGCTTCCAAGCTCTGACTTGAATGACTTGACTTTGAATATTCTCAACCAATGCCAAATTAGGGAAACATGTAAAAGGCTGCTGCCAAAACCCCAGCTTTGTTTTTCATTTACCTTCTACTTTATTTGCATATACGTCCTCTTCAGGCAATCAGCAGCGATCTTTGCTGTGGGCCTTTCATCTCTGCTTTGCCTTCCTGACAGGCAGCTTTTTAGTATCACAACAGTTTAAGTTTGACTTGTGCATGAGAGGTGCTGTTAGTCGTTTTAGAGTATTCACATTTTTTGATTTGCAAAGGATGTAATCTGTGTGACAGGAATAGAAGGACTCTTTACAGGCGAAAACACAAATCAGTGAATAGGCAAATGCAGACGGATGCTGGATTTTATTTCTTTGGGTTTGTGTAAATGTAAATGTAGGATTCATGGTGTTGCCCAAAATGTCTGCCAAGAGAAAGCTTTGACTGATGGAGCTTGTTGAATCTTTATGCATATGAATGCAAATGTCGTATACATGAAAAAGTGCCTTGCCATGGGCATTATCGCTACCACGCCATGCGGTAAGGTACTCGTCTTTTCTGATGCAGATCCCAGATGTTGAGGGATAGGCTGACCCTCCTCGTCTCTTGGGACTTAGTTGGAGGCCAGAGCAAGAAAAGAACCAACAACAACAGAGACTAAAGAGGCTATCCTGCTGCTTAGGCGAGCTCATAGCCTTGGTCAGTGGTCATTCGGGCCATGTGTTTGTAAAAGAATGACAAGCCATGCAAATAGCACTATCAGCTGTTTTTCCCCTTGTCTTTTGTTTTCTTTGGTTGTTTTTGTGATTGCTGTTGTGTTGTCTGCAGAGACAGAGGAACTCAAGGATGAGCGAGCTCCAGAAAGAAGGGTAGAGGGGGTGGATGCTGACTTGTCAACCTCAGGACCTCCCATTGGTTAATGACCTCAAACACAATGCTCTGTGATCAGATTAGATAGAGCACTCTTCCCCCCACTGCACTAATCAGCACAATAAAGGAGATAAAGGATAGAATTACCATACAGTGTTTTCACAGTCCAGCATACATCTCTAATGTAGCTAATTGAAGCTTTTTCTCCTGCTTTATAACTGGTTTACCATTTCCGCACTAAAACTGTAATTAGCCAACTTGGCATCTTTTCTCCAGCTATAGTTAAACTGTTGCATTTATCTTTACAATAGACTCACCATCATTGTGTATGTGCTGACATAACCTAATGGATAAACAAGCAGCTTTCTAACAATTTAACTCCCCTGATGTATGGGTAGTGAAGTGCTTTGAGATCAAGAGTTTTGAAGTCTTTCTAAAGGGTCAGTTTGAGTTTAGAGTCATAAGGAGAGGAAGTCAGAGCTAATGTTATCTAGTGAAACAAAGCTGTTCAAGATTAGATAGAATAGATTACAAAGTACCTTATGGTTTGTAATGCCCCTTCAGTTGGAAAACATACAGGAAGTATGGTTCTTAAGCAACATCCTTTCAAGTTAACAGAATAGGTAATACTCATGAAGGGAAGCTTTGTCACACAAAGCTGCCAGCAAAATGATCAAAGTGTGTACTTATCTCTGCCAAACACTGGCCATGTTTCATTGATGTTCATTTTGAACCTGTATAAAAGGTTGATGGAAACAGCAAAATTTGAAAAATGCTGTTTCACAAAATATCATTCATGCCCACTTGAGCATTTTATAAATTTCTTCTTCTTTTTTTTGAAAGAGTAAATGCGCATTAGGGCAGATAAAACTGTCTGTTTTGTTTCAGTTCTGATGCAGTGAACATGTTACTCACATGACTGATCACATGAGCGATCAGCTGTTTCTGCCTTCTGGGGGAAAAAAACACGGTGCAACATATTTCCATTTTTCATTTTCTACATGACCATGGCAAGTTGCTTTGCTTGTATTTTCCCTGAAAGTTTTGTTTTCATGACTCCTTAAATTGGTGCACGGTGTAGCGTTTTCTGCCTACCTGCTGAAACTACTTCAAATTTGCTCGCTAACTTCATGTAACTGCAGCTGATGACTTTAACTTTGTTTTCTGTGTGATCATTTTAGCTCCTTTTCAGTCATTTCTTTTTATTTATTTATTTCCAAATAAAATTTATTTTAAATTTCCACTCCTGCATGTCCATTGTCAAATTCTCTCTATCCAGTTCCACATTTATATATACTTTAACTCATTATTTTGTCTGTCAAACCTATGAAGAGTTATGTTGGCATTTGGGACCATGGAAATGGCTTGCACTTAAGTGTATTTTAAAAATTGGAGAAACTGGAGCTACATACCTGGTATCGGATGTCACCTGAAGGTATTTCAAGGTAACACCTCCAACCGGCCCAATAAAACAGAGGCATCTGCCTCACTGTCTGGAACCTGCACTTGAGCACTCATCCTGAGTATTTTGGATATCAAATGTCTAAATTCTCTCCAGCCAGGAGCCACATTTAAAGAAGTCCTACAGAAATCATTGAAGAGGGAATAAAACCACAGGCTGAAATGAAGGGACAATCTAGAGCAGCAACCTACCAATTAACACCAAAGTGCAAGGTGCTTGTGGTGGAGTTGTGAATGACACATTCTCCATATAACTGGGAGAAACTGGAGTAGAGCCTTTGTATTCCTCTGTTGCTGGGGTGTTTCTGTGGTTAACCTTCAGCAAGACCAGGAGTGAATTGGGTGTGTATTACTCTGGTGATGATGAGGGTGAAGTGTGGGAAAGTTTCTGTTTCATTTACATGTCTGTAAAATTAGTTAAATCTCTGGGTAGCTTTTTCACTGTTTTCTTCAAAGCTTACTTATTTTTTCTTAGTAACTACCATGTAGAGTATAAACTCTAAATAAGTAAGGATCTCATTACAGTTTTCCTCCCTTCAGGCTAGATTGGAAATTGTTGCATAGCATAACAAAAAAAAAGATTATTGACATCAAAGCAAAGCATGTATGGACTTTTAGTGTTTTTCAGTTTTATCATTTGGCAAAAAACATCAACAAAATGCATTATTTTTCATTGATGTATTCATATGTTTGCACAATTTAAAAATCTTTATTCTTTCAAGTATGCTTACATTGACAGAGAAAATAAAAATATTAGATTTATGACAAAATAAAAACTCTTTGTCCAGGAAAAGTGCTTTTTTTTTTTCTTCCATCCTTCTCATAAACTCAGTCTCAGAAACGGATAATAAAGACAAAACTGTGACATTTCACAAGCCAGTAAGAACTCCTTTAAGATGACCCATCAAAGACAACAAGTTAGAGTCTGAGGAAGTCAACCAGCAAAACGTGGAAAGAGGAGATGAGTTGGTCTGTTGGGTAAATAGGAGTCGTGTCATTATAGCCAGCATCAATCACACAGGCAATAACAGAGATGTGAATTTATACGCAGCGACAGGAACAAAAAGGCACAGGGGGCAGGAGCTGCCAGACCTTCGAAGTCATTGTGGCTGTCTTAGTATTGGTGTGAGAATGGCTGTGATTTGAAATGTAAATGGTCCTTTCCTCTGGTGGATATTGCTGTGAACAGTCTTTGTTGATAGAATCGAAGGTGCCTGCATCAAGTGTCTGCATAACATTGAATTGACTCTCAAGTATACATTCTTATTTTTGTGTAAAGCTCACTGTTAATGTGGAAAATGAAAATATTTTCTATTTAGTAACATTTATTACAGTGACTGGATCATTTGCTAGAAAAACATTATTCTAAATAAATGTTCTCCTTTGCATTATACTTTGCTGTACTCTCTTATTTCTTTTAAATGTAACCAAAAGTATGAACGGCTGCAAATGAAGTTAGTTTCTGTATTTTTTCTGTTGCATCTTGTAATCTGCAACTCAGGTTGTTCATTTGTTGTTTTTATTCACAACTTGTGTTCTTGATTTGTTTTGGATTTGATTCTTTGTCGTCTTGATAATTTAGTCTATAGCTTTTTCTCTTTGCTGTACAACTGACCCAGTTTCCCCACTGTGATCATAAAAATATCCTTATCAGCACCATTTCTCCTATTTATGCCCATCACCTGAGTATATTCCATGGGAAGCCTTGAATAAGTACATGGAAATCCCACATGATTTATTTTAAGCGTTCTTTTAACATTTAAGGTTGAAGCTGGAAATTCTTTGCGTCGTTTGTACAAGGGAAGCCAAAATTCAGCCAAATTCGGTGAAGTAGAGCGAGCAAAGCAGCAGCGGCCGCCCCCAGCTCTCTCAGGATAGGGGAACCCCAGAGGAGGCTCCATTTAACCCTTTAGGATTAGTGCTCATGCCTACTTTAGCACTGGTAAAAGGGAAAACATCTCAGCGCATTGAGTCAACAGGGACTCAGGCTTGCTCTGCTGGCTTCCCACACAAAAAATGGACAATGAAAAAAAGAAAGAGCAGCTCCGATTTGAGTACAGCTAGATATTTGCCTGGCCTGCTTTACCATTTGCCCTTCCACAGCCTTCACAGTACATTACTGCACCAAAAATATGAGGCTGTATTCTCAACGGCATATTCAGAATAAGCGTGCAGAACTTTGCCTTGAATATTTTGTCTGCATCACTTAGTCCACTTAAAATGGAAGAAAGATTTTATTTTTTCATGCTGGCATAGCATGCCAGTATTAAGAGAAATATTTAGCTTGCACTTGCTTAGTGTGTCTTTGGACAGTGTTAGTCCCCTCTTTTCTCCTGGATACAGTTCTTAGTGGACTCATCTGGCAGCCTGATTTTATTTCTTGATGGTTTTTCATCTTTCCGGCTCTCTCCATCTCATAATTCATCCTCTCCTTTCACGTCTATACTGTCTCAGGGTAAAGTTGTCCCAGTTCTGAGTCTGACTGTCCCGCTGGTTGGGCGTTTGTGGAGAGGAATGGTGTAGACACAGCCCGGTGCGGTGGCAGAGGGCGTGGCCTCTCTCACGAGGGTCCCTGGCGAAGTCTAGGCTCTGTCTATTGACTTTAGCCCTCTGCTGACATTCCCTTGTGTTTGTCTTGGCTTTCATCACAGTTCTGTTCAAACAAATGCCAGCAACTGAAAACACATTCTCTCACTGACTCACAGGAAGGCACATGCACACACTCCCACTCACACAGTGACATAATGACACATGGACAGACTTCTTTTTAACTCTATAGTAACAGGTGATGCCCCAAGTCCTAGCTATAGCAGCTGTATTATGTGTTTCTTGTAAAAGTAACAACTGTTCATAATGTGGCATGAGCAATGTCTCTTGCTGCCTGGGTAACATTGTACTTTTTTTGATCCTATGCAAGAATTTTATGCCATTCAAGCTGGACAAATGTCTTCTGCTGGTGTGGATTTCTGTCTGGGTGGCTTCACAGTCAAATTTCATGCTTGCTTTGGCTCTACATCAGTGTTGTAGGAGGAGCAGAGGAAGATGGGGTCTTAGTTTAGAGTGACATCACAATCCCAGAAAGGGAGAGTATGTTAACATCCCACTGTGGCTGCAACATGAAGAAGCGAGAGTTATAGAAACCAGGTGCAACCCACACCTGCACGTGTTCCTCCCACCTTGCTTAATTAGAGTTCAGAATCCTCCAAATGAATGTATTCATTTTGTGTCTTGCATGTGTGTGTGTGTGTGTGCATACATGTGTGTGGGAGTCAATGGGCTCAATTGAGAATTATCTCGCATTCCCTGGAGAAAGCCTTTCCTCTTCATCTCTGTTTACTCACAAAAACATTCTTATTGCTGTGTTAGCTGTAAAGGCCTGACAACCCATCATTGAGCTATAGATATATTATTAAAATGGATTACATGATAGTATTCTTTTTATGCTCAAGTTTACTTTTCTTGTTAAAAGACCAACTTAACTATAAGGAATTAGCAATCCTGTATATGACATAAGTAAGTGAATTAGATGCATAGCACTTCCAAAGTTATTTGCTGTGCCAGCACAAGATTCTTATACATGTGCAGTGCAGAAGAACATGGTCTTTTCTGTCACCAGATCTTTGACTGAGTTGGTGTGGATCAGTCATATCATTCATTAGATCTGAAGCTGAATGTGTCAGAAGTATTAGAGTATAGTGGGATATCATTCTGTTTGATGTGCAGTCATCTGCTGGGTTATAATTGGGACTAAGGCTGCTGAACCCCTGTTTGGTTCCTTTGAATGCAGTGACTTAGAATTCTCTATAGAGTCTCACTGTGTGATTTTTTCTTTTTTTCCTCCTAGCCTGACAGGCATTTGAAGCGTCTAACTTATTCAACCGTCGGCTTACCTGAGCCACTCGATGTCTCTTTTTGTCAGTGTTAGACTTTTGTCTGATTGTGCAGATACAAATGTTAAGTCTCAGTTTGTGCCACTTGAGGTCTGGTGGGCGCTCTCTGCTCATGAATTCAGTTCATAACAGGAAAAGTTTTCTCACATTTGCTGCCCAGCTCAAATTTGATCGCTACAACTTGGTTACCAAAATCACAACGACTCTTAATAGTTTAGATAACAAATCAGTCCCTCTACCTCTGACTGTTGTTTCTGCAATCCACATCAAATGGCCAGCTGCTCCCAACCCTCCATATTTGACAAATGCTCTTCTTTGTTCATTTGGCTGCGTTTCCATGGTGACCGGGCTGAATCTCCCCAAACAGCATAGAATTACAATCTCGGGAGGCCAAGCTGGCCTAGCAAAAGTCCGTGGTTTCACAACACCCCTGGGAGGTGGTATTAATGTTCTGAGGATGAAAGACATCAGAAATTTTGCTGCACCACCTGACATCTTATGTTTTTGATTGCTGTCTCGAGACCAATATTATGGTCACCTTTGTTGAAAGTGAAGGGAAACTGAGTTGTGTTTATGGTCTACCTATGATGCAATTGGAAAGACTTTTGCTTAGTAATATGGCTGCTATTTCAAAGCCACTTTTGGTCACTTGAGTGGTGCCTCAGGAAATATGTAATAGGCCACACTATGTATCTAGAGTCCCACTGGCTCATCTTTTACCTACTGCCACCTGTTATTTCAGTCTTATTCCAGTTTCTCCTGAGTTGGAGCTCTCATTGCCAAATGATGTGTTAGCTGGGACTGGGGAACTGTCACTGAAGCTCATGAACCTAGATGGTTCACATGCAGTGCTCTGTATGACTACAGAGGGATTTTACATAGGCAGATAGGCTTTCATTCATTTTGATGTAAAGACCTTTTTAGACATGAGTGGATGACAAAATATACATTTCTACTATCCCTCATAAGTACACAGACGATGTACCTCAATCTTAATGTTTCTGAGAGAGAGCATGTAATCTGTAATTGCATGCGTGTTTATAAGAGTATCTGCATCATATTTTCTTTAAAAAGACTGTGGGTGTGTTTGTTTCAAGATCATCCCAGCAGTCTTACTCGCAAGAACATTTCTCCTTCAACTTAGCTGAAACCTGAATTGAGATGTAATCAGTTTAATTACAGCATGCTTATGGTTGAATACAAACAACTCTGGAGAGATGTTGGAGTGACGAGACTGGGCTTAAACCATTGAGACCTGATACTACCTGCACACCTTCAAAACTCCTGTGGTCTTAACATGATAAGTAAAATAAAGAAACAGCGAAATGTGCTTTTATATAATGCGTTGTTTTATTGGATGCATTTCCCCCGCAATTCTAACCAAAGAAAGCAATACAACTTGGACTTTTTCTCACACCCTTTCATCAAAACTTATCAAAACTTGACCATAGGTGGAATAAAGATCATTTAACCGGAGCTCAAATAAAACAATGTGAAATACTTAAACATGATGGCGAGTTTTTGTGGTATCTTCTACTTAAAGTAAAATGTCTAGAAATGCGGTCCACCTATTCTGAGATGCATTTAGTGTGCAACATTCTTTCAAATCTTATACTTTTGATTATGTTGGATGTCTAATTTAATTCCACCTAACTTCACAAAGTAATTGCAGAAGAGTGAGTTTTTCTCATTAGTTTGTCAGCGTTTGTGTTGCTTCCGCAGGTGTGTGTCTGGCTTCATGGTGGTCAGATGTGGTGAGACTGGATGTGACTGTAATTGCTTATTTAGCCAAAGTGTGGGGAAAACAAACAGAAGGAAAAGCCAGAATGATCAGACGACGGCTCTTTCCAGCTGCCTAATCTACTCAGGTAATTCTCTTCAAACCCATTGAGTCCATACAAGCGATTGAATTTCAATGCATCTCTGATGAGATGGAAGGGGGAAAAAACTCAGGAAAAAAAAAAGCGACCTTCCTTTGCACTCAAATAGATTGGCAAGCAGATGCTCGGTCAAAGTGACAGGTGATAAGTGCTTTTGCAAGCTGTAAGTGAAATCTTTATGCATGTCTTGCTGTATGTAGCTGTGCTGCCACTGCCAATCCTTCATATGGCCTCTCTCAATTGCGGTGCCTTTCAAAGCATTTTCTTAGCTACAGAGCAAACAGCACCCACACTCTGATAAGCACCTGTGACCTTTCTGATGAAGTGTTCTGTTTATTTAAGCGGCTATTGCTCAACCGTCTGCTTCACAAGGTGCTATGTGGAGAAATGAAATAAGAAACTCTAGTACTTCTGGTGCTTCATTAGAGAAGCTTCTTATGGTAATTTGTTGTTGAAATGGATTTAATTTGCACTTACAAAATATAATAATTTCAGTCACAAAGCCTGTTTTGTGCAGTTGTATTAAATAGGAAAAGAAGTAAAGTGCACTGAGATCTGAAGTTTAATCAGTGCCAAGGTAAACTTTTAAGTGTCCTCTTGACAATAATTAGTTAATTATTTTAAAATCGGAAGGTCTATGCTTGGAGATTGAGCAGCATAACATTAAACCATCAGTTCATTTACTAATACACACAAACCAATAACTTAAACTTTACTTTGGATTATGTTTGTCACCAGAAGGTGCAAATTCAATTCTTTGTCCTTGTGTTTGAAGCTTTTGTTTAACATTCACGTCACAATGCATTTCAGCCTGTGGATTATATGCAGAATAGGCTGCATTTTTATTTTAGATGTTCTCTCTTCATTAAAATGGGAAACAACATTTACATCTGTTATGGAAAAGTGGCAATTTGTTTCTAAAAATAACAACAACAAAAAAAAACCCTATCCCAAAACACATTTTCTTCTCAGTACTACAGCTTTAATTTTTTAAGTTTAATGTGGTCCAAAAAATAGTGCTCTTCGTGCCTACTTTGACGGATGAAATTCCTGTTATATGTGTTTTTCCCCGGCTGTTAGCAGTAAAGTGTTTGAAATAACATCTCTTTAGAAAGCCCATTTTGAACCCGCCTCGGAGGATTTGCCATAGAGAGCTATGTAGTGCATGCAGATCATCTTAAGATGCTCTGGCCTGTATTTAGCCTGCATTGTATAATGATATGAAGCCCCCTTAATTGGAGTCTAGGGGCAATTCTCTGGGCGCGCTCATCAAACACTGCCCCACAGTTGTGTGCTGGTCAGAGGGTAGTTCAGAGATTTACATGAACATCTATGGCAGAGCGTTTAAGCTGAACATTTTATTTAAGGCAGCAGCTGGATCAGTTGGAACGCTGTGCAATATCTCTTCATTCCTCACACAAAGTGGCCTTAGCCACCT
>JBBBVU010000017.1:9563147-9579543 GCA_037177055.1 Atherinosoma microstoma
TTTAAGGCAGCAGCTGGATCAGTTGGAACGCTGTGCAATATCTCTTCATTCCTCACACAAAGTGGCCTTAGCCACCTTCATTTATTTTCCTCCTCACTTCATCTCACTGTATGCATTTTTCATCTGCACGGATCAGGGGCAGGCTCTGCTTTTCATCCGAAAGCCCCACACCAATCACATCATAACAAATCTCTGTAAAATGGATGACTTAAGACAATGTCCCAACATCTGAAATTCATGGCAATCAGCAAATTGCTGTCTTAAGTGTAAGGGTGGTGATGGCTCATGATCATAACTGGAGAGCTTTGAATCAGAGTAGCTAAGCCTATTGTCTCTAAGGACAAAGAATAGTTGAAGTAGGCATGGGTAACTATTCTAAGTCCTTTTGCCTCAGCTCACAAAGCTGAAGTTTCCCCAATGCACAGGTCTAATCCCCCTTTTCCCATTCCAGCTCTTGGTCAGTCAGCCATCAGGTTTCCTCTTGTGCTTGCATAGCATCATTAGCTGAAGGTCAGTCCTGCCCTCTCTTTAGCTCTCCGTGAAGCTCCTGTTGCTCTTTTTAAGATTAGTCGCCATTTTCAAAAGCATTAACCCTTTGGCTATTAGACTGTAACACTCTAATACCAGCATCTTAAGGAGTTTTTAATCCTCTTGAGCAAAGGCCCATAAACATGATGATGAGAGAGCCCATGCATGTTTCAACACAGTAGCCTACATTTATACTGTAGCAGCAGGAATATTGAGAAACGATGAAAAACTTTTTCCCCCCAACTTTTCTCCTCATGTAGATTTATCGGCAGTAACACAAAGGATTTACTAATGCTTTTGTTGTTTTGTTATTGCTGTGGGAAAATGAGTGACTGCTTTGTGCAGTGTAATGCTTTGAGTGGTCAAAAGACATTCCTACTTTTACTATGTAAAAAGAAAAATAGGCCATGTCTACATGTCTATCTTTCAGGGGGAAATATTTTAGCCTGTTTGTATTCATTTCTTATTTTTTTACTTCTGGTTGCTTCATATTAGGTATCACCAAAAGATAGAATAACATGTTTGGATAGAACTATCATAATATCTTGGTTGTAGTCTCTTCTTGATTTGCCAGTGTGGCTGTAATGTTCCGTACAGCAGGGAGAAGGCAGAGCTCTCAGAGGGCATTAATGCAAAATAGAAATTGGATTTAACGGCAACACATAGATGTTCTTTCAGGACGATTAGAGCTGCAGCCAGGCATGGTGTCCTTCTACACTTGCCCGTTAACTGTGGGATTAAGCCACTCAGAACCTGCACAGTCACGTTCCCTTCTTCTTCTAACCAGTTTTCCAAAATACTTTCATCCTACAACTGGGGGCCTAAAAAGTGATCATTTTAAATGTTCAGCTGGTAGGGTTCATGAGTCTCCAAATCAGCTAAGGACCGGTCAGAAATTCCAAAATTAAACGTGGTGATTATTCTGTGAGCTGAGCTGTAAATAGCATGCTCATATTAGAGGCGGAACAAATGTCCTGTTGTACTAAGTCACAATCTAGCCTGAAGCATCATTTATGTAATCATTGCAATCATTTGGGAAAGAAGGACATGGAACGCGCAGAAAGGAGAATGTAGGGTTGTTAATAACAGAAATAATCATAGAAATAATAGGATAAAGATATTTAGTAATTCACGGGTAATTTTGAGAAATAACTGCATTATCCTTGAGATGTTACAAATGTCATTAACATATAAGAAATCAAGCAACATAAAGCCTCATTTAGAATGATTAGGATTAAAATGTTCACATTTGATTTCTTTTAATAATGAGTTTAATATATCCTATGTTACCACAGAGAATTGTTTTTACATGACATGTTGTATTTCATATGATATCCAAGTATCCAAGTCAACTACTACACATGCATTGCTTTGTATAGGGTTGCAATATTACCTCTCATATTAAATCATGTGTTGTGCCTCATCACACCCACCAAACTCCTTTCATCTGGAAGGAATTGCAGACAAAATGCAATCAGCTGTTTATCCAAAAGCTGATATGTTTACAACTGCATGGGAAATGTTGGCCTCATAATATCACTTCCATCTAAATGGAGCCATCTACATATAGAAGCATTGCTAACAACCAGCACTGTTAACAGTATGGGTATAGCAAAGATGACAGATTTCACATTACTAGGTTCTGCAATAAAAATAACAAATACGTTCCTATGCATACAAAAAGGCAGATGTGGGCTGATTATGCAGCATTGTAAAGTGGCTTCTTTCCTTTGTATAATGAAGACATGACAGCAGATAAACAACTGGACTACACTCAATTTTCTCTCTGTTTTTGTATTGAGGTTCTGGTAAGCTCAACCACCCAAAATGTCCATTACACAGATGACACAATGTCCCCTTGATTGGAGCATAAACACAGGCTAAAATAAATCAAGAAACATGCGCCCATTATCTTAAGGAAATGCGGCAAAAATGGAATTTAAAAACATGTTTCCATGATTAAGCCCAGATACTTCTGTTATTGGAGTGCTTTCTAGCACAAAACACCCACCACTTCCAAACAAACCTTGAATAGATTGTGTATTATAAAAATCTAATCTAGAGAAGGAGACAAGGAGAGCGAAAAGACCTCCAATGATGCCCCACTTTGTCATAAGTTTAGGAAGCATTTATTTTCAGCAGAAATAATTGAGGTTCTCCTGCCAAAAATACCCAGCTACAAGCCTAAGGATGATACAGAGAAGGGTAAACATGCAACTGATGGCTTGTGGAGATATCAATGAGGCAAGATTTTTTTCCAGAGAGAGGCACTTCCCTAATTTGCTTAATTTTTTTGATTAAACTGATGACATTGAAGCATATAAGGAAGTGACATGACTTTTTAAATTTTTTTTAATTTTGGTGTCAACGCTCAAAACAGAAATGGTAAACAAATGAACTGCCATGTTAAGGAGAACTCCACATAGTGTATGTCACTTGTTTCATGTCTGAATTGTTTGTTACAGATGTTGCAGACACCTCCTTACAGTATTTGTGGACATCAATGATAACATTTCTTACATAAATGTAATACCATTGCATCACATGGCCCATTTTCAGGGCGGTTTTCTATTCATAGGCTGGCAAACTAATGCATACTATTGACCCGTGCCATACTGAGAGCAAGACAGAGATAGTCAGAAATCATAAAATGCTGTGCTGAGACGTGATCGTACACTATGTTACACACTTAGATTTGACCCTTGCTTCTCTGCCAAATGTGTTGAAGTAACTTTGTAGATTTGTATATGATCAGAAAATTAGAATTAGCTATGTCATGCTCAAAAGTCATTGATGAACTCATTTATTGATTAGACTCTATTCAATGACCAATCAATACAGAGAGATTGTTGTATTGTATTTGTGTTAGCTACAAATACAATACATGTTGCATTGTATTGTATTAATAGTTTCATGTTGTATCATGGAACTATTAATTCATTAAATTAGAATTATAACATAAGCTGGCTGTTTTTTTTACCCATGCATATCTACAGCTGTAATAAACCAGCCCATACATTTGTCTTGCTTATCCCAAGTATATCCACCAAGAACAGTTGTGAAGCATACAAATTGAAACTTGAATTTTGATGATGTCTTTAATCTTCCTGCTACGTTATTGATGAATGAGGATTTTTATTGCTGTGTTGCACCACTTTTCTTTAACCTTCCTTCTGTAAAAGTTAGGAAACTTAGATGAACATTTGCTGTTGTTTTTAAAGTGGGATGTTTTCTAACTCGTGCTTTTGATTTAGCTGCTCAAGAATCCAAAATTAGCTTTTTCACAATGTGACAATTGTTATTAATGAAATACAGGACTGCACAGCAAGCGGGTCAGTTTATTAGCCTGACTTATTTACTATGGGATAAAGGTCACCTGGTTGGCAGCATGTAAGTCCAAAACCTGCATGCATTATTTAATATTAATAGCACTTTTGTAGAAGTTTTTTTCACAGATGCGTCCTCTCATCGTCTTAGATGCTAGATTTTCAACTGTGTGCCAATACCAAGCCAGATTGTGCTTCTGCTGTATAAGTTGGAGGATGCAGTATCTATGACCATTTTGAAAGTTTTCGATTCCACTTCAGTCAATCTTGAGTAAGCTTGGGTCCAGAAAAGGCTACTGTGTGTTAGGATCTCATTCATATGTCTTTTCTTCTTTGCCTGGCAGAGTATTGACTTGCATTTGTTAGTGCAACAGTGAACTGTGTTCATTGACAAAGTTTTCAGGTGGAAGCCTGAGCAACAACTTCAATAGAATATTGTTTCTTTTTTGTAATGCATGGCTTCCTGAGGGGCAAAAAATCATGGCCATTTAATAATTCTTTGTATGTGCAAAGATTTCTTGAAAGAGAATTTTGCCCTGTGTTTTCCTGTAAATGATTAAATCCTCTTACTCTTTCCAATTTAAGAAATTATTCTTAAATTGCTAAACTTTTTGGGCAATTTTTCACATCTCCTAAAAAAAAACAAAAAACACTCAGCCTTTATATGATAATATTTTTATGCCCAATAATGCCTTTATTTATCAAATATGAATTAAAACAAAACTTAGAGATTAAAATAAATCTTACACAACATTTTCCATCTTTCCCAGTCCTTACTGCTGGTTATGCTGCTTATCGGTTGTCTTATGCTGCTTAGAGATTGTCATTAAATTCCATATGGGAACGGAGACATGACGTGATTTTTGTTTGTGGCTCATATTGACAGGAGTGATAAACATGTATGACCATACTTCCCGTCGAAAGCCGCTGAACTATGGAATTATCTGATCAGATTTGCTGAAGTGAACACCCTTCCGCTGTCTCCCTAAACAAATAACTGTCATTTCATCTTTTACTGGACCTCCTGTTTCTCACTTGGCAGCCCATTTCCTGGCTGCATGCACTGCTGTTTCCTGTTCCTTGAATCAGAACGAACAACGGAGTGTTTTTGTTGGACTGACTACAAAACAATATGAGAAGTTAAGCAAGTAAAATCAAATCATAGCTGAGTGCATTTTAGCAGTTTTGGGAATCACACACTGTCTAACACACGCTTAATTTGAGCTTCCTGTTTTGTTCATTCCTGCATTTATCAGTTTGCATTCACATATTAGGGTGACTTGAACACTTTGACAACCAAAGCATTATGTGCGTCTGGAAATCAATTTTCATATTTGCTCTTTTGTGTGTTACAATCAATTGAAACTCTCAAAAATAGTGTAATCATGTAATTCAGTCAATCCTCATTGAAATTTGGACAATGAAATGCCTCAAGCCAGATGTTTATTGTTGTTGAACAGCACTTTGATTTAATGGTGTGAAACAGTGGCTTGTTTAATAGATATTGATGTTTACTGAGCCTTTTGCACCTTATGTGGCTTTAAAATTAAACATCTACCATTTTTTCACCCATACTCAATCCATTATACATTTCATTGAGTAATTTTAAATGTTAAAATCAATAAAATGTAACCTTATAAATATCTCAGCTGACTTTAAACAAAGTGTAATAAACTTTTAAATTTGAATATATATATTAGGGCTTGAACAATGCTTTTGAGAGCGGGCTGTGTGAGCTGGGGGACACGGTGTCGTTTTAACTCTCCAGATGGGCCGGGTTGAATGGGCTGTTAGCGGGCTCAGAGGCATGAGGCCTGCAAGGAGCCTAAACAGCTGCTGCTCCTTAAATGAAACTTCTGACATTAACAGCGGTTAGTACACTCTAGTGAGGCCTCCCTTTACAGCTGTTTTGAGGCCATTTTGTGTTTTAATTGGGATGGGGGAGATCATAGATTACATTAGTTGAACAGGAGGCTCTGTGGACCAATGGGATCCCCCAGTGTGACCCCCCCTTTTTTATACCCTATAGGCTGCTTGTTTCGATGTAGCCTCCTGGTTAATCTGTCTCCCATCCTGAGCATCGGTCCTCACGGGCTAACTTTTTACTGTGCCAGAGGCTGTTGTGTAAGAGCCTGTTATTCAGGCTTTTAGTTTATTAGCTCTCTGTATGTTTGCATGAGGAATCTGTTTGTTTTAAAACATTTTAAAATCAGTCATTTACCTTCAGCTTGTTGGAAAATGTTATTCTAAAAGAGAGAATGCATATACAAATATCGTTTTTCCTCAAAGCTAGTATGCCGCCAGTCTAGACTGGCTGGCGGTAACCTATACCTGCTGTCTGGCCAGTTGCAACATTTTACATATTTTCAGGAGACAATCCCTGTATTTATGTATAAGTTAAATACGCCCAGGAGACACCACTAGAGATTACATATCTGCAATCGGAGTGCTTGACAAGATTGACGTGCGACAGTTAACTCAATTCAAACTTGATTAAGCTTAATTGAAGAATGAATGCTTTCTGTCTTTGAGCGAGTTGGGGGAGGAAAGCCAAAGAGAGTTATTGACAGGGTATCAGTGCTCCCAGAGCAGGCCACAGAGCTGGCGATGTATGTTTTCATACCTCAAAGGGCTGAGGGAAAGGGGTCAGACTTTGTAACAAGAATATATATACAGTGTATCCACTGGGGTTGTAAAGTGAACATTTACACTCCCTGTTAGATGGAAAAAAAATGTCAGGATTACTTGTCCTATCAATCAAGAGTGTCTTTCACTGTTCTGTTTCACGTTAGACAAGAGGGGTATGTATATGCTCGCCACCAAACAGTCATGCTAACACAACAGGGAATGCTGAGCAGAGAGTAATCACATTGGACTGATCAATTCTATGTAAACACTTGGTGCCTGGTGGAGGTAATCCTGCACCACTGGCATTGCTCTTGAATTCCCTCCTTTTGCCTAAGTTAGTGCTCTATCTTTTGCTCTCCCATCTGGCTTTGTCTGGGGGACAGACATGACTAACCACAAAAACAAAAATTTTCTACACTCCTAATGGTCTCTGCATATCACTTTATCACACAGCATCTATTGCTCCAGCATGTGTAGCTCAGCTGGCCTGCTTTGTGCTTTAGCAGCTACAACAGGATCCGTCTTCATCCTGCATCAGATCTCATTAAAGATGGAAGTGGAGATTAAACCACATCCTCTTTAGCACACTGCAGCACTGTGCAGGAGGCTTCCACTTCCCTTGTATTACTCATAAATAAGACTGACCAGGCGGTTCCTGCAGTGGCAAAAATGATGCTTGTTTGCCACACCAGAGGAGGTTTGTTTCATCATAAAAATGGACAGATGCTCTGGACATTATCAGCACCATAGCAGCCCAGAAATATAGTAGATTTTGCAGAAAGATTTATAAGCCGTAGTGGGGTATGAAAGTGTTGGTGCAAATTGTCTGAAGAATTCATTTGAAAGGTTTTAAGATTTCTTTTTGGCCTCCTGCCTCAACCTGTTTTACCACTTTTCAGTGAAAAATGCATAAAATGTGAACTGTCTGTTGGTCTCGTTGATTAGTTAAGTATGTGCCTTTGCTTTGCAACAGACTCATGTGGAGATGTCAGAAAGCGTTTCTCTGAGCAGAGTGAAGAGAGTGAAACTATGTTTCTTTTGTGCTTTTGTGTAGCAGGAAGAAAGTTAAGCCAATTAAATGCTTTGGAGGTTTGAAACGGCAACCTAGCTTCATAAATGAGGAACGCAGCCAGAGCTAGCACTGGCCCCTTTACTGGTGGCTCTTCAGTAATTAGAACTTTCATTACTGATCACAAATTACCTCGTCTTTGAAGTGGTTCCTTAATCCAGACAGTGTCACATTCTTTCAGTGTATTGAGGGAGAAAACTCCAGGATGCTAATCTGATGCCGAATCTGAATTAGTAAATGCATGCTTATTAAGCTGTAAAGGGGGGCCTCTGTTGTTTAATTAATTAAAAAGATAGACAGAATTTGTTGTCAATAATTATAAACGCTCTTGTGGATGGGTTTTCAATTTGTAACTGAATTCCTCCCGAACTGTGTGAAATCCATGCGTCGTAATCTTTGGTGTGATTAGTCTATCTTTTTTTACGGTTTAACTGGTGGCAATGTGAGACAAATTAAAACCCACCGATGTGGGCTGGTTTACGCCGTTTCTCTATGTGTGCTGCTGCCATTTCTTTTTACACCGTTCATCCATCTTGGCTCTAAACTGGATTGTGTTTTAATCATGTATGCTTTTAGCCATGTGCGGCTTGAGTTTTCTCTTTTCTTCACAGTGCACCCATATTTACCATTTGGAGACAAATAGACAGGAGCCCTTTAGCTCACAGACTGGACTGCCTCATGGTTGAGCTAACCTTGGAATACAGATTGATCTCTGCCTCTAATAGAGGTCACACAGACATTTCCATCCTTCACGGCTCTAAAAAAGATTTTTCCCACAAATGTTTTACAATCAGATTCTATTTGTCAAACATGTGGCTGATCGACCTTTCAAGCAATTTGTCATATTTACCTCTTGGCCTCCGGGCTGGTAAAGATGCAAAAGGGACTGTGAAGAGAGCGCTCTGTTTTTGTTTCTCAGGACTAAGGACCTGTCCCTGCTCATACTCTCTGAGTGGTTGGTGACAGGGAAGACTAGCTGAGGTTAATTCAGGAAAAAGGGATATATCAAGTCTTGTGGCAGCCAATGCATTTCAAATGATGTGTCCTTGGGATGCAAGGTTACTGCTGAGTCCTCTCACTAGAGGCAGCCAGAGTAACTATAGGTATTAGTAAATGGACCTTACAATGAAAACTACTCTCAGTGAAAAGGTCTTATTTGCTTTTGTAGAGTGTGTGCTTACACAAGGCAGTCTACCTCTTGAAATTATTTCTTTGTGGGGATTCACCTCATAATGATTAGCGGAGCAGCAACATTCCTGTTTCAGTAAAAGCTTTCATATGGGCGCTCATGAGATCCGTTTCGACCAACAGCACCCAGAGCTTAAATGATCAGCTGCTTATTTCAAGCAGCTAAAGATTATCTCAGCCCTGGGTCTTTTGCCTTTCCTCGAAGGTGAAAGGTAGATTAGGCAAATAAAGCCTATCAACTTGTGTGTTGCTCATCACCAACTCCAGATGTTAGACTGGTCTAAACATTACAGTTAAACCAAAAGGTGTGCTTCAGCTGTATTAATTCAAAATCTGTTCATTCATACACATTTCTACAGGGGGTTTTCATTTGTGCATTAGAATATATTCACTGTGAAACAATTAGTTATAAGCATTTCTCAGACTCATGGTTTTCTTTTCATAACCAAATATCATTGCTGTGATTGGCTGAGTTTGTTTGTTCTGTTAAAGTTATAGTTACTTCCACAGTGCAACTTATAGTTAGAGAACTCAGATTGGACAGGAGGGTGGAAACAAAATGTTAAACATGGCAACAATAAAGGAGGTTTGTGTTTGGTTCATTTTGAGATTGTGGCAGAGAAAACTTCAGCAGCAGTATGGGAGATGGTATACAGGACCTCTAAACCAAACACGCTATCTTGTCTTTGAAACATTGTCATTAATACCTCTGTCAACCATGTATTCTGACAACTGGTCAAATTGGTCCTACTGGTTACTTGCATATGCAGCTTGTGAACATGTAGCACTGTTTTCTGAGGATGTACACAAACAACGTTTCAAACGATTGCAAAGTACACAAGGCATCCATGATAAACATGCATATGCGTGATTAAAAGCAAGTATATTCTTGGCTTTAGCCCCACCCCAAAGGTTCTGGATGAACTCAAAAGGACTTTCAAAAGTTTTGGGGTGAAACGTCTCCCTGAAAAATTCTGTTTAACCCCTGGCTACTGTGGTGGAAATGTACTGGGTGAAGGATGAGATACCCTAACAGCTTCTTGCTGTCATAATGCGTCTGGGTTGGCTTGGTGGTACCAGCTATTTGGGGGCAAAAGTGTGATGTAGAGATTGTGATTGATGTTGCTTGTATGTACCTGTAATACCTCACAGTGCAAACATTGTTTTCCTGATTACACAACCAGAATTCTTGACTACTTTTAAGATTTCATTTCACTCCTGCTGTCTAGCCTTTTCCCCTCCTTCTTTTAATCCTCCATTATCTTGAGTTTGGAGTGTAGGATTTGAAAACAAATTGATCCTTTCCAAGTTCTGGTTTTCTTTGACCTTGTAAGCAAGAAGGAAAAAAATGGCTCTATCAATTTTTATTCTAATGAGTTTTTCATCAAAACAAGAGTACGATTTATCTCTCTCGGTTTCTCTTCCTCAGTTTTTGGATTCCCAATCTTAATTACAAACTAATTCTATGCACTTCTTTCAGCTTTTATGTTATCACTTCCTTTTTGATTTTATGCAGAATTGTTTTGTAGATTTGCCTGATGCTTTCATTTAATCCTTTTCCGGACTTGCTCCTTTTTCAAGCCAGATTCAGATTTTCTTTCATTTCTAGGCTCCCACCTGGCAGAGTTAGCCTACTGTGAGGACGAGATAGGGATTTAAATGATTTTATTCTCGGATCTGTGTCTTCTGTGTCCAGCCGGGTGCAGAGAAAAAGAATTATAAGGTACAGTCGGTTAAATAAATCTGAGAGGAGTTCCTCCCTCTGTGTTTTCTTCTCCTCCAGCTTTCAGTCCTATAATCAGCTTTGGATTCAGTCTCAGTATGTGTGCTACAGAAAAACCTTAATTTTCTTTAGCAGGTGTAAAAGGATCATAAATTGGTTCTCCAGAAGTGACAGGTCTCTCACAATGTAACTAGTGTGCTAGTGTGATTTAGTGTTAAGTGTACTAAAGTGAAGCAGTTCTTTACTCTGCCCCGCCTGCTTTTGAAGAGCCTCTAACACAGGAACACTAAAGCTCACAGTCTTGTGTAAAAGTCCTCTGGCTTGTATAGAAGTAGCAGAAGCTTTACCTCTTGTTATAAAGCATTTTTTTTAAGCTAATAGTACACAAACTGTTTATTTGATCCTATGTGAAAAAGGCATTTTGCATGTATTTTCCACATGAAAGTTAATGGACATTGTGATTTTCCTGCACTCTGTGTATTGAGCTTTTGCCCTGACTCAAAGGGTATTTGTGCTGTAACAATACAGTGGAATATATAAATCTTTAGTCAGAGTATTTTTCACATTTTGTTCATTACTAAAGAACAAAATGAAACCTCTTCATTGCAAAGAATAAAGGTTGTGTGAAATGTAACTAACACTTGATGCTCTCTTGGAGAATTCTCACCACAGACATCTTGTTTAAATCTTGGCCTTGGCATTTAGCATGACATTATGGTACCTACAGCCGGTATATGTCCAGGTTCTGCAAGGAAGTAAAGAGCTTGAAAGTAAGCCATATAAGAGTTGCAATTAAGCAGCTCTTCAAAGTTCAACAAAAAGACAGCGGTATAATTTAATGCAATATAATCAGTCAATTTATTCTTTTAGCTGGGCATACCTGGGATAACTATCAGTCTCAACCTGCAACATATCTATCAGCTATTTATTTAAGTGTGGGAGATTGTTGCTCCATTTCCTCACTGTGTAAGATGCAACCTGTTGGATTTTAGGTCTTTAACTCAGTCAATATGGGTTTCTCTTTAGTTGTTATTAGTGTTGTCAAAGACTGCATGATGAAGCAAAGCGTTTCCAACACAGGATGAACTTCAGCCTGGTGGGTTGTTATCAGAGAAGTGAGAAATGCTGTCACTGTGATTTGTGCAAACTCAACATGGTCTTACTCCAGAATGAATAACAGTCATTTTGGTCCATAGTAAAAAAACACTCTGAAGTTGTTTTGGACAATGAAGGCTCAAAAGTTGTAAAAGGACTACATTTTGCAATCTCCTTCTGGTTAGAGTTTAAGACATGGCACATTTTTGCATCATATGAAACTGTAACAAAATGCACATTTGCCACTATAAACCAGGGTTCCTCACTCCGGTCCTACGAGAGCTGCAATCCAGCAGGTTTTCACTATATTCCTGCTTCAACACACCTGAATCAAATTTAACGGAAGCCTATCACATTCTGCACAATGACTCGATAATTTCATTCAGGTGTGTTGGAGCAGGAAACATGGAAAACCTGCTGGGTTGCGGCTCTCATTGGACCGGAATGACTAACTCTGCTATAAACACTCATAAAATCCAATTGAGGTAAGGACCTGTAGGTGGAAGTGTTAAATGGTTAAACCTATTATGTTGCCCTGTGGAGAAACATAGCTTTTACATGCTCTGGAGTGAGCTCGGCCTGACTGATGTATCAAATCAATGCAACTGACACTAACAAATGACTCTCAAAGAACCACAAGAACCACTGTCCTTAAGACTGAAGTTGGCGGAAAACAGCCACACGATTTATCTGCTTGTGATGGCCTTGTTGGGTTTTAGTCGAGCTCTGAATTTTTTTGGTAACAGCACTAGGGGTTAAAAAAAAAATACAGTGCCTATCTTTTTAAAACATTTTTGGTATGCATTTAAAATGACATGAATAAACAATTCAAACTTATGTTTCTTGTTGTGTTGTCAGAAAACATCTGACAACAGCAAACAATAGTAAATTATCTATTGAGAGTATAAATAACAAATTGGATGCTTGTTTGAAGATGATCTACAGTGACCATTGTCTGATGCATATTGTTAGAGAAGAAAGAGGCTCAAAACGATATTGCACAATATTGAGTTAATGCTATTATTTCATGGACATTAACATCACTGCTGTTTAAAAGGCAAAGACTGTGTTATTTACAGTTACAGTTTTACATACAATATATAAAATGGCTTTATCATGAACATCAAGTACTACGGTACAAGTACTAAACACTGTCAGGACAGTATTTTAAACAGTCTACATATGATTTACTTTGTAGTTTGGGTTTTCTAACTCAGCAGACAGACAACGCACTACCACTGATCATCCAGAAATCTCCTGAAATCTCCAGAAATTTAATGGATCCAAAAGCCTATCACATTCTGCACAATGACTCAGTAACTGTAACAACATGCATGCGTGTTGTTGTTTCAGGAGAGATGGGAAAGAAGCATAGAGGCATGGAGTATGCGATCTAAACTAGTTTACGAGCAGTACACCGTAGCAGGAAAACTCTTCTTCCTGCTTCTCCTTCTCTGGCTGCTCCTTGCAGGACAGTGTTTCCATCTGGGGTGTGTTTAGAAATGCAGACATTTTTGTCTTGTTTTCACATGGTTGACATGACAATTTCCAATGTGTGCTCTCTGTCTGCTGGTGGAAGTGTAGCTGGTTAGAAATAAAAAGAGTTACATTTAACTTCATTGGGATTTTTCCCAAACCTATTGGTGTCTTTTTATACATGATAATGTTGAATTCAACAGTTAGACTGTGTTTTTGAGATTTCAAAACATTGAGATATATATCCTGTTTCCGGATAAAGTAAAAAAAAAAAAAAGATATTGCGTTATCACCTCCAGGCCTTATCGCCCAGCCCTAATTACACTTTGTAATCATGTTTTCCTGCTGTAAAGCATCTTTGTGTCTTGAAAAGTGCTTTAAAAATAAAATGTATTATCATTATTATTCTGTAGTTGATGGATAAAGGTTAAAATCTTCTGCAGTGGACTGGCCAGGGGGTAACCTGCCTCTTGCCCAGTAGTTGCTGGGATAGGCTCTTTACAACACTTTCTGCCAAGACTCTGGTTGTTTACATGTTTCTTTGCAGACTTTAGACATTGACTTCTGTAAGGAATGTTTTCTTCTATTTGCAATTGCAACGATGAATAAAATAAGCCGTCACACAAAAAAATCGAGTCAACTGTTGAAAAAAGAAATGACTTCACTCCCTTTTAAGCAAAAAAAATTTGCTTTACATGTGAAACATAATGTATAAAATAAGATAACTGGACACATGAGCTACTTGGGAAAAAAAGAAGCTATCAAGCTGATGCATTTTTCTTTTGCTGGAATTGATCAAATCAGTTTGGGACGGGGAAAAGAGAGGCAATGACCTTCCTAGAAAGTGGCTTACATCCAAAAGCAATTATTTGAGTGTTACCATTTTTGTTCTGTTATACTGATGATGATTGCATATATTTTTTAGTATATGTATATATACAAATTATGTTTAAATATATAAGCCAACTCTCCCAGGAAGATGTTTCCTTTTTGCATGTTTGAGGTGCTGTTTTTATTCAAACTCTTTAATGATCCTCCAGATTTTGCCTGGACTATCGCAGTCCCTACCAATTGTGAACAATTTTTAGGACAGCAGGAACTGCCAGCTTGAAGTGCCTCTTTGTAGCTGTCCCTTTTAACCTTAAATCAACATAATGTGTTATCTGTCCAAACACATATACCTGTATGCACATAAAATCCAGCTTTTGATGTTAGTGCTTTGATATTGCTGAGCTTCAGTATCTAACAGGCAGGTAAGAGCTGTTATCAGTGCAGTGCTTTCAGTCGGGTCCTTCTGTTTTGCACTTCAATGTTTTATAAGGAACGTGGGGGGGGGCGACGACACACATTTTATTTGCAGTCAGACACTTGTTTGTAGAGCTGCACTGTTTCTATTGCAGTAACCTTAAAATTCAGCCGGTGATAACTGGACAACTGTGAGTCAAAATGTTTTATCTCTGACAGATAGGATGATATAAATAAATCATAATGAAAGTAAATATCACTGATTAGAATAAAACTGTTAACAATACCTTTAAAGGTAGGGTAGGAGATGTTTTCCAGGAGTAAATTTTTGTATATTGCTTAAAATCCCCCTCACTCCTGGATTGCAGCCAATTAATTGAATGCTCAATGATATGTTGATATCCAGTTGATGGCATGTGACACAGTGTCGTGAAGATAAACTCAGCTGTCAAGTGATCCGCTGGGTTGGGGGAAAAAGTGAAGTGCAGGTTTCTTTGTCTCAGGATGCTACAAGGCAATGACTGCTCCAGGAATGTGCATAGTGCAGTGTGCTAGTTAGCACAGAGTTATAAGGTCAGAAACTTACTGCTATGATATAGATATGCTTATTTCTGAAACTGCCTGACAGCTCTAAAATATTTGTTTCCACTTTCTTTTGAACATGTAGATGTGATTTCTTTACACTACATCTTCAGTTCTCCAAATTTCTCTAAAGTTCTTTACTAAAGTTCTTCAAATTCACAAAAAAATGGACTTCACTTGTTTAAGGGTCTTTCATACTAAAATTTATAAATTAGTTGTTTCTTGACCTGCATTTCTGAGTCAGTAGTTCTCTCATAATTGTGTCCATTAACAATGACATAGTCTTCAGCAGAAGAACAAACTCTAGAAGTAAAAAGATTTACAAACTTGTTCATAAAGTGCCTTCAATTAACAAACACTGCATCTTCGACTCAGAGCTCAATAAACATAAAAGGAGATCCAGCCAGACTGTTGTTAGTGCTCCAGGGAAAGGGGTTTCTGTGACATAAACCTCCACCTCCAGGGTGCTCTTCGCACATGACCTCAACACTTACACCACTGTGATCAAATAGACGCTGGTGGGAATGGATTCTCTTGAGTGCCTGTTAAGTGCATTTTGATAAGGAAGTAAGAGAAGTTAAAATACAGTTAGTGTTAAAAAAGACAATGCACTCTTCCTTAATGCAATGTACTCCACTTAAGCTATATGGACTTTAAGTATGAGTGAATATACCTTGGCCCAGCTATATAGGGCAAGACCCTCATTTCCACACTTCTTTTTTTTTCCAAAGTGAAAGCAGTGATATGTAAAGAGGAATTTGATTCAGAACCCACACTTCAGTAGCCAAGGATCTTCAATTTAATGCCGTCCTGGCTCTTCTGTCTGAAGAAATCTCAGCCATGTTATTTTGAATGTAGTAAGTGGAACTGTCAGGCTGCCTGACGGGTGCAGCTGCTGGCCTGCCAGGCCTCCACAGTGACACTAATAACCTTTTTAATCTTAGTAAATACCAAGTGATATATCTTCCTATGTTAAATAAGATCTCAGATATTCTTATTTGTGTTTAATACCTGACCTGGCTTAATTGCTTTCTGAGTTGTTTCCACTGTGCATTGGTTACATGCTCATATATATTAAACTACAATAACTTTATGTAAGACCCTGTAGGAAGGAACTGTGCTCAGGCGAGTATAAAAAAAAAGAAAAAAATCAGTTCATGCAAGTGTAAACATTTATACGTATTAAAGCTCCTACTTGCACTTTACTCTCTGCAGAAGATATTATTTGCTATTGTGTTTCAAGTTAGATTTCCTTGCAGGGTACTCAGCAGTCTTTCCATATCCATATCATGTGCAATTCAACTATAGAATTACAGCAAAGTGTGGATGAAATATAATAGAGCAAATGAATAATTAAATGTGTTGTTTTTATGAGACTGTTTGGGGTTTTTCACAAACCACACGTGTTTTGTTGTTGTTGTGGAAACCACAGTGCATTTGAATAATAGGAATGGATAGGAAAAGCTCATTTTCTGAGACTGGGGGGGGGGGGGGGGGGGGGGGGGGGGGGGGGGGGGGGGGGGGGGGGGGGGGGGG
>JBBBVU010000017.1:9582287-9599524 GCA_037177055.1 Atherinosoma microstoma
TCCATCCATCCATCCATCCATCCATCCATCCATCCATCCATCCATCCATCCATCCATCCATCCATCCATCCATCATATTGCTTATTCCAAACAAGGGTTGAGGGAGAGCTGGAGCCTATCCCATCAGTTACTAGGCAAGAAGCAGGGTACACCACGGACAGGTCGCCAGTCCATCGCTGGGCCAACACAGAGAGACAAACAATCATTCGCGCTCACTGTCACTCCTAGAAGTGACCAGTTAACCTAACATGCAGGTGTTTGGACTGTGGGAAGAAGCCGGAGTACCCAGAGAACCCACACATACAAACTCCACACAGAAAGGCCACTGCTTTAACAAAGATATTCTCTTAGGTTAAACTGTAAACAAAAAAAAAAATCATTTTATTAAGTCAACATTGTTCTAATTGACTGCTACTGCTATTACTGAAAAGAGAACCATATTTTGTGAGCACTTTTGTCTGGCAAGTTTCTATTCGATCTTGCAGACTTAACAAAATGTCCCTTAATTATGAAACCAAAATGTGAAAACCCCAGTCAATTGCATATTGGATTCCTTGTGTTTGCAGTAAATTTTAATTTTAAATTTTTTGCTTATTCAAATCTTTTGTACAAACTCTATCAGTTTTCACTGTTGTTTTTTGGACTCATTTATCCCTTAAACATTAGTCATTTAAGTGCTAATTTATTTGAGTAAATGCTTGAGCATCACGGTAGTGAAATGACCTTGCACTAATTTTTGCTTTTATTTGTCGTGTAATTAATATGTTCCTTTCTCAAACTCACGTTATTTCTTGTTTATTGGTTTCAGCCACAGTTGCTCCATTTTGAGTCATTCACTCCACTTGAAGCCATTTTTCTATGTGAATGTGCTTTTGTGATTGTGCCACCTCTGCCACTAGTGTGTCTGGCTCTGTCAGTCTCCTCAGGGACTACTAGAAGCAGTAGTATAAAGAACAAAAATGCCAACGAGTATTTTCAGGCGAGGCAGTATGTGTAGTGTGGCATGCATTTTTAATGCACCACATATAAGAAACACTACAGACTCTTCTCTTGTCTCACAACTGGTGGCTCATTTAAGTTGTATTTGTGTTTATGGGAATTTCAGCTGCTACAAACAGCAAAACAGACCCCATCATTAAACGTTGGATAGGCTTCAGTTTAACACAGAGCTCTACAAACGTGAGTTACTCTAGATGTCAAATGCTAGCTTGAATATTTTAATTAGGTGTGCATGTGCCAGAACATGCATTTGTATGTCTGCGTGTACAGATACACACTAGCTCTGCTTGTTAAGGCAGCTGTTGGTGTGGAAAAGCCTGCATGTGTGTGTGTGTTTGTTACAAAACATTATTCCCCTAAAAAAGAAAATGTCCTTCACTCCACTGACTTTCTGACTTCAGCTTTTAGACCTGACATGTGAGACATCAGAACACTTTGAAGAAGAACATCTAATGACTATCTGTAAACAAAGTCTGCAGATAATCAGCTTTTAGCTGTCTGAACTAGTTTTATTTTCATTATTATTATTTAAGGACTTGTATTTAATTTTGTAGTAGATGCTGATTTATGCCTGCAAAACAGGCTGTTAAAGCAGAATAATTGAAGAAAAGATATGTGGCGCTTGGTAACAAAGAGCAGCCATATTGACCTAGTTTATGCTTTTCTGGGACAGTTGTAGTGTGTAAAATCACATTAGCTAAAATCAGAATTCTATCCATGTAGATAGGTAAGAAACATTTCGAAAGAGGTAGTGAATGATCCAAAGCAGCGCACAGATCATGCTTATCACAGCTAGATTCATATGTATTTACCTCAAGTCCTGCTAAAAGGCCTTTAAGATTTGTAGATGCAGAAAGGCTGATAGGATACATTGCTGTGGCAGTTCTAGTTATTTTGAAAAATTGCTATAAGATTTTTTTGATTCAGCAACAGAGCAGGAAACCTGCACCATAAAACTTTTTTTCATTAGTTTCTGTACACCACCTTTTCTCCCAAAGTCATAGCAGAGTACACTATTAACCTCTGAGCTCACTGAGAAGCATGCTGGAGGCTGCTGAGGATAAGTTGAGTGTGCATTCGCTGAAGCATATTGAAGAGTTCAGTTAAGTGGCAGAGACCAGAAGGTAGACAGTGGATCTGTTTACTGCCTTGAGGTTTTGTGGTCATGCTCTAGCACTTTCCATTTAACTGCATGATCTAAGGCACTGCTGACGACACCAAACATGCAACCTAGATCCATGCCTCAGTGCCCCCTGCAGATCCAGGAGTCACAAACTGAAGTGCACGTAAGCCATTTTTGTGAAAGCTTCACAATATCTTGACACAGTGAGTTGAGAAGTTGGTTTTACTGTCATTTTTACTAGTTTGTGTCAGTGCTGGCTTCTTGAAACAGTACCACAATTCATAAACTGTGCCTGTCACACTGTGGTTGGGGTTATGTTATCAATATTTCTCGAAAGAAAATACACAATAGTGGCATCACTGCATTTTCATTGGCTGAAGGTTAAATAAGGTTGCTTCGGAGGCTAAAAGTTTAAAGGGCAGACAGCAAGTGGGTGTTCTCACAGTGACTGCATTGCCATGTGTTTGATGGGCCAGCCTAATGGCGTCAACCAGCAGATCCTAATGACCTACTGTCTCCAGGCAAACTGGGGAGCATTTCCACGGAGATTTATGACCCATGTTGTGGATTACTGCAGGGATTCCACTTCAGACTAACACCAAGTTATAGCCTACCCCGTTGGCTTCACAATTTCTTCTCATTAACTGAGTCATTGCAAACCTTTAAGGCTTGCCTTTACTGCCTGAAGAAATATTCAAGTTCAGAAATCAGGCTACTATTTTCTGTCTAATGTGATGGGACCCTTTTAGTTGTTGTGGACATGATGATGTGCTCTTCGCTGTCCTTGAAAAAATTGATTCATGGAGTTCTCAAGAGGATAGACACTGGGGCTTATGCTTTTAAAAGAAAAAAAGAAAACGATGGTAGTCAAACACCCATTAACCATGTATTTAAGAGATGACTCCACATGTAGACACTCCGCCACTGTAGAAGAAACAGAAAATGGTCTTCTGATAATACTAATTGTTCACTCTCCCACTGCTTCCCTGAAGGCATAGATGTGTTGATCCTACACAGGATGGCTAGACTGAGCCCAAGGCAGGCAAAACAGCAAGGAGAGCAAATTCATAATTAATACACACATTGTGAAATATGAATTGAAAGATGGATGTGGCCAAATATGAGATTTTGTTTTGAATTTAATAAAAGACACAAACAAGGTATTTATTTACTCCGTTATAAGCAAATCTGCATATATTTTTTCTTTTCCTTGATACACTATATGAGCATGAATACGGCAAAAGGGGGGACGGAAAAATGTAAAGTAACATTTCTAACTTTCTACTACTTCCATATCTTTCAAACCCACTCATCTTCCAGTGAGCTGTTGTCATAAGAACACCAAGTCAAATGTAGTTTAAAGCATCTCAAACCTGTCATATTCACTGTTTCCATTACCCTACCTTCTACACATATTTATGCAGGAGACTTGTCTGACTGATTAGTAGCCACATCACCTATCTCTTATTAGGTGCGGAGTAAATGAAGTGCCCCCCTCAGGCAAGCATTTCCATAATGTCAGGTAATTAAACCCCAGTGTTTTAATAGCTCAGGAATAGGAAGACTCCCCAGGAGACTAGACAATGATGATAGATTATGCTGAAAACTAGTATACTGTTAACTTGCATTGAAATGGCACTGTAACTCTATGAATATACTGATGATAGAAACTTGATATAAAACTAAAAATAACAGTTCAGGGGGATCTGTTGGCAGCAATGCAATGTTCACAAAAGTGTTTTATTGGTGTTGTTGAATAATAGGAAAATTATTTTAGAATTGACAATTTAAATCCAGCAGCTTGTTTGAGTTTCTCGTGGCCTTCACAGTCTTTTCCACATTTTTAGAAGGGGGCTAAGAAGATGGATATAATTAGTTGGTTGTAATTTAAAGTTTATGACACTAGAGGTCACTATGTCCCAATATGGGAGCTTTAACAGATTAAGATCAAATTCAAAGTTACATGCTGAACAAACGTTGATTGCTTGTTTGAATATATACAATATATATATATATTATCTTCTGTGTGTTTTTATGGACCTGAGTCTGTTTAATAAACTTGATTTGAATTGAATTATCTGCTTCAGTAAATCTCAGCATTTTCATCATATTTATCTCTGCTTTTAAGATCTAAAGAGAACATTTACCAGCCTGTTTATAATAGGCTGTTTAGGAAATGGTGCACATTTGAGTTTTGTGCTTTCTGTTGATAGCTGACAGATTCTAGCGTTAAACAAAGGCTGTGGGAACACGAGTGTCTTTTTCATCACAGAAAACCCTGGAAAGGTGCTATTGTAAACATGACAGTGGATTGTCAGTACATCCCTGTTTGGGTTGCCGTTTTTTGTTTGTGCATGTTGTGCTCATACTGTATGTGTGCACAAAGACACACCGATACACAACAAAAGCCCTTTGATGAAATAAAATCTGCAGTAGGAGAGTTTTCTTTGTCAAGCCCACTCATGTGTGGTGCTCAAAAGAGAACAATGCAAAGCCGTAATGGTTCCACAGAAGCATGTGGAAACTGAACTCCAAGAGTCATTTCCACCATGAAATCCTGCAAAAATAAATAAGCAAATAAAAGCCATGAGACAAAGCTGTGACTGGATTGCTCTCACTGATAACTCATGTTCATTGTCTTTAAAAAAAAAAATAAAAAAAAAGTAATATGCTTTAATGGGATACTGTTCAGTCCTAATGATAGTGGATGCTTCATTTCAAACTGAAATCATTAAAAGCATGTTGCAGTGTAGGATTCTATCAGTACCCACTGTATGAACATGTTGGCTTCGTACTTTGACTGACAGACAAATAAAAAGATTAACTTTATTTTAAATGCCTTCTAATCTTTTCCTCTAATATGCAATGGATGTATTTTGTTTCTAATGAGACATCCGTTTGTAGTTGAACTAGTAAACTATAGTTTATTCATCAACATCACAAAGTTAAGTCAAACCTGAAGTGTTTATGATCCAAACAGTCTTAACACAGCTTGCATTACATTGAAAATGTTCTACATGCATTATCTATACATGCTTTGTTAGAACGGAGCACCGTGTTTTGTTCTTTTTTTTTTTTCACATCATAAGTACTGTATTGAAGGATCTCTCTCAGCTAATTTTTTATGATTCAAGTCTTGTCTTAATAGAAAAAATCTACTAAGTCATGGTAAAGTCTGGTTGTTTAACAGCTGTAAAATTGTAAATGTGAATGTCTCAAACTACAGACAACTGTTAATGCTTTTAGTGAATTGCATTTTTTATTGAATACAAACCCGCCATGTTACCAAAAAAAGGGAAAAAAAAGGCAATTGAAAATTAACTGCTGAATGAACAACACATTTCCTGCCAACTTGCTAATTTGGCAGTTAAAAAACAAAAAAAACAAAAAAGAAAACACTACTGCTTTACACAATAAATACTTTTGTCTGTTAGAGATGTGATAAACTTTTGGATGATATTCATGTTGGTTGTTATCTTTGGATGGCTGGTGGTGTTGGAAGGAAGCTTTCATCTCAATGCAAACAATTGTTGAGCTAGACACAGCTACTGAAAAGTGTGATTACAGGTTGAACTGAGAAAGTAGCAGAAGTGCACACTGTTTCAAGCCACTTTCAGACTCTGCTCAGTCCCACTTAAAGCAATCCTGCTCATTAAGGTTTTTCCTGACTTATTCTGTTCTATTCTTAAACTAGGGGAAAATGTGACAGAAATCTGTAGTGAGATGACATGATCTACAGATTAGATTTTAAAATGTATGCATGTATTAACGAGACTACTCTTCTGCTGTTTAGTCATCTAAATTAAAGTTGGCAGATATTGCTGATACTTGAAATAATTGTATGTACATCACTTTTTGAGATGACTGACTCTCTTTTTTCCCGTCTTTTCAGCAAACTCCAGTCTTCTAGGAGGAGGGGGAGGTGAGTGAATATTTTTTGCTAACTTGTCTTTATTTATTATTTATTTTTAATTGGATTGCTCCCGTGGTATTTACGCATTTAAATTAGATCTGCCACATAGCTTATATGCAGTACATTTCTTGGCTCGCCATTGACTTTTGTGCCTATTTTGGTTAAAGTGTCTGTGTTCAACATAACTTAATGTAAGACCAAAATGCCAGTGTGTTGCTGAGCAGCCTTGCACTGTGCCGCACTGAGAGGTGGTCATTACTTTAGCAGCCTGCCGAAGAACATTATCATCAAAGCAATGTAGAAAATCCAAGGCAGCAGACTGTGGTGTGGGAATAATGGAGGTGGGGTGGGGGTTGGGGGGCTCCAGTAGAAAGCTGCTGCTCAACCCGTACTGTCCCTCTTCTCCGGAATTTTTTGCAGTGACATGATTGAAATAATAATTCTTCACCACTGTAAAATCAGCTTGGCGTAAAAATGCAACCCCCCCTTCCCCCTTTTTTTTTTTTTTTTTTTTTACATGAGGAATGTTAATTTCTAACCCACTGGGCATTTTTTTTTTATCATATCTGGAAATGATTTGATGAGGAAATAAGACAGCTGCTTTAGTCCTATCTGTTTATCCATCTGTGTTTCTGTCACTTCAAATATATCTGACAGTCTGTGATTGCACAGTATGATCCTCAGCAGGATAAAAGATTGCAGCGGTTTGTCTGTCTGATATATGTATAAAATCATTTGTCTGCATGATTCTCTCTATCATAGTTTTCTAAATCATCTTAAGAGCCCTGTTTAGCTTTAGGTGTGACAAATATTTGTATTTTGTGGTAAGACAGTGCTTCTAGTTTTATTCCAGATGTACTGTTATTTTATTTTATTTTTTTCTCCAGATAGCCTGTGGTTGTACATTTCTTCTATAGAGAAGTACATGAATATGTTTGGAGGGAAAGGAAGCAACAAAAGACATTTAGACAGATTTACTACTCTTTGCAAGATGATACCTCAGTCTAATTTGTGTTTAAGCTTTCCCACCTGGCAAATATGAGACATCAGAGGCAAACGATTGGCATAAAGCAAAATGAAAGCCTCAGTGTATTTTCCTGCTCAGTGCACATGCTGTCCATTACACTGCACATGGAGCAGTTCACATCTAATCATGCACCTTGGAGTGGCCCTTATCTCATCTGATACATGGTTAAGACTGCAAGCATGCAGCGCAGAATCCCAATCTGGAGAGATGATATGGAGAGACCCTCCGCATACATCCATTATGAGAATTTTTGTGATTGAGAGCAGAGGTCACAAACATACATCTCCATTACCAAGCCAGACTCTGTAAAGCGGGGTATATGGACCTCCTGATTGGTGTCTGTCTCCGATGCACTCGACTCTCAATATTGATTTGCCACGAACAGAGAGAAACACAAGAAGCTATTTTCTTTTCTATTATATTCTCATTATTGTTGCATTGTGACAAATCACCTTTTTACAGTTCTTCAAATCTCAGCCTTTTTGATTGATCCAGTTCCTTCAAGTAATAAAAGGTGTTTGAGGGTTGTTGATTGCTCTGTTTCAAAACAGCAGCAGCGAAGAATTTTGTTGAATTTGTGGTTGTCAACAGTGGAGCGTAATATCTTATGTGTCAATTAATGTCACACTTTGCAAGAAAACATTTCAGTTGATTGTGACCTGCAGCTGTGCTTATTAACTCCAGAGGAATTCTAATTGTAGCGAGGGTCTTCTTTTCTCTCTCTTTTTTTTTCCAGAGCAAAACCTCTTTTCATTCTTAATTGACTTCCAGCGATGCTATTCCTGCCAAGTTTGTGGCACAAGATACAAGGTCAATTAACTAAAATGTAAAGTCTCACATTTCATTTGTGAATAACCTCAGCAAACCCAACTGCAACCATGTAATTTTGTAATTTCTTATATGTGCATTTCTGTGATGTGAGCTTTGTTTTTGCTTTTTTTTTTTGTTTTTTATCATGGTAAAGAATGACGATCAAAGTCAGGGAGATTAGAGTTATCTACAGAGAGTTGAAAATGTTATTTCCCCTCTAAAACAAAGCTCTACACCGTTTGTCTTTAATGTGCATGAGGCCAAGAGGGGTTTTATCTTCCAGTGTCTTTATCACTCAAAGGTGGCTGCTAAACCTGCGAAGCTGTTCTCTCTGTCGCCCTGCCCACCACTATCTGTGGCTTGGCATGTGAAGACCTCCTGCCTCGGTGGCGGCGAGGATCGATGTGGAGAGGAGATGTGCTCTCATATAGGGCCCTCCTTATCTCCCAGCTGTCTTCTTGGAGCTCTGCAGAGGGCCAGCTTTACAACAGGATGATCCATCATGCTGGCCTCACACACCTGAGCTGTGCTTGTTTTCTCTTAGCTCTGGAGGTGGGCCCTCCCACCAGTAAGTGAAAACTGGACAAAGTCTTTACATCATGTAAAATAGTTTAACACCTTTGCTGTGTAAGGATTTTTGGTTTTTCCAGTTCCCCTATATCTGTTAATTTGTTATCAGAGAAAGGTTTCACCAGTCTTTGTTGTGTAATACGTGGTTTCAACTAAAAAGGCTTGCAGCCAATTTTTTGGCTGCAGAAAGGATGGAGATAAGTAATAAAAAAGCCAAGTGTGGGTGAGTTTTTTTTCCCTCACTTTTCAGAAAATGCATTATAATATTTCTCCTATTAGTTGTGGAGACAAAAAAGTCAGAAGAAAAAATTTCTTATGCCCCCGATGCTCTATTAAATCCTTGGAAATCACTGATGGGAATTCTCTGGGCTGTACACCTTCAGTATTATGTACACAATGGGGTCAACCAAAATAGTACTGTTATCTGCCTTAGACATGTTGGTCTCACTGGGATTCCAAACGTACATAGAGGGAAATAACAATGATCTCTGATAATAGCACGCCAAATGAGGCCTCTGTGAATAGGGGGTAATTATGAATGGTACCAGGTTGCTCATGTGATGTGTGTCACAGCATGGCTGGATGCTGGCACAGTCCCAAAAGTATAGACCTAATGTAAACATCATGTTGTCTATCCTGCCTTTCCCTCCATTTGTCTCTCTTTCCCATGCACACAAGCACAAGCATTCAAGCACACACTGAGCCATGTAATGATACCATGAAGCCCTGTGTAGCCAGAGAGAGGGAGCTCCCCTTGCCTTTGATGTCTCCATCCAGGAGGGGAATTGCCTCATTAGCATTCTAACCAGAACCGTTGGACATTTAGCACTAGGCTTTAACTAGACCACCCAAACAAATCATTCTTCTCAGGTTGGGCCGCCTTTTTCTGCTCCATTTAAGCAACAGGACACATGCATGGTTGTTTTTTTTAATGTTCTGACTTGAGATAATTTAGCCACAGGCTGCTAACGCTCCATGAACTCAACCAGCCTTTGTCATTGCTTACATAATATAGTCTACTGCGCTGTGAGCCCATAGCTCTCCATGAGTTTTCTAAATTGTTTAGTAAGTCATGACTAGTGCCAACACATTGTAGCATATGAGGTTTATTATGCTTCTTGTCATTATGCGTGGCTGTGGTGGTACCCGTGTGGTCCTTTGTGCTACTTTACAGTTGCACGTCAGGATGTACACTCACAATGTCATGACGAGGCAACTGCAAAGTCTCTCTCCTAAGAAAATGATGTGCAAATATCTGGGGAAGGGATGTATCTTTGCTCCTAGCTATAGAGTCCTAGCTCTAACTAAAATGTAAGGGGGTGTTACATTTAACTATGGGAACACAGCATCAGCAATGCATGTTCAGCAGGGTAACTGCAGGACTGGCTCTTACTGCAACACACAGTGCTTAAAAAGAATGTATTCAGTTGCAGACAAGTTTTTTTTATAGTCCTCTATCAAGATTCCTAAGTGCTTCACAGTGCTTATCTCTATCTCCATTTGTTATGCAAAGAGCTCTGTTTTCTTTTCCTGTCACCTCCAGGTGAACCATTATCCTCTGTCTAGGTCCTGCCTGAGGCTTGTTTATTGAGTAGATTGGAGGGGACCAGGGCATGGTACTTTGCGCAGGGGGAGGGGGTATAGGTCGAGATACAGGATGGTGTTGTGTGACAGTTTGGGTTAGATGGCCTCATGTGCCTTACATATCTCCCTGGATGCCCCCAAACTGATCCCTCAAAAGTGACATATTGTTCTCTCAAGTCATAGATTGCACACTGTTTTTGACTGATAGTCCTCAGTTCACAGATGGTAGTAACATCCATTAGCATAACTTATGACAGGGAGAGCGTATTTCCCCACAGAGTAGCCTAAATAATGTAGAATGATAAATTGAATGCAAAGATTCCTCAGTCAGCAGGATACCCTTGAGATTTACTTATCTCCTCGTGTTTAGTGAGGAGTTAGTTACACTCTGCTCTTACCCAGCTTGTATTTAAATTATAATGCTCCGTATTCTTTTTTAAGTGTGTTTGAGGGGCACTGATGTGAATGTGTGTCAGTCCTCCTCTTTGGGATTATCTCTGCTTTTTCTTTTTGTATTCATTTATTTTTTTAAAAAGCAGTTTATGAGGTAAACACACAATGTAAACACCAAGAAATAGACCCAAAGAAAATAGTTTTTGTGAATGTGCCAACCTCTCATTCACTATATCATTGTTAGGAAAGGGCTTTACAAACACGCTCTTTTGCTATGCTCTCTACTTTTAGTAGCACCCTCCAAATATGTGAGAGCCCTCTTGCATTGTTTGAGTTAGTGATATTTATGCAACAAATAAAAAAAAGTGCTTCCTCAGCAAAATTAGAAAACAACTTAACCCCACAATTCCCAACTGTATGTTAGCATTTAAGTATTTGCTTTATTAGATGTACAGCCTAGTATACTGATTTGATATCTGGGAAGTATAAATGTTTCTTTGAATCAAAAGTTTATTCAGTTATGTAGAGAGAAATTATTTAAGAGACCATTGTTGTAAATACAGCGGATCCGGTACCTCATGCTTCTTGGCCGATGGCTGTAGGGGGGCATCAGTCATTACACTGCATTAATGATAATATTGGAAGCACCCCCCTTTCTGTCAGACCCACTTACTCCAAAGATGGTATATTAAGGAGGAAACTCCTCTGAAATTAGCAGGACAAGGTCATCTGCTGGACTGAAGTTTGCAGTGCTTGAATAATGATGAAAACAGCCTTTCTATGTGAAAGCTCTCATGACATGTCTGTCTCTCCTCCTGCCACCACAGAGAACAGTCACCGTGAACATATCCCTTCACCCCCCTCCAATCAGCTGTGATGGATGGACTAATTGATGCAGAGTGATTGGGCCATTCATTTTATCCTACAACAGTGGCTTCCATATTTAGGATTAGCATTACATTATAACGAGAAGGGGGCAAGAAATGGCCAGGTAGTCATGGGATTATAAAGGGACTGAGGAACAGTGTGAAGAACAGTTAAAGGAGGGAGAGAAAAAGCCACAAAGCCATCAAGCAGTACTGATCAGTTGTGTCAAGCTTAGTTAGGACATCAGGGAATGTTCCAAGGAGTTTATGGAGAGGTATATATCTAAGAATAAGTGTGAGCAAGAGGGGCATATAGCCATTATGTGTCCTGGTATCCTTCTCTTTGCCTATGAATCATTCATCTCTGTCCCCATGTATAAATCAGGCTGCAGGCTGTTGCCTGCAGCAGTCATGTTATTAGCGAGTTGATGGCATCTCTTGATCTGTGGCACTGCAGTGTGGGTGAGGGAAAGGGTCTAACTTAAAACAGTGCACATATCTGCACATCAAACTGTATGGAGCTTGTGCTGTCTGACTGGTGGAGCGAGCTCTCTGGAGCGAGCCAGGACCACACAGAGATACACATATATGAAGTGATGTTTCTCCACTGACATTCACATTTGCTTTATTATTCTTTTAGAGCTCTCAAACAGTGTCAGTGTAATGTATGGTCCATTTTAGACTCTTGTTGATAATGTTGCACTTTCCTGTGGTCTATTCAATAAAGGTCTATTACTTCTTTACACTAACTTTGATCAATTATCATTATATTCCAAAGGGGAATTATGAAATAGATTGCTTTAAATAGTCACAGAATATTCAGTTTTTAACCTTTCTTAGCTTGCATTTGGGTTAACAGTCTGAAAAATTGAAGAAGATTAAAAGATTTATGTTTGATGCTCCATCCACCCCTCTGTAGTGTCACTTTGAGACTGACACTGTCTCGCATGCTGGCAACAGGGTAATTTGAGCTGGAATGCTTTATCCCTCTTTAATCTTTATTAGTTTGATATGTGAGGATGACCAGTCATTAAATGCCATTATAATTTGGGATTTCAGTCTTGGATAAGATCGGTTTGTAGTGAGTAAAACATTATCATAAAACAAAGCCGTTATCAATTTTCTCTGTCTTCAAAGTTATTTCAAATGTATGTTTTTGTTTTTGCATGTGTTTATGTGTCTAAGAGGAAACACAAGCACGCCGTAAGCCATCTTAAATTCTCAGAATCAAATAAATATGATATTGCAGTCAGGTCCTCTGCTTCCTTCAAGGTTGCCTCTGTAAACACATTGCAGCTGTTTGTTTTATTTTGTGTTTGACCTCTGCAACCTCTCTTTCTCTGTTTTGTGCTCCTTTTCTTGCTGAGAGGAAGCGTAATATTTTTGAAATTCCACAACATGTATATTTCAACCACATTGTAAATCATTTGCTTTTATTCAGCAAGGACAGTTAAGTCTTTATTATTGTACACAAAGTGAGTATACAACCATACAACCATAGGGCTTAAGAAGTGGACAAGAAAATGTCTATTTAGTTTTTTTCCACATTGCCTCACATCTGACCTCCTCCCGTACCCCAAACTCCCTCTAGTGCAACAGTATTTCTGGGTCAGTTGACAAGATTTTAGACAATGCGATGCATTACCAAGCCTAGTGTCAGAGCACATTTGTGTCCTGCACAGGCTCTATTTGTGGCTGGTTTTGGGTGGATCCTGCACACACTTCACTGCACTGTCTATTTTCTTTTGCATGCACGTGTCTTTGTGTATTACCTCTACATCCTTAGGCCTCTGTGTATTTGTGACAGTGTGCATGAGTGTGAATGTGATTGTGCCGGTATTTGTTCACATGATGGTGTATCTGTCAGGATTTTGTCTGTGCATGTGACTGTCATTCAGAGATAAATGGATGCTGAGCTGTCTTGTCAGTTGAGTCAGTGGTCAGTTTCGGTCTTGCTGCCCCCAGCAATGCGCGATGGAGTGATGAGATCTGACAGACGGGGACACTTCTTCACAGGACCCCGTCCCATACTGTAGTCTCTACAATCATGGCGAGGCTAGTACCAAGATTTCACATGAGGCTTTAGCAACTTATAGGCACATGCTCACTAATGAATCAGAAATAGCTGATATATCTATATACCAATCATATGAAGCCATTATTTTCAAAGCATTTTTTTTAGACCCCAAATAATTGCACTGCTTATATGGGAGACATGACTTACTGCCTATCAGACCTCCACCATAGGGCATTGTTTACTGCACACGTAAAGTGCATGTCCAATAACTACTATGACTTGTAAAGTATAAATAAATACTCGTATTTATGGTGGTGCTGGAGTTGTAAATAGAGTTTTAGCTTATGTGTGACAGCACCCTGATAATGGTTAATTTAATTAGCAGTATGAGCAACAGAAGCATGTTCACTTGAGCATTTCTAAAGTTGCTGTTGGTGGCTGATTAGTGGCACTTCTCTGACACTTTCTGTGCAGTGGCTGACCTGTTACAATGGCCTTTTGCCAACTCGTAACAAACTGTCAAGCTTTCTGCATCTCTCATGGGGCAGCCTAGTTAGCTGTGTCTGACAGGCCACTCGCCTACATGGGGGGTTTCAGCCCTGGGACGGCAGAGCAAGCTCCAGAGGAAAGCTGTCATCTTTTTTTTGTCAGACCACAGGGAAGAGGAGGAGTTTCTCTTCCTCTGTCTCTTTCTCTAACTCTCCATCTATATTTCTCTTTGTATCAGCCAGTTCCCTTGGTGGAGATCTTCACTGTCCCAGAGCCTGTTATGCCCGTCTCAGCCTGACTGTGCAGAATAAACAGACGGGTGTCAGAAGATGAAACGCCAAGTGTCCCTTAGGAGCAGGGCCTGTCGTTGTGTTAACTCTCTCACTGTTGCCTCCTGAGAACTACAGCAGCCATCCCAGTATGCTAGCTGAGTGTGACACTGAGACAGTCAGTCGGACTGAGGTGAAAGACGCTCCATGTGTCCTTCCTTAGGGAGAGATGAGCGTTTATACCACAGGGATGATGCCCGCCACTCCACCTAATCCTCTTTTCCCAGACACTTCATTATCACCCGCACACTGCAGCTGCAGTTTGTGTGTGCCGACAGATCTATGAGGAAAGCCGGAGAATCTCTGGTAAAGGAGGAAAGAGAGGAAAGATTACTGAAGAGAGGGAAGGGTTAAGAGCATTGAGAGAGGAAGGAAGAAGGTGGAATGGTGAATGACAGAGGGTTACACAGAGAAAAGGGTGTGGTGGAGGTGGAGAACAGATGTCAGACAAAGTGGGAGATAGTGAGGGGAAAACAGTTTGTGCAATGTCTTTTGTCTCAGTTTTTTTCACCCAAAAACTGAAATGGAGACAGGAAAACGGGTCCTCCCCCAGACTGTCATGCTAATTGATAGCTTTATATTTGTATATGGATATGTAAATTAATAAATCTTTTTATAGGATAACACATACTGTTAAATGTAGTTGAAAATTATGAACTGAATGTGCCATCATGGAATATGTGGAATCCTGTATATTCTGGGGGCAAATCTTTAGCGATCAAGCTTTCAAATAAGATTTCAGATTTTGGTATACACAAATCAGTTGATACTAATGTATTTGTTCCTTTCTGTGTTGAGCATGTGCAGACGTGTCTGCTGTGAAGAAGATTAATTTCTGAGTGGGAGAGTGCAGCAAAGCTATTTGAGCCCACTGAAACATGTTGGCTCTCTACTGTGAGACTCGCATTAGCACATGCCATAATTGATGGAGGAGCATACTTAGCAGTAATAATGGGCATGGGCATTACAGGGGGTGGTATCAAGACATTGTTTTCAGAGAGCTCTAATTAAGCTTTTTGCTGGAGCTTTGCTGTCGCACCGACTGTCCAGTATCATCAGGAATCTTTTCTAAGTCTCTGATAAACACACTTTTTGCCAATCAGTTTGTTCTGCACTTCCCATCTTCCCAACAGCGAGAGAAAGAAACCTTCTCCACAGACTCTAGTCCCAGCCCTAATAAAATGGCTCAGTACAATAGGGAGCTATTGTGTTTGGTCGGACTACAGCTCACTCAGGGAGATCAGACCTCTGAGACCTCTGAGACCAGCTGGGAAGTTCCCACCACCAGCCAGATCCACCTGTGAAACTGCAAACAAGCCGATCCCTTCCCTCCATCTCTATGCCCATGTGCATGATCAACACCACGCTGACACTTTCCCGAGCCTCTTCAATCATCACAGTATTTTGAGGCAGGGGGTGGTGGCTCTAATATAACTGAGTCTCTATACATGTTGGAGGTGGAGGCACGGCAAAGCACACACAGCTGTAGTGCTGATTGTGTCTCAAGTGTGTGTATCTGACCCCTGTGAAAAGTCAAGATGTGGGTGGGATAGAAGTAAACAAGGAACTGTTGACCTTGATAGCACTTTGCCAGTAACTTCACCATCACTTCCCTACATATCACTTCATCCCCTGTCACTTCTTTAAAACTTTACTTGGACATTTTGAAAGTATACTGGCAAGGCACCAGAGATTAGGAACAAATGCCACAGTGGCTGTTTTCATACGCCATGTTCTACATTAAACAGTAAGCCTAAAGGAAACTTTGCAAGATAGAGAACAAATGCAAGCCTCAGCTGACAGCCCCTGGAACACATTTCTCCCCCTTGGTGGGCAGCAGAGAAAACCTCACCAAGCGTGACAATAACAGAATGCCAAAACACAGATCGGGCCAAATGAGCTGTGAACATTAACAAAGTAGCGAATTTGTTCTGTGGTGTTTGGGCTGGACATGTGTCCCCCCAGCATGTTAAACTCTGCAAAGAGTCTTACTCGTGGGCAGACAGTTAAAAAGTAAGAACAATTAGGAAAACATGAAAGGGAAGACAGAAAAACAGAAGGTAAAGAGTACCAAGCGAATCATCAATAGTGATGTCAGCCCAAGGAGTATGTGTATGTTTATTATTTTAGCATTGCTTGTTTGGGAATGTTTGTGCCTGTTACTTTGAGCCCACTTGATATTTGTCATGCTGTACGATAAGCTTCTGAAGCATGAGCTATAAATCAGTGGTGTACTTGTATTGTAATCCCCATGAGATTTGATTATAAATGATGAGTACCACTACAAGTTATCAGGGTTGTCTTGATCAAAACTATTTGTTCTTGATATTGATCTGAGACATTTATGACTGAATATCTTCCCACACAAAGTTTCAATCCCATATTTGCATTTTTCTACTGCACACTGTTGAAACTACAAACCATGAGTACATGTATCTAGGCTTGATACGTTTGCAGCACTGCAGTTTCATAATAAAAACATATTATATTTCTTTTATTATCACACAGAATGGCATGGACATGCTGCTTACCTATTTCTCTTGGTTTTAGCATCTCCTCAATTGTCTGCTTTACATACTCTACTCTATAGAATCCACAAAACTGCAGGCCATCCACTTGACGCCAAAAAAAGAATCAGTTCAGTGTGTATTGAGACTATACACTAAACTAAGAACTCCAAATGTCTTCATTAAAGTCAACAAATGTTAATGGCTGTTTTTTAATTCGGAATTATTCATTCATTCATTCACATTCATTCAATCATTCAATTAATTATACCGAATTAAATAATTCGGAATTATAATATTCTCCTTCAGGTTTACATGGAAATATTAATTCTGAATTAAGGTTTACATGGAAAACATGTTTCCTTAATTCCGCTTTAGATCCGGAGGTTTGGAAAGGGTTCTGAATGGTTAGAGGGCGGAAGTGACGATGTACGTTTACAGGAAGTAAAAAAAAAAAAAAAAGTCTGCTTCGTTTCTTTTTGACTATTCATTCATTTTCTGTACCTCTTAGTCCAATTCAGGGTCGCGGGAGGCTATCCCAGCAATTATCAGGTGAGAGGCAGGGTACACCCTGGACAGGTCGCCAGTCCATCGCAGGGCCAACACAGAG
>JBBBVU010000017.1:9599624-9613581 GCA_037177055.1 Atherinosoma microstoma
CCTATCATGCATGTCTTTGGACAGTGGGAGGAAGCCGGAGTACCCGGTGAGAACCCACGCATACACGGGGAGAACATTCAAATTACGACATGGAAAAACAATAAGAAACATTTTCACTTGATTTGGATTCTACAGCAGCAGCTAGTCTCTAGCATACTAATTTACTTTTACGTGAATAAACTCTGTTTGAGTCTGTTTGCTTCAGGTGGCCAGGACTGTATATATTTGTTATAGCGAAAGGACAAGGGAACGAGCATGCACAGAACGACCGGAATTCACTTAAAGCGGAATCAAGGTATACATGATGGAGGATGAGAGAGGAATTATTTAATTCGGAATTAAAAGTGGAATAAACCTGCCACTTACTTTGGAATTAAGTTTAATTCAGAATGATCATTTTCATTCGGAATTAAGGTTTTACATGGTCATTTTTCATCTCTTTAAAGCGGAATTAACTTCAATTCCAAATTGAAGAGAAATTAAAACTCTCATGTAAACGTGGCCAAAGTAGATCATAATACTTGTAGATGGTGGAGAATCCCGTTTATGAAACATGGTTGATGCTGTGTTATATATTCAATATTGAGAGAAAAAGAATGTTCAATGGCTCCCCAAACCTATCAAAACACCTCAGTTATAAATTCAGTCACTCTCTGTAATCCTTTTTTCCCTCGTTACTGTGCTTCAAGAACATGTTCTCTTTCTTTAAACTTTTCCTCCAGTGTGTTAACGATGATGCTGAAGTTGGCTTTCAATTTGTCAGTTAAGGGGAGAAATGGCCCATCCCTGCTTCGAATTAGAGGCCAACTTTGGCATTTTTTAAGTTAAATGAGTGAAGTCACTGCATCCATCCAAATGTCTTAAGCCTTAGATGTCTAACCATGTTGGTGATATTGATTGAAACTACCTTGCAGAATGGTAGGATGACCAACATTGCAAGTAGCTGTTAGCATACACTTGTTTTTTGCTTAGAAATAGTTCCACACAACAGACAGGCTGATAATGACCACCTACAATATTTAAGGCAGAAATGAATAAAGATCAATCAAAAATACCATGGTTACGACCCTGATATAGTACTTGAGATCAGATATGGGCATCCCTACAAGTTGGTGTCTGTCGACTGGCTATATGTGAGCCTGTCTCTGTGGATTCTATGTTATTCTTGGCTGAGGCAGGAAACCTACAGCCTTCTTTTGCAAGCCTGACTGTGGCTCAGCTGTTAAATGTTTTATTTACTGAGCCTTGAAGAGATAAGAGCCGAGTGTTTTGAAATGTCTGCCTGAGAAACATCAGCATGCTTCTTTTAAGTGCCGATTGGTCATTTGGCATCCATCCTTCAACACCAAAATGGACTCTTAAAGCAACTCAGGATGGCTATAAACATATGCATCCAATGACAGGACTACTCTAGAAAAAGAAAGAAAGACGTGTCTTTCTTTCACACAGCTCCTATAAATTGTTCAAGGGGGCTGTTTGACAAATGGATTTAAAACTTTGAAGTTTGTTGATTTTAAATCTTTTAGGGTTAGACTGTTGTGTATTTTTAACTTACTCTCAATCTCCCTACCATGTGATAGCAAGGAGACAAGTTAAGGAAAAAGCCAAACTGCATGAAAAATGGATCAGTGCTGGGTTGCTTGTTAATTTCTTGGTGTACTTCCTGAGGTGAAGCTCTCTCGACGCGGACGCTGCTTTTGATCATTCACAAAGCATGTCATATCAAGGTCTGCACAGGCACCTAACAGATGGTCATTAAATCATGCATTTTATTTTACTGGAGCTTTTTTTTTTAATTCCTGAGAGATCTCCATGCTTTTATTGCTGCTGTGGATGATGGCTATCATGCTGATTAGAAACATGCATACTTTTTGTGAGGATGCCAATAGAGCTAATGGAGAAAACAATGCACATACTAAAATTGCATTAATTCAGCCTCACAACTCTCTTCTATTTGGAGGGGTCATTTTACGACCACCTGTGAATATAGTAAGGATGCAGAGATGCTCCAAGTTTTAAGTAAAATTCTTAACTTTTTTATACATGATGCATGGGCCTGTTTTTATGCAAGTCTTGTGCAATATATTGAGGACTGGCCACTTTTCAGATGTCTTTTAAAGCTTGTTAATCATCAGGACAACAAGGACAAATTCTCACCTCCAGTGAACTGTGCTCTGGAAGCTTGTTAGTCTTTGTGTCACTCAGAGCTGCAGAGACAACAATGCAACATTACCTTTGCATGACTGGCTAAATTGAAAATCCACCTTAACGATGCATGGCCATTTAAAGGCCTTTAAATTGCAGACCTCTTCCAGCTAACACGGTAAAGGAAGGAACAATTGACCAAATCTCCTTAAGGTGATGATGGTTTGGCTCTGTGAACAGTTCAGACAATTATAGCAGGTTCAGTGATGATATTGTTGATGTTTGTCACAGTATTTCATCTGAAGAGTGTTTCAGTGGCTTTTATAGCATATTGTTGCTTACTGAATAAGTTTTTCTTCCACATAATATTCTGATGATTTCAGCAAATATCCATATTGACATGGCACTGTAGAATTTCCAGCTTTTATTTATTTTTTTAGGACAACTATCAGTTGTTTTCAAGATAGGATATAGAAGATATTTGTATTGACTGTATTTTCTTGCACATGTATGGAGACGTGGGCCTCTGTGTTTGACCTGTTTCAGCTTGAATATGTATACATTTTCATCAGATGCAAATCTATTACAGTTCAAGCTTGTGCAAATGAAATCTTTTGAAGTCTACACCCACACAAGCGCCTACGTTTGATTAGATTCTTCTGATTTTGAAGTGAGAATTTAGCAGCACCATACTTTACCTTTTCATATTAACAGGCAAAATGAGAGACAAAGGCTTTGTATTATATTGTCGTGGGGGCCAAAGTTCCTGACATGGCAATTTGCAGTCTTTTCTTTTGGTTGAGTGGTGACAATATGCCGCTGTAGGCTCAATTGGGTCCCTGTGTACTGCAGTGTGAAAGCAGCTTGGCTTTTTGCCCCTGGGGTCAGTGCAGAGATCTCATACACCACAACTGATGAGCTCTAATCTGGCCTCCTCAGCAAACACAAGCCTTTCTCTGTAACCTTCAAGCCATGAAACACAATTTACGGCAGCGGTGGGGGGCCAAAGGGACCATGCTGTCAACAACCAAATGGAGGAATGGTTACACAGTGAACACAACAAACAATCTGGTGTTTCTCACTTTTTAATGATTGTTACATTTTTAAATCTCATTAACTTTTGTTTTTTATTACTTAACTTCTGATGCACCTACTTTATTTATTAATTTTAATATTGTGATATTGTAGCTGCTAGAGAAATAGAGATGCTGCCAAATAGAATTTTGTTGTATTGTTGTACAAAGACAATAACGTTTCTTCTTCTGCTGCTTACATTTTACTGTAGAAAGATCCCAGATTGTGAACATAGTTAGCCCCTATATCTTGTTTTGTCATTTAGCGGTTATTGATCAGAACGGTTATTTTCTAAGACAGTTGATAGTGGTTGGTTAAAGAAGGACAAAATCATTGCCACAGGGTATAGTGGACATCAAAACTAAATGTGAAATTACATGCAGTTCAACTTTTAACCATCATTTCAAGACACAAACAGAAATCATTAGCACAAGAGTAAATTCACAATTTAGCAAAAAGCTAAATGTTTAATCTATCAAATGGTTTTCTTATTTTATGTGTTTAGTTTTTTCAGAGGCTGAAACTTTTAGACAGTAAAGAGGCTGAATAAAAACAATCTTTACATTTATAAATATTATATTAGATAAGCCTTTGAGCGGAATTTGTTGAATAAGTTGGGGGGGGGGCATTTCATTAAAAGAAACCTGCCATAAAGTATCATTACTCAAGTGGAATATTCATGTCAAGTATTTTCAGCAGGGAATATTCCTCTCTTCAGTATAAGTAGCATGTGTATATCGTATGCACTACATGGATTTTGTTGCTTACTGTTAAACAAAAATAACAAAATAATCTAGAATCAGATGAAAAAGATTAAACGGTGTCACTGCAAATTTGAATCCATGATGTTTCTAAAAAATGCTCAGAAGTCTTGATTATTTGTCTACCGATCTATTGTATGAAAATATTTTCTGTCTTTAATGTTGTATTATTGAATATTTTATATAATTATCTAAGAGGCCACAACACAAATTCAACATTATGTTTTAATATTGACTTATGTTCTGCCTCTGTCCTTGTAACCATTTTCACGACAGCTTTGTGCTAACTTCTCATTTGATATTCATTAGAAATGTCTGAACCTGCATAGGAACAGCACTTCTCTCATGCAGCTAATACTGCAGTTGATTAAAGAATTTAAATGGTCCATTTAACCCGTAACGCTTGCAAGACCTACCTGTATGATAGCACCATTACTTTGCAGTAATTCCTGCAGGCGGCAGTTTGAATCGATCCCCCCTCAGCCATCAGGAAGTTTTAGTGCTGCTATGTGTGTGCTCAAAGCCCAGTTTAATAAAGCTAGGTGGTCATGAGCCGTTAAACCATAGGAGAACAATAAATAAACAGACCTGCTCTGTCCTCTTCTACTGTTCACCCGCTTCCTGTTCTACCACACCTCTGTCTCACCAAGTGGTGGATGTGCTCCGCGCAGAGATTCTAGTATTTTCACGCAAGTGGCTTACAGCTAGAAGCAGGCGCTGATTGTACTGGGATAACACGATAGAATGCTCTTGCTTTAAGAGGATTTTATCATTTCTACTGTCAAACAGTCACATCCTTTGGCAATAAAATGTTTTTTTATTTATTTATTTGTAATCTAAATGGAAGCCTTTATGGGACATCAGTGTTTTTAATAATATGCATGAAGATGGTGGTAAGAATTTGTCATGAGACTGTCGCAACACAGGCCATCAGCGAGGCAGATTGATGTTGAGGGGTCTGGTTGATGGAGATAGAGTTTATCTGCTGCAGGCTGGGATATGAAATCTAATCACATGAGTGCCAGGTGAGGAAGTGCAGCCACAGATGAGCCACTAACGCACACCATCACACTTGTGTTCAACAAATGGCAAGGAATTTCTCTCTGCTGGGTTGAGACAGGCGATAAGCTTCAGACAAGAACTCTCTCGCTCTACAGATCTGTCTTTCAAGGAGTGACAGAGAAATGGACTAAAGGAGATGGTATTAGAGGGAGAAGAGGACTGAGAAACGGGCAGCTGTGGAAAATGTAAAATGAATGAATGGAAACCCTTGAAGCACACTCAGCAGCCAAAATAATGAATCTCTTTGGTTTATTTTCAGCACTGTTTATTCCTCACAGTCTAAAACAGTGACCCTATGATCAGTTTTTATTTTGTGCTTGGCCGTGGTCGGTGAGTGGCTTAAAAAAAATCACAACACTAAAATAACAGTAAAAATGAATTTTCCTCAAAGCTGAATAATGAATTATTGCTTATTTAACACATGATCCCAACACATAAGATGCTGCTTTGCAAGAACTCAAAGTTTACCTTGAGCTCAAGACTACTGCAGCTAGTAGACCTTCACTATCAACCATGAATTATTGTATTGGTAAATATTATGTTGCAAACTATGTTCAAGCATGATTCACTTTTGGACCTGTCAATGCTATATTTGACTCAAATGATAATGGTATTTCAGTTTTCACAGCACTTGCAAAATATCCTCTTCAACATTTTTCTGTGAGACACTGTTCAGCGAATAATCCCACTATGACATATAGTCGTTTGTTGATCTAAATAAATTGCTGGGTTTATGATGGGTTATATGGGTACCACTGAAATTGCCTGCATAAGTTGATGTTCATGCAGCTTCCCTTGTGTATGATCATACAGACATTTCAGGCAGAAATTAAGCATACCATCAGAGCTGAGTGGCTTTTGGTTCAGCAGAATAGTATAATGTGCACAAAACCAAGTTTTTAAGTATCTAGAAGTTTGAGCATACCCTTTTATTAACACACACTGCAGTTCCCACCTTTTATAAGCTTGAGAGTGAGCCCATGCAGGCAGGAAATTAAGAATTGGAAACACACCATTCTGTTAGGTTTGTTATAAAATCAATAACTTGATATTCTCTGCAGTTAACACAGTGTAACATTTACTCTGCAACAAGGCAACAGCAACGATGCTTTTGAATGAAAATTACTGAGATCAGTGTGTTTAAGATGTTTTCTTCTGCAATTTGACACTTTTGTTCACTTTTACGTAAATGGAAAAAATATGAATTAAAGGTTGGATATGGAATACGGGCACAATAGTCACATCTAGTGTGTCTAGGTTACAGCTGCAACGGCAGTAAAATAATTCTAGGTTTTGGGTTGCCGAGTTCGCTGCCGATACATCAAGTGACCAGCCGGCACATCAAGTGATCAGCTGGCACCATGTCCAGAGATGAATCGTACAGGGTAAGGTTTAATTTCGACTCATATGTTTATTTTACAGCAGTATTTAACGTTAGCCTTGCTATTAATTATTTATTAGATGTACGTAATTTCTGACTTTGGCCACTCACCGCAGTGGTGAAAGTCAGCCAGCAATACTGGACAGGGAAGGAGGATTAAGCTGCCTCTGTTTCCTCCGTTCTCTGGGTGAACAAGTGCAATGAAAACAAATGAACACTCATTGCAGAGGAGTTTAACTGCCAGCTAATGCAGTTAGTAAGAGAGTTAGCTTACTGATCCAGTAGAAAAGTAGCCGTTTCCGCATGTGTTTTGATGCCGTGGAAATTTTTTATGTGAGCCCATCTAGTGTAGGCTTCACCTAAATTTACTTTAGATTTTGCTATTCTCCAATCATTCCTCTTCTGAGATGGATAACGATACCTCCGGGGCTCAGATGCAGCTGCTTGACTTGCCGACTCCGCCATTTCTCCCAGTGCCAGCCAAGCTGTGCTGAAAATACTATTGGAACATAGAGACCGTATTTGGCAACCCGCAATGGCGGCCCCTATTGGCTGGCAGATGTAAACATTGTCGAACCCGTCAAAATTTATATTTTCAGGCTAAATATGATTTTTTTAAGGAAATGCTGTACTTTCATTCTGCACCCTTCTAAATGCCTCATGGAGGTAATATTTTTTTAAAAAATATAGCTTTTAATAAAAATGTTCCATATTCAACCTTTAATGTCTAGAGATTTGTAGATTTATTTGGGCGCCAGTATCTTTGCAGACTTTGTCTTCCTTTTGTGGTTTTTGATTCTTCTTGTCAGGGTTGGATTGCAACTGGCATTGTTGGTTCAGTCAGCCCACCATACAATCCAGAAACGGTCAAGTAGTACATCACCCATATGTGTACTCTGCTTATCGTTGAATAAAAATAAGTAATTAAAAACCTTTGAACGGCAATGATGAGGTTCCTCCCTAATCCTTCTCTCCCATCATGAAGCGACTCCCGAACAATTCAGCCACCACCTCCTGCTCCTCCTTATTTTTCCTGTCACTCTGACCATCATCATTGATAACAGTGCACACCTGCTCTTCTCCATGGCTCACCATCTGCTCCTCAACACCACCTGCCTGTTGCTGCACAAACTTTGCTACTGCCAGTAATAATGTCGGCTATTGCATCAATCCTTACAACAATACACATCTGAGATATTTGCACTTTTGGCACCAACTGCCTCCAAACTCTAAAGCTTCTTTTCTTGCAATTTTTCTACTCTACCTTTATGCTTGGGTCCAACAGTAGTAGCCAGAGCTTATTCTTAGTGAGGAAGCAGACCACACAACATGTTTGTTTGAGCAATCTTATGCACACACTCCGTTTAAATGTTAAATGTGTGTTCCATAACAGGATCAGAATTATTGGGGCTAAAATCAAATGGCAGTATGATTTAAGTAAAGTTCAAAGAAACACTTGCAGAATTCTGACTCAAAGACTTAACACCATAAAACATATTCCATAGTCGGCTTTATTAGTGTTTCCTGATTTCATGTGTTATGCACATATATTTTACTTGTTTTTTAAACATGAAAATAACCCTTCACCTGAGACACCAGCAGGAGTAATTGGCAACAGTTTCTGAAGTTTAGGCATATTGCCAAACTGCTTTATTGTCCTCTCACTTTGGGTTTCCATGTTGAAGGCGAGCACTTTGGACCTGTAGTGTTAAGGAGCTGATCTTCCACCTTTCGTAATTTGTAGCTAGAGTTCAAAGTGGAATTCCTCAAATTTATTGATGAGAAAGTATCACCCCTCCAATGATAAGCAGGCTACACTTGTAAACCTTAATAAGATCTAAGGGCATATTCACACCAGGATAGTCCGAGAGACTCGGTCTGATTGGCCAGGGACACGCTTTGTTGTTTCCTCATTGTGTTGTGTAGAGGATGTGAAGATTATTTAGATATGAGGATGTAATTATTATTTTTCATGCATATATTTATTTGCTTGTGTTCTTTCACTTGTGTTCTTTGATTTATTTCCTTTGCCCGCTTATTCCAATGCAGGGTTGCTGGGGGGCTGGAGCCTATCCCAGCAATTATCAGGCAAGAGGCAGGGTACACCCTGGAAAGGTCGCCAGTCTTTCACAGCGGCCAACATAGAGAGACAAAAGACCACTCACACTCACTCCCAGGGACAGTTTAGAGTGACCAATTAATCTAACATGCATGTCTTTGGACTGTGGTAAGAAGCTGGAGAACACACACATACACAGGGGGAACATGCAAACTTCACACAGAAAGGCCCAGCTCAACGCTCAAACTAGGGACCTTCTTTGCTGTGAGGCAACAGTGTATAGCCAGAACAGGAAGAAGAAAAGGTGCCGATTTAAATTAGTAGTATATTGTTTTTTGATTTATATTATATGAAAAAAACCAAAGGAACTCCCCTTCCAATTATTTAATATTTCATTGAAGCTGAGGTGCAGTATAAAACAAAACTGGGCATTTCAGCACAGTGTGGCTTGTGCGAAGATGTGATGTATCTCTGCAATTCTCTTCCTCATCTTTCACCTCCTGGTCAGCAGAATCCCATAACACCACTGTAAAACTCTTGGGACAGAAGCGTATGGACCTTAAAGGTAATATATTTGTCAGAACATGTTTGGCATGCTATGGTGTATAGTAGCTGTCAAATGTTTAACCCTGCTTGTCCTAAGGTCCTAAATATAGTGTGTGCAAACTGATGGGAGTGTATGAAGGCGTGAGAGTAATCATGACCTCTTCACCTGGTCAGTGACATTGCCATTAGACCACTTTATAGAGGGCCCTTCCAGACACATCTCTATCTCCTTTGCTGGTCCAGCATTCCTGCTCATCAACACCCATCTACACATCCTTCGGGCTTTTGCTGAACTCACGACCCCAGAGTTGGGTTGCTATGCCATCCATTTGCCAACAGGGAGATTGTTTTTCAGCTCTTGAAATTTTAGCCTGGGAGATCAATGTTGCAGCTGGCCTGACAGACCCTACAGGGGACTAGAGGTGGCTGAGGTCAGGGTTTTCTCCTGGCTCCCTGTTGTGTGTTTAGGTTAAGATAGGATACCCTGGGATCACTCTTTATACTGATGGCCATGGTTTGTTCTTCAAACCAAAGTCTGATAAGATGAACTGTTCTGTTTTGATATGCTAAACCTCTAGCCAGGTAGCAAATGGCAGCCATCTAGCGAGGAAGCGGGGATTCATTAACATTGCGAATGGCATCTTACCTTTCCCTACAAACACATGAACAATTTCATACAAATTCACTTATTATGGGTAAACAACAACAGAGACCTAACCCTTCTCATTAACTTGCGTGTCTAGTCAGAGGAGACGTAATTGGAGAATCTGTTTTTACTAGACTGTGTTTTATACCTAGTCTGCACCCATCCCCCATGTTTCCCACTTGTTCTCTTAAAAACACACATGTGCATGCTTTTTTTTTTCCTGGCTGTTCAAACTGGAATGAAGCAGAGCGATTTCACGCTTTCAGTTTAGTAATGGCATTATGTAAAATGCCATTACCCTGGAAAGGACTCTCCAATGTGTGGAGGCAGGTCAAGTGCTCATTTTAGAAATGGGTTATCTGTGGAATTGTACAAAACAACACAAACACCCATGTCTTTCTTACTCTCAGCTTTAAGGGCCATTTAGAAGGGAAGACATTTAAGCTGAAATGATGGTGTGCAAAGGTTTCTCGTAACTAATGGTCATTGTTAGTTTTGTTCAAGAAGCACACTAGACCCAGACATCCAGAGCCTCAATACAATATTTCCCTTTCTTCTCTCCTCTCTTCTTTTTCTCACTCTCACACTCTCAGCTTATAACAGTGCTGTGGAGATCTGGGTGAATATGGAATAATGGAAGCTCTTTGTTTGCTCAGGTGCTGATCCTTCACAATGGGTACATAATGGAGGAACACTTTAGAGACAGATGTTCCCTCTTCATGACACTCTTCAGTATGACCCTCTTAGGAGGCAAAAGGAGGGAAAGAGGGAAAAATATCATTTTAAACAACTTTGTGATCCTCCATGCTTTTCTCTAAAATGAACTGTTTACACGCAGAAGTGTAAATGTGATAGTTGTTTACACTTGATGAATTGTAGTCTTAAAAATAGAATCGCTTCCCTTCATGCTGACCGGTTTGATTGGTCGACCTTATGAAACAAAAGTCTGTGAATACATATTCACTAGCATGAGATAAACCTTAACAGCAAAGGTTTGATTCAGCTCCTTATGTTCCCTATTGGTACAATTTCCAAGTGTTTATTAGTTATGGGTCACCTTGGAGGTTGAGGAGTAGATGGAGGGCAATCAATAACTAAGCCAATAAGAAAGCAAGAGGCTAAGGTTAAGAGGGTAATCCTTGATAGTAAAGCAGGAAATCTATAAAATAAATGATTTCTCCACTCCTGCAGGGCAGTGGATGCCTTTTATTGGAACATCTTTGGGCACACAAACCGGGTCCCACCAAAGTGCACAAATAAATAAATAACCATTTTTGTTTCAAATATTTTAAAAAGCAAATCCTGCGTTTTCCATGAGATGTGTTTTTTTCCCCATAGTTTCGTTCACTTTTATAAGCGATCTTTATAGATCTTTTTAGAATAAAAGATGCTGTACTTTACACTGTACCCAATGCAAGTGAAAGCCAACCTTGGACCCTTTTATAATTGGCTGTGTGCATGCACATGAACTAAAGTTGCCATGAACCTGCAGCTGTTCTTGCTTTAAGATCCTTTTGGAAAGCCACATTCTGCACATTGAAACCTATAGAAAAAGGTAAACGTCTTGTACTAATCAAGTCAGCAGATCGTTTTGAAAATGAATAAAAGCAAATCAATAAATTATTTCAAAATACACTATATGCCATTCACAGCAATGTTTAAATCAATATCAACAGTTTGTATTTTTCAGTTTTGCGTTGTTTGTTAAAGTACTACTCTGTTGAGAATGGCTGATGGATTTTAAATAAAACTTTCTTTACATCCATAATGTGATGTTTGAATTCAGTTTTGAAGTATAAAGCAGAAACAACACAGCCGATGTCATGTACTTAATTTTACTTGTACTTGGAAATGTACTTGAACACATTTTTCATTCCTGCTCACATTTTTTCCAGCCTGTTGAATGTAAACTGTGAACTTGTATTTGCAGCACTGCATCTATAACCTTGAAACAGCCACCAGCCAAGATAGAAAATGTACACTTTTTGTGCCTTAAATCCTTCATAAATCTTGAGCATTAGAGTATTTTTGCCACCACAAATAAATGTTTATTAGAATATTGTTCCTTGCTTTACCCGTGTAATGTGTTGTCCAAATGCAAGGTGTGCTCTTTCGTTTATCTATTTATTCCTTTTAATAGCAAGGCAGATACTTTGAGTTTTTCAAAATGAAGAGCTTAGATGAGTCGCTAATGGTTTCTTCTGCAACATTGGAGTCTGGATTTAAAGTTTGACCAGTCAGAGAGGGCAACATTTTCCTTAGTAAATAATGAACATGGCCATTCTCCCCATCACTGTTCTCAATGCATATTGGTACAGGCAATTTGTTCTTTCATCTGTCCACACAGATTTATTTTTTTAGAGGAACACATGGCATGAACTCAGAGCATAATGGACACAGCAACAGCTTGTTAGCATAGTCACAGTGCCACATTTTCCCTTTTCTTATATACTTGTAAATAGGATATGACAAGTATACAATACAGCACTTATTATTCTTAAGCATTTTCACCACAACTCAGCTGTGTTGATGTGAAGTAACCACAGGATGACAAAACCCAGCAAGACATCATGAGCCAGGGCTTGTCAAATAATAAAAAAAAAATGCCATACAAAGAGTGCCATATTTTTATGTATCAAAACATTCACACTAGAAAATGCTCTTGATGCCAATAATAATTCATTTTCTTTTATTGTTATGTGCACTCTCGATATTCTGATATACAGCTCCCATTTTCATCTTACCCCGTCAGAATGTTATAATGGAGCTCTCAGAATTACTTGTGTAATTGAGATATTGTGCGGCTTCAAAGAATGGGATAGTACCAGCATGATGGCATTGATTTCTTTTCTCAGGGAAGTAATTAAGAACTCTGAGATTACAACTTTAGCAAAAAAGAAAAGTAGCTATTTGCTGTCGTTGCCAGAAGTAAAAGACATCATGGAGAGACAAGCTGTGTCTGACAGAAGTGTGTAGCCTCTCTCTGGGAATTTGTATGTTTTTCATTTTTGTGGAGTTTAATGTTTTGTTCAGCAAGTTGTATGGTCACTGCTTTGTTAACTGTCAGCTTCTGTCAGCCGCAGGATCAGTGAGGATGTCTTTTCGTTCTCCAGCCAGCTCGCTGTCTGTGATGGTTGCTTCCACTCCATAAAGCCTAACCTCTCGAATATCCTATTAGCACCTGCTAAATCAACCTGAAACTTTTTTAGGCAAGTCTTGCTTTGTGCATATAATTACACTCTCTGTCTTGTCGTTCAAACTCTAAAACCTCTTATTCCCTGTCAGGGCAGTTGGCCAGGTCATAGAAGATTACTGACTTAACTTTTCGTATTCATTAGCACAGGCTTTTAAAAACAGCAGTATCCTGGACTTGAGGCTGACTGTCTCTAAATTTAGTTTTTCTTATCAGTCTAGTTTTCCTCATTTAGATGGACCGAATACCAACTTTGGTTTTAATGTTTTGTTCTCATGCTTTGAGCCTTTGAGTTACATAGAAATTTAGCTTGTATCTGATGATAATCCAGTCTATAAGGTTATGTGCCTTCATCAAATACATTAAAGATATGCAAGTGTTTTCCAATTCAGCAATGCAACTTTTTAGTTTGGCCGGGGACAAATGGTAAGCAATTGCTGCTTGATTTTACATGTAGCCTCACACTAATATGAAGGTTTCTGTTTGCATGAACCAAACCTTTTTCTATTAAAGCTTACAGGATTTAAATAGACACAGAGATATGTATTTTATATATCCCATGAGGGAAATTCTTTTTAGCTTTGTTAGTTCACCCTTTGTATAAGGGGAAACCACCATTTTCCCTAATTGTAATTTTATTGAAAAAAAGGGGAAAAAAGCCTCCCAGATGCTTGTAGCATTTTCTAGCACTAAATGGCCTCATGGACTGATGTGTCCAGGGGTTAAGCAGGGTTGTCCTCATCAACCTCTGACACCAGGGTCATACATAAGGTTGTGCTCCAGGCACAGCTTCATTGATAAGGGTCATCGAAAGGGTCATCCTCACTCCCTCTTTACTTCTATCCAATTAAAGCTTCAGGAGCTGAATCAGTGCATGGTGTTCATTGGAACATTAATTGTGCTCATTGATTGGCATGTAGTTCAGCTGAATGTCTTCTGAGTGCCACACAATGACATGGTTGTTTTCTCATTCTGTAATCAGTGCCGTTGTAAAGACTTGTAACATAGGTACTTGGTGGTGTGTGTGTGTGTGTGTGTGTGTGTGTGTGTGTGTGTGTGTGTGTGTGTGTGTGTGTGTGTGTGTGTGTGT
>JBBBVU010000017.1:9618800-9681855 GCA_037177055.1 Atherinosoma microstoma
AAAAAAAAAAAAAAAAAACCTCTGCTACAACAATAATTTCCCTCAAAGGGATAAATAAAGTATTTTTCATTTCATTTTTCATTTCATTTCATTCATGATAGTTGCAATCAATTGGAATATCTGACCCAAACCGCGACGCACGGAGAATGTCATGACGTAAATGTGCGCCGTTTTCCACTTCTTCGTGTATCCATGGCAACAACAATAACAGTAGGCGGAAAATGAACTATCCGGGCCTGATAGCAGTCGCTTTTGCTTGCGCTTTGGTGCTGGTACTGACCCACCAGCAGTATTTGACACTATTGTGCGTCATGGTCCGTCAGGAGCAGAACGTGTAGTGGAAATGGGAAATGGAGCCAAAGTTGTGCCATACTCATCCACGATTCCCATTTCCACCAGACCACCATGTGTTTCACCACTGTTATGAAAAAATGTGTTTCCTCCTCGCTCCAAAAGTGTGGTGTGATGCGTCTTGGTTGCGCTATGTTTGTTTGTTTACTGTTTAAAAGACCCAGAGTCCTTGCGGATAGAACATGCGCAGAACACAATTTAATGTTCCTTTTGATGGAGATATTCCGACACGCGTTTACATGACCAAATATTCGGGTTGGAAAAAGAGTAACCCAGGTAATATTAAGATTTTTAAAACCCGGAATATTGGCATATTCGGGTTTCTGCCGGTGTTTACATGGCCGTGGGCAAACCGGGTTATTGCTAATATTCCAGTTATGAAAGGGTTATTGGCTGCATGTAAACGCTGTCATTGTAAAAGAGCAAATCTTTGTATTCAGCAGACATGTCAGTCAACAGCTTGCAGAAAAGGCGATGCTGTAAACTGTGTGCCAAATTCACCACCGAGTTTGGCAAACAGGGGGCTTTAGTGGATGAGGCAATGTAGAGATTTCATCTACAGAGCCAAGACTGCCATCCTTACAGCTAGCTTCTGATCCCTGCCGACCATCGTGGCTGCACCATCCGTCACCAGCATGTAGACGCACAATCCAAGTTGTTCTCCTCAAAGAATGCTGCACTTTTGGTGAATAAAATGTCACTGATGGTCTGCCCCTCCAAGCAGATCCTCGCAAAAACATTCTCTATCAAAAAATTGCACATTGAGCTGCGCTACATCAATGTTACCTGTTGACTCATCCACAGCCAAAGACATCAGCTCAGCCTTCCTCAGCTTCTCTGAAAGCGTCTTGAAAACATCCGATGCAAGGGACTCGACTCTCCTCATATTCCGTATATTCTACCTGTTTTTATGCACAAGAGAATGTACAATTAGTCATAGTCATGTGTATATGAGACTTACCATTTGTAATGATTACAGTAAGGGGCGGTATAAAATTCTTCAGGGGCTTAACCCGGCCTGGGGGCCGCCAAATGATTAGCCTGGCACTATTGCTGGCCTGTAGCTTAAGCCAATTCAAACCTGGTTCAACTTTAGAACCCTCCCAGAACTGGATTAATTTTTCTAAAATCCACCAAATGTCATTAAATCAATTAACAAGTATGTTCCCAAAATACAGTTTGAACCTTATTCCAGAGAATAATGTATATCTGCTTACCAGTTATTGATGACCAGTATTTATATTGCAAACACTGATTGGAGTGGAATCTATATGTGCCACCTGACAAAGTTGATAAACATAGTTGTTCATATTGTTTATAATTGGAATTGAAAATTGCAATATTGAATGTGGCTTTATGCAACACATTGGGCAGGGTTCACACATGCAAACTAATGTTATAAGATTTAAAAGAAGCATTTTGAGGAAAACAATGAGCCCACGTTTTTGTCTTGCTGCCTCAATTTCACATTCATGTTGAAACTGGGTTTTGGGTGTTTTTTAAGTATTCCTTTTGCATTAGAAAAGACAAATTCCAAAAACCAAAAACAGGCCTAGATCTCCACCACAGAAACTAGTCTTCATTATTTGCACTTGTCCATTGCACTAGAGTAGCGGCAGGAAGATGTTTGTGCCACCTGACGGAGATGGATGGCTGTTCAGAAAAAGAAAAAAAAAGAAGGAGAGATGATTTTAACAGTGACGAGCAGTCAAGCTGTTCTGCGTTGCTGCCACTAGCCACACACTGTTGATTGATTTGCATTGCAGATTGCATAGGCTTGGAGAAGACCTGGCTAGCTTTCTAGGCTGTCACTGTCTTAAACCCAACATAATCCCTGGCTAGAGGCCCAGTATGCTTCTCACCCTTTCATTAATATGGGAGTGTCAGTACACCTGGCCAACAGACAAACATTTGAGGCAGGCTCAAAATGAAGTACATCAGTCATGGCATCTAATTAGTTTCTAGACAACTGCCCACTAAGATACATTTATATTTTCCATTCAGTTTTTGGTATTAATTGTATCCTGTTTGTTGTAACTTGACAATTTTTCTTATTGATACAAGGCAGATGTTGAATTTGACTGTAATTGGATACAATCTTAGAATAAAAGTGGTTAATGAACAGCAACCATAACTACTCCTATGACATATCATTAAGAATAACAATGCATGACAATTTTGTTATGTTAATAGAGATCAGATAGGGGTGTTGGCACAAATAGTCAGTATATAACTGAATAAGCAAGTATATAAATGAATAATAACAAAGGATTATAGTGGTTCCATGCAGATGTGTGCGGCAATATTTTTTCTTTACCAGTCTTATATTAAGCAGTATTCTTATAGAACAGACTTTGATGAGAACTATATGTTTAAGCAGACCAGTTAAGATGGTAAAAATTTTAAATATCGCTCCAATGAACGGAGACAGATGTTTTATTCAGATATGTTGGAACTCTGTTGCGCTAACCTCTGCAAATTTAAGTTTGATGATGTTTTTCTTTCTCTCTGGTGCCTGATTTGTGTAGAATTTCCGTCTTCAAGTTGAGATTATGTTTCTGTCTTCTAAACGTGTTTGTTTTACTGCATTCTATATGAAACACTACTCTATAAATGGTTAAAATGGTAATTATTTTGTCTCAAACAATTTATTGAAACAAAACCTAACAACAGTGGAAGGTATACCACGACATATAATGTCAATGTCTCAATAACTTTTCATTTATTAGGTGTTGTATGATGTTAAAATGTGAACAGTGTGAACAATAGAACATTCGTGGTCGATTCATGGTTCAGACTTTTTTTTTTTTTTTGCACTTAATCATCTTGTTGGAGAACAGCATGTTGTGTAATACATACTTAGAGACTGAACATATGCATTGCACATATGCATTCAACGGTTATAGGGAATTTTAGGTACATTTGGACATCATACAAAAAGCCAAACATCCCTAACTTTTTGAGATTACTGTATGATAGGACATATAATTAGTCTTGTGCAAAGAAACCCTGCGTAGAATGAAAATGGTGAAATGTTGGGTCTCTGTGTGAGTTTCAGGGTTGTGGATATTTTTCAAGGCTGTGCCAGGTCTCTGTCCTGGCCTCAGTTTTAATTAACTTTTTTTTGTTTTTTATTCATTTGTATATATTAGTCTAAATTCAAACACTGAACACCATGAACAGATTAATTTCTGAAGCATTATGCAGAGCGTTATGCTGCAGACATTATTACATTTTCAACCTTAATATAGCAGAAAGCACCTATTTGCTCTGTGAAGATATAGCAGTGTAATCATTTTTCTTACTAGAGCATGCTGCCTCTCATTCAGTGTGCCTCATATTTCCTGTTCATAAGTTGTGGCAGCTGGTATGGCTCCACATGCATACGAGTCCCTGCTGAAACAAGCCAAGGTCTTAGTTGTCTATCCTTTGGACTTTTTCCCTATTTGAAAGGCTTCATGTTTTTTGGCTCAGTTTGTATTGAAGTGATAGTGTGCTGCTCTAGTGCGACACCTAGTGGTTTATGAGGTCAAAAGTTGGACCTTTTAAAGGCTCTGCAAACAGTAGCAGAACACTGTATCATTGTTTTATGCCACCGATCTATATTGTACAATCATCCATTGTTTAAATAATTCTTTGAACATGCATGTTTGTATGTGACATTCTTTCCTTTCTGTTTCTCATATATTCCACAAACTAACTCCGTGAACAGAAACGCATCTTGCTTTAACATTCGTTCTTCTTCTAGATTTTGTCAACATGCAGCTCCTCCTCAGTTCATACTCTCGTTCTCTGGTCTAAAACAAATCCCCTTGATACAGTCAGGTAATATCTTGTTGTGTGTCTTGTACATCAAACAAGCAATTCTCAAGTCTACAAGTTCATAGAAGTTGAGAGCCTTCAGGTTTAAGAGTAATCTATGAGTTGGCTCTCGATAATCAGCTCTGTTTATGAACCTGGTCGCTTTCTTGTGCAGCAAAAAAGTGGGATTTTAAATTTTAGCCAACATGTACAAAATAATCATTAAATTCATTTTTTTAATTGATCATCGGTATAAAACTCACAGTTGCGGTTTATATGAAGGTTGTTCTCAGGATCAGTATCATAGATTTTATGTTCTGAAAAGTCTGTAGTTTGCGTGTGCAGATTCATGTCCCCTAAATATTCATCTACACAGTCCAATGATCCCGTCTCTCTAGCGTCATCGCAATTCGTATTTTAAATGGGAAGAAATAATCCTCCTCCTCCACAGTGACAATCATTCAGCAGAGAAATTAAGCACTCTCACACGAAGGTCCTCATTGAAGCAACCTTGTTCGGATGTACACAGCCCAACACACGACTCCCGAGTCCCCAATGTCACTTCTGTCAACAATTTGCATGTGCTTATGTGTATCATTGTTTGTATTAAGTCCTCTACGTCTCTTACCGCAATCTCCTTCAGGCTTTTGGGGAACATTCAGACGAATCATGACTGTAGAATTCCTTGTCCACGTAGCTTGTATCTTGTTTTGTTTCCTGAGAATACGTGCTTGTCTTGCAATATCGGAGTTCTTTTTGGTAAAGTGCTGTTTCAAGTAAACTTTCATCCTGGCCAGCTTCCTTGCTTGTCTCAATAATTCAATTTTACTTTTCCAGTTTGCAAAGTTGTCTCTCCAGGGTTTGTAACACTGGGGCATCTTATCCTTTGTCTTTGCCGGACAGTACCCGCGCATAAGTACGATGTTTGGTCTCCAGTCCAGTAATAATCGCATCATTCATCCTTGTCTGTTTTTCCTTTTTTCCAGGCCTTCAAACTTTTTATCCTTTTCTTGGAGAAGAGTTTTAAGTTGTTTCACCTCGTTTATCAGTTCCACCACTTTTGTTTGTTTGGCAAGTTTGCTCATCTCCTCCATCACAAAGTTCAGAGATCTATTAATTTCTTCCACTTCTTTTTCCACCTCAGTATCCCCCCCATCCTTGGGTGGGTGGTATTCTTCATTCTATCAAAACTGTTTAAACACTTTTAAATACTCTTTGATTTCTTTTCCAACAAGGAGCACGGCAATTCGTGTTCAGGTCTGATGTCACACTGCACAATGTATGCAGGAAACTTATACACACAGAGGGGAAGTTGCTCATCAATGCCTTCAGTTTTCTTTATGTATGCCCTTTTTGAGGTACAGTTGGCCTCGAAATGAAAAATAATCAGATTTTAATTATTTCTTAATCTTCTATTCAATATCATCAGCAATTATGTTATAAATGGATTTTCTATATCCTGTCTTAGTATAAGAAATGAAAAATGGATCATAACCTGCTTAAGAGCTGTAAGGAATTCAGGAGATTAGCTGCAAAACAAAGAATGTAGCCTGCTATTCTTGTTATATCCATCACTGCCGCTTCACTGCCTCAATGACATAAATGCTGACCTGAGAGATTTAAAGTTGAAATTGATAACTAATATTCTCAGAGGTGATGGAGCGCACTCTATTGTAAGTCCACATATCATTTCTGGAAGGTCAATGGCTTCCATCATAGCCTTAATAACTGATATCCTACTCTGCCAGTTTGTGGGACAGAAAGTGGTGCGTGATGCTTTTTTTCAGTAAAGTCTAATATGATGGAAGCAATAACTGTTCAGCAATCCCATAACCATAAAATCTTGACACTAAATGTTATGTTTATGATTATTCTAGCTTTTTTCTAGATTGAGAGTAAGTTCATATTTGTACTCCAGCTGAGTGGAAAAATACGAAATGTTGTTGACTCATTGTGTTTATCCGTTTATTTTCTTGCTGGTTTACATCATAAAAATCATTTTGGGGTTTTAAATTAATGGGCAGTAAGCCAGGCTGTGAACAAGCAGCTCTGTGAATGCTGTCACTGTAGAGGCCATTATAGCGTTCCATTTGAATGATAAAACCCCTTCAGAGCAAGCTTGGTGCTGCATGGGTGCGCGACTGCCCACCGGACAGCAGGGATAGGTCTCATCTGGGAAATGGTTGAATGGGAGGGCGACCAGGCATCTCGCTCATTATTAGACTTGTCACTGTCACTCACAAAGGTGTGAGTGACACAAGACCCTATTACCCTCCAGGATTCATCTCCACCCATCACAGATAGAGCAGCTCTACAGTCATCTCTGGGATGGCTGGAGGAAAACGCTTCAGCAATCTCATTAAACTAACCCCCACCAATTACCATTTGTTTCTTTCACAATCTGTTCTGGTGTATTCATAAATGTGATTTATTTATATGTTTATAATAGTTTCGATTAATGAGATTTCTTTTGCCACATAACTAGGAAAAAAAGGCCACTTTTCAAATAGCCGGTAAGTATGTTAAAGCTGATTTTCCCCAGAGAAAAATTATCTGCTTAATTAAAAGGACCAGCAGGAAAGGCCCGGAATCATGACGGTATAATTATAAAAGCCCCATTTCTGTTAATCCTTGGCTCTGCAACGAGGAGCCTCACATCATGGAGCCAGGCCATGGCCACCAGTTAAGCACTGAGACCACACAGAGCCTTTACAAGTTGAGGCAATGATGAGTTTTAACTGAGAATCTGCAGAGCTGAGAGGAAGCCCCAGAGGTCTGTTTGAGCTTTTTCTTACTGAATTGAACCATGGGGAGAAAAGCTCATAAGATACTTTATGAAAGCCAGGGAGTGGACAGGCAAATCACAGGCATATTTATAGGTTAGGTTGATGACATGTCAATCACACTGACAGGTATTATTTGACCTATCCGTGAGGAGAGTTTTTACATATTTGAATATACTCACCTAAAAAAGATAATTATATTAATCCAACTACTTCCACCTCACGAGACAAACCTGTAAACTACCATCAAATCATCCTGTGGTGAACCACAATTTGTGTCTGGCACCTGTTTGTTATTTTTAACTGAAATGCAAAGTGAGTTGACAGAACAACTAAGAATGAGCTGACAGCTGTCTTGCAAACAGGTACAGTCAAGTAATGTCATCCTTTCTTGTGAGCTGTTACTGTAAGTGTGCATATTTATAATGCCACATAAAAGTGTAATGTGTCAATAAGCCTGATTTTCACAATACATGTAAACACATAAGTAAGGAGTCAAAGCCTCAAAGCTGGATTAACACACCCAGATAATGTGTTTGGGAGTTGAATTACTCCTGCATATATGCTCAACAACATTCACATTGGTATAATCACTCATGCATGCTTTACACTTCCCATTCCAGGCTTTGACCCAGAAATAACAAAAGACACCAGCAATCAGAAGAAGAGGAAGCCAATAACAACAAACCAGAAGTTATAGTCTGCACCTTCTTCTAGTAACAGTAAAGTGTACAGCACTTACTAAATGTAAAAAGCTATAACACTGTCTAATCTACCCCCTGACATAGTAGCAATTTGCCACCACTTAAATTGTACATCAGTTGTTTTGGTATGTGATGTAATTGCTCACCTGGAAGAAACAAGCTGAAAATGACCATAGTGTCGCCAAGCATTACATTAAAAATACTTTTATCAGAGAGTCAGTTCCCCTTCCATGCATGTATACTCGACAAGTGCCGTGGTCCAAATAAATGGTCGAACTCTGTTCAGTTGTTCATGTAAACATGACTGTCAGAGCCTCCACATGTCATGTTACAGTTAGTTTACATGTGCTTTAACAAGTATGAAAGAAAAAGTGAGCTGGGCACACACTCCCAGTTCTCAGTGCAGCATGTTTGATGAAAACTAATGTGCATCCAGGTGATGTTTCAGATTGATGTTAACCAAGCTGACTGATACCCGTAACTATTGCAGTCATTTTATGCAGGACGGAATCTTTTACACTTACCCATTGCATTTAAAAGCCAGATGGTTGTGATGTTAACAGATTATTTAACTGGTTAAAGAAAATAGGAATAGCATAAAAAGAGATAATTGTTGTTGTAACTCTTTAAAGTAAAGCAAATGCATTTTTTCATCAAGCTGAAAAGGACTGATCAGAATCAAAATCAAAATATGTAAAAGTTTTGTTTACTTTCATTATCAGGTGTTGTCCTAGAGATATTTACCTAGCTATTAATCATGGCAGGGCATTTGTGCTGAGCTTAGTGTTTGCATGAAGGTGGGCTCTGCATTTTGCCGGTTCGCCTCATTGCCGGGGCCTTTGATTTGTGTCTCACAGCTGGGCCTGGTGTAGACGTTTCAGTGGGCAGCTGCGAAAGCTTAATCTCTCCACTGCTGACACAGACTCAATTAATAGATAGCACACTTTGGTATTCTGCAAGAAAGTTGTCAGGGCACCGTCAGATAAATCACTGAAGAGGAATTCACGCTGGCTATCAGAAGCTCTGGCCCCAGTGACCTGTTTCTCTTTGTTTGCTGCTTTGAGTTACAGCGGGGTAATGATTTTTATTACAATGAGGCACAGAGTCCTTTTGACTCTGTGCCTCATTGGTCCGATTTATAAGATGATGTTAAATGTATTTCCATTATTTTGTTTTTGTTTTTAAATAAAAGTAATTTATTATAATAGATTAATGTTGTTTTAAATGAAAATGGCAAATTTTAAATGTAGCTTTAATATATTCACTCTTGCTCTGAAATCAACATTCAGCTTTTTGAAGCTCACAAATGAATTTTGCGCACACATTTCTAATTTAGTTCTTCTTGAAAATCAGAAAAATGTATTATTATTTCCTTTCCACCGGCAAATTAAAACAAATAGTTTATACCTCTTTTAATTAACTTGCTTGCAGTCATACCATAATTGAAATGTTATAATTGCATCCATTTTGTGGTTAAAATGTTTTGGGTTTTTTTTCTTTCCAATTTAGTCCAGTTTATTTAAAATTCTTATGAGTAATTTGGGTTTTTGTCTTTTTGTAAATAACAACCAGGGAATTCTTAGTTTGGAGTAACAAGGTGTGGGTTTTACAGATGAGACATTTAAAACAACATCTTCATCTAAAACAACTCAACATTGCAAACTGTCAACAGTTCAAGAGTACATGATATTGTGGATTTTTACACCACTTCACTTTGACCTCAGACAGGTTTTTGCTTCTACACTATTATCTCAGCTGAAGAATGTCTGTATTACAAAGTTGATGTGCTGTCACCACAAAAAGGAATCACTGAACAGAGGCTGCATACTAGTGCAAGGAAGACAACAATGTTTTGCCAAAGCAAGGGAACTGATGTAGAACTGAATCAGTGTAAAAATCCATAATATTTTGATTAAAACTTTAGTTTGAGTTATTTACAATGGAGAAAATATGCTTTTCTTTAGTAAGATATTAACCCCTAGCCCCACTTTAGAAAAAAAAGCAATATATTACCTAAACGTTTATTCTTATGAGCTATCTGCTGTAAAGACAAACAAAATGAAAAAGCCCACATTTCTCACATTTTTTCTATGTTCTCTTTTGTAGTTGTATCATACAGGTTAAAATTTTGTTTTAGTCAATGAAAAGCTACATAATGCATCAGATTAAGTAGTTTTTAACATTTCTAGGACTTTTTAAAAAAAATATTTCAACATATGTCTTTCATAAATGACTTATTGCTTTTCAAGGGCAAAATACAATATAGATTGATATCACTCATCACTATTAGGCAAATGGTACTTAAAAGAAACCGGTGCCAATATTATATCTTAGTGATCCTGAGCAGTTGCAAATTAATAAGACCATGAGGGGGTAACCCATCCCCTCTGTAGTGAGCAGTTTGAATATCAGTCAATAGAGAAGTACCAAGTTGACCATATAGAGCTGTTGTTTTGTGTAGACAGGATGCAATGCTGCACACTCTTTTTAAGGAAGACACATTAGGTGAGCTTTGGCTTGGATAGAATTAGCATAATAAAACAATGGAGCACATCACATGCATGCTAATGTAACCAGCTTTGTTTCATTGTTGCACGATCTTATTATGCATACGTATCAATTAAACTCCTAATAGATAGGAGTATGCAGCACCAGATTCAAATGAGTTTATTCATTTAAGTTAAAAGTTTGAATTAATTCATTTGCAGGGTGTGGTGTTGGAGTTGATGATTAGGAAACCGAGGGGATTTGAAAGATTTCCAATCAAAAATCTTCATAAAAGAGGATTGTTGGTATTTCATTGATCCAATATGGTATTGTAGGGTGAGGGCTTCTGGTACTGTATATAATGTCTTGGAAAAGTGGCCCCTGCTCACAATTGTACTTAAGGGATGAAGTTACAAGCTACTCCTGCTAAACCCAAAGATCTAGCCTTGGTTTTTCTCTTATTTGTATATATTTCTTTTTAAGGTCAGATATTTAAGTTTATCTTTTTCTTTGGAATAACACCCAAAAGCAGTCGGCATGGCTTGACGTTGTCCATGAGACTACTGTAAATAAACTAAACAAACGAGTGAAGATTACTCCTGACTTAATGTGTGCTTCCTTTGTCACCATACTTGTCCTCACAGGATGTACTTAAAGAAGTTGTTTTAAATCATAAACTTTAAGAACCATGTAGGAAATATGAAGGAAATATTGTTCGTTCCATGTAAGAGCTTAGTTTAATCAGTCTCATCTTTAATCTGTACAGGTCTGATGTTTTTATCGGCCTCCATCTTTCATGTTCTCTGTAAAATGAGAGCACACAGAAGTCTGTGCTGCTGTGCAGTATGATTTATTCATTAGGTACGTTTCTAGTCCATTTAACATTTTGCTTTTTTATCAGTGCAGCAATTTAATTTGATACATTTCAGTACAATTTTTTTTAAAGTTCTTTTATAAGTTGTTTCTATTTAAGAACTGAAAATGCACTTTAAAAACAGGGGACTAGGTGCTTTGCTCTTACTCACCACATGCAGTTCAAATATGGACAACTAGAATCTAATGAAAATATCCACTACTGTGGCATCCAAATATAATCTGGTCCGGTAATTATGAAAATTAATAATTATAATAGTTGTAAGATAGTAATTAATCTGATTCTCCTGTCCGGGATTGGATTTACATATGACTGTCACTTCTCTAAGATAACTGATTAAGTAGTTGATGGACAGCAAGGAAGGCTTTTAATTTAAGCTTTGTTGACGCCTCAGGTCATGCAGCTTAATTTTCAGTGTCAAAAAAGCAAAGCATTATAAACAAAGATTTTAAGATGATATAAACAATGAAGTTATCTGCTATAGAGTCATATTATAAGCTGAGCAGAACATGAATTGAAAAATCCACTCGTTCTACTTTTGCATTTAAAATACATTAAGGTTAATGATCAAGAACTACAAAACTGTGATGACCTTTATATTCTGTAGCTCTCTTTGAATTTGGCATGCATCTTGTGCTGCTTTACAAATGTTAATGTATTGTCCATGGCTGTAGGCTTTGCTGAAGAAGCGCCTCGTACCAGCAAACTCAAAGAGCCATGCATAATAGCAACAGCTGTTCATGCATTCTAATTCAAAGCAGTGGCCTTTCATTGAAAATCTCCATCTTTCTTCATTTCCGCAATTACAAACTTGCCAGAGAGTTTGGCTTAGAGATCCAAGAGTCTAAAGCAGCAACCGTGCTTGTTTTCTCTGCTCACCAGCCTTAAAGCTAGCTATTCAGATTGCTCCATAATTACATGCATTTGTCTAGTCCTGTCCACTGTTGTTGCTTCTCAGAGCACTGCATGCTTTGAACAAAATGCTTCTGTTCCAACTCTCACCTCTAGCCAGGTTGTTCTTAGAAAAGCCATCCTTTACCATCATACAGCGGGCTCTCTTGGGTAACTCAAAAGATGAACTTTGTGCAGGGAAGTAATTTATGATGAAATTGGCCAGGATCTGCTCAGGGGCTGTGTTTTCTAGCAGTGTTTTCACAACATTAATGTGTCCCTTATTAGCCTAACTTCTCAAAGAGGGCAATTTCTTCAGGAGGCGACATTTAATTATGTCTGGGGGAAAATGTGTATTTGTTCTATTGATTCCAGATACTCCTTCATCTCAGGAATTCTGGCTGCTTGTTAAGTGGTACAAATTCCTATATTTAATGTAGTTTTCTAAATAGACGGATTTGCTTGGTTTGCATTAATGTTAATTAAGAAAGTTGCAAATCAATTGGTATCTGGTATTGACCAGTCCAAAGGAAGCCTTTGAAAATCAGTGATAGGATTATGCCTTTGAAATCTGGAATAAAAATATGCCTTTTTTTTCTGGCAACAGATTTGCTCTTCACCAGCTGAGATGGGTACCAAGCTTATTGATGGGTGATACTTCCTGGTGGTGGGTTACATGTTGAGTACCTTTGTAGTAGTGATGTACGGCTCTATTAAACCCCCTCCACAAGAGCTCTTTGATGTCAGAATCCCTTGTCAGAATCAGCTGTCATGTAATGTTTTTCTTGTTAATCATCTTTCAGATTGTTCAGAAATCCTTTGATTCCTCCAAGGATCCAATAAAGTGTTTACTGGTACAAAGACTTTAACCTTTAGACAGTAATGGCATGAAAGTAATGATTTGATGTTTTTATGTTGCGTAATGATTCACAGAAATGTAAAAACAACTGAAGATACTTATTAAGCAAGAAATGCCACATCCGTGAACTTACACTAAAACTAACATATATGGTCTCTCGTATCAACTGGTGTACTTTCTCTCCTTCAGCCCCCTTTCTCTTGTAACAGTGAAAGTGAAGCTTGGGTGCCAAAGGTAATCTAACCTGGGAGACGAGGCGATAATAGCCTCAGTGGCAGAGTGCTTGTTTGTAATAAGAAAGTGGATGAAGAGTCAAAGGTGAAAAATGAGTGTGATATTGAAGGAGGGAGAGGAAGCTGTAAAAGGAGGTTTGTGTTTATCTGTGGTTATTAGTGAACCTCAGACTTAGAAATGAAAAGTTTTGGGATTCAGGCAGAGCAGTAAAGGGACACAAACAGGGAATTTCTGTCAGGCAGAAAAGCACTGTGTCAGCTTTGTACACAATTTATGAAATGGAATGCTTACTGTGACTCCAAATGAGACAAATAAGATCTTGGTAGATTTTACCCTGATTTTATTGTGGTGCACTTTGGCTGGTCACTTTTATGGCCAAAGATTTTTAACTGTAATATCAAACCAGATAATGATGTGCATTCATTTGGGATCCATTTGGGTGTGCACTGCTGACCTGGGCTGCGAGGAAATGCAGATCATGATGGCCGAGTCATGTAAACTATAAACGAGGCCTGTTAACCTTACTGAGCCGCTTTTCATGCCAAATTTTCTTAAAAATAATGTTTTTATATTCATGTCCTATCAACTAAATTCATTTTATAACAAAGATTTGTTTGTAGTGTAAAATAAACTCATTATTGGCTAAGTGGATAGTTAATATATAGGCTCATTTTAGGTTTCTTAATGGGGTCAAGTTTATTTTATAGCTTTGCAGCACCCAAGTCTCACTGCATTAGACCACTCGGAGCAGAATAAACCCCCCTTTCATGTAAAGAATGCAGGTGCTGTATTTCAGTGTGTTTGGGACAGAGTGACTCCGATGCCTCAGACGTGGAGTGCCCCAACATCAACACAATACAGTTAAAACAACATCTTTAAATGTGAGGGCTGTGGCCATCACTGTTGTCCCAGAGAGTTCAGCACGGCTGGGGTTTGGCACCGAATCGTCCGCAGCTGTCAGACTCCAGACTTCCAACGACGGTGTCGGATGAGCTGTGGTAACCTAACCTGGCATTCCTTTACGGCCCTGGAACGACAACATAAAGAGATTTTTTTTTGTTGTTTTTAAAAAAAAAAAAAGCAGGATCAAGTATCATCATGAATATACAGTATTATATTATTAGCTTCACTGTCAATTATATTTATATATGGCAAAATAATTGAAAAATATGTTTTTTGCAAATTATTATCAGGTTAAGTTGATTTATCTTAAAGCTTCCTGAACTAAATCTTGATTGAATGATGCAGTGTTTAGTCTTTAACTGGAACTGCATTTACTGCTGGGATAGTAAGTTGCTGCTTTCATGAATAACTAAACATGCTGTGCCACGTTTAATGCAATTTAGAAGAAGTTTCCATTTCACCTCTTTTCTCCCATTTATGGTCAAATTACTTGTTCAAGTGTTGTAAGTCTGTGTTAAAATAGTGAGGTTGAAAATGTAACAATACTATTCTTTATGTTGTTTCAGAGAAAATGTTTCCAATCTTTACTTAAATATTCTTCAACCTGGAGCTGAACAGCAACAGTAATAACAGAAAGCTGATTGTTGTGTCATTAACTCTCATTCCTTCTTACTTTTCATTGTCTGGGGAATTGTGAACCAAGTAAGCCTGAGGCATTTTATATCACTTTGGTGAGTAACATCTGTGACTATCTGCCTGGCTCACTATTAGCTCAAATCCCTTGTTTACCGGGGTATTATAGGTAAAATGGAGATTATCATCCTTTTCCTGGGAACTTGGTTACAGTGAAGAGTGAGCTCTGGCTCTTGTTGCATCCAAAATTGCTGTGATTAGGACACATACAGTAATCCAGTATCACAAGGGAATAACCACAATGGCTTGAACATATTCCACCTGACATTTAGCTCAACCAAATCTCTGATTGGCACTTGATTAGTAACTAATCCATGTCATTATCTCCTTCAGTGAAATTAGTTGAATAGAAAATGATGTTGTAAATCACAGAGGTGTAATAGCGGTGGTGCTTTGATCAGTGTACAGCTCTTACAGTGCTGTGAGGCGAGAGGAAATATGTTGTTGCCATGGATACTACAGCAAAATAGGTGAGAGGCAATATATGGCTCAAGAATTTGGTCTTTCCTGTTTGGAAAGCCTCATTGTGGGACAGTATTGCTAAAAGTTTGGGTCCACATATCCAACCAGTCTCCACGAAAGAGTTTGACTTCCCTACATATGTAGACACTTAGGTTAGAGTTTAAGTCTACCTTATTATAGATGACAATTCCCTTCTGTTAGATTAGGGACTGATATTCTTCATATTCTGCCAGGTAAAATCCAGCTCACCCCCTTTTCTGTCTTGCCCACCCTGTGCTGCCTCCTCTGGCTCTAGTCCTGAACCTAACCCTCAGAGGAGTGGAAAATAATTAGGAGAGAAAATTGCTGCTGACACTATTTCTGAAAAGCAGGGTATTGTAATGAGAGCAGAGTAGGTATTCATTGTGTCTGAGGGAGCGATTGAAAGGCCTTGCTTTTTGGGCTTCTTTGGAGAAGCCTGGGGAGAGTAAGCAGAGCTTTGCTGAGTCCCTCATTCATGTGGGAACTGAGCCTAGAGAGGACAAGGCAGAGGTGTCTTCAACAATGGCAGGAGCCAAGGTTACTGCTGAGTAACTAATTCAAACTACTCTAGACTGGCATACACACACACACACACACACACACACATACACACATTCACCCTTATCCCCTTTGTCTTTCTGTCCGTCCCTCTGTCTCTTGCTCTCTACTTGTTCCCATTATGTGTTCAGAGAGATGCTGTCCAGCCTCCGCTCAGAGTTATCTTCATTAGCTGTGTGGACTTGCTGGAGAGGCTGCTCTGGGAAGTTTTTCTGAGCAAGGCACTCAGAGAAGATGAATAAATGTTTTGTCCCTCATAGGCCAAGCCTTAAGCAGTGGCAGGCTGCACAGAGAGATAGATGAGGTATTAAGCGTATATTTTTTTCAGCAAGGGGCTGAAGAAGCCCAGTAGTGAGCTTGACAGAAGCAGATGCTGCTGTCTGAATATTAAGCCTGTTAAATGAAATGTCCTCCATGAAGAAGTCTTAATGTGGGTTGAAATATAGCAATTCTCACCTCTGATTGTGCATCACATAGACGAGCACATGTTCATCCCAAGTCTTCACGTGTATATCAGCCTGAAAGCAGGGATAAGAGGGTGAGAGGTTGCTTTGATATTCCTGCAGTGCTGTGATGCAGGTGCATCATCTGGATGATGATTGAGCATTTGAATTTGATTATGGCATTTAAGTGAAATGAAATGGGGACACAGGCAGAATGGCTTTAAGGAGTCTTTTTAAGATTACTCAAACACATGGGGCTAGTGATGACAGCAAAGCTTCATTAAAGACATGGAGCTGGTTTCTATTTTGGTGAGACTATGCAGCTGCACTATGATACTTAGTTCTTTTAATACGAAATTATATTTGAAGGAAGTAACAACACTTAAACACAAACAAAAACTGATTTATTCTAGCTTTTCAGTGCTATGATTTGTTATCGTGAACAGCTGGAGAATGAAGTGGTGTGTCCTCCTTTCTGAAGTTGAATGTTAATGTCATTTTTAGTTAATGAGAATCTGTGGCTGCCATTGTAATGTTGCAGGCATCCATAATGTCAAAATCTGCTGGGAATAATGCTCAGATCCAACTTAAATGAGAAAATAAATTGATGGTCAAATTGCATGTGGGTCATATCTCCACTTATGGGAACTCAGATCTGCTTTTAGTTTTCCAAGTAATGGACACCAAAAAAAAAACAAAAAAAAAACAATCAAATTAGCATCGCCTCACGCAAAGTGTGCTGTGCAATTGAATTTGTGATTACAGAGTGCATTTTGAAACCTATCTCGGTCTCTGTGCTTCCTTTCCCCTTCCTTTTGTCTTTCTCGGACACACAGACGATAAACACACCTATTACCCACAATGCATGTGTTATATTCCACTGGTAAGCAGGTAAATTAAATCTGTAGGTTTACCATCCAAGACTCTGGCCACCAGCCAGATCAGTTCAGCGTCTCTTTTCTGTTTCCAGGCACTGTGAACAAATTTTCAAGCTTTTAGAGGCTTGCTGCCACTAGATGCACAGTGACACACACAGTAGCATCAGGGGGGAAAAAAAGCTTATGGAGGACAGGAGGAGCAGTGAAATGGAAGCTGAAGCTATTATCTACAATCTCTTTCTTCAGCTACAGAGATGAAACACAGAAACCTGTGTAATTTTTGCTGGCTGGGCTCTTGAGGCGCTTATAGGTAAGGGATCAATCATTTTTGTTGGTGATCAGTGGAAGCATCTGTGCAAAATAGACTCCTGTGAGAACACTGTAAACTAGAGGAGGGCAGTATTACTTTTTTCTACCCTGGCTGGCTTTATACAACCGTGACAAGATAATGGTGTACTCCTGTTCTAAGGAAGCATTGATTATATTTTCCTGCTTTTGAATGATCTACTCTGCCTCAAGTTTCTTTTTGTGTCTTATGTTTTTTTTTCTTCAAAGGAGAAACCTGATTAATTTTACATCAATCATAAGAAATACTTAAAGTATACTCCTGCTATTCAAGCAGCTGAGATGGCCATCAGCCGACATGATTATTGAGGATCTCTTAGTCCATGAAATTATGAAAGTTTTCTTCACTGTGGTTAAAGTTATTAATAAACCCAAAGTATACACTATGAATGAATCTCAGCCATTACATGAACTTCCTGTAAGTGGTTTTGGACATTCTGTGCAGGGGAAACTGCATTTAGATGATTTATCCAGAAGCATAAAAACACAAAACTCAAAATGCTTTCGAGCTTTCAGTTCAGCCTTTTGCATTTAGCAATTCATGTTTGAGAGTTATTGTGAAGCAATTGTGATGCAAATAAGTGCAGCTGATGATCATGGACAAGCTTGCTCGCACAGTTGATATTATAAAAATGCCAAGCCTACAGCCGGTATTACATCTGCTCTGTGTTGTGTTAAGTAGCTTTCATTGTCACCGCAGCGATCTCTCCACATATCCACATCACTGTCAGACTCATGTTACTTTTTTGAAAAGCCATCAGGATTCGTCTCTGTCAACTGCCTGTCCCTCAGTCCATTAAAGATGATTGATAGGACTTGAAAATCTTCCGCCCAGCTGTTGTCGTTGACTCATCTCTGAAAAATAGAAAGGAGCTCAAAAAAGGACCATCCCTCATCAAAAGACCTTTTTGTCTGTGCTGACGATAAGAAGCAACATACTTTTCCCCCCTAAGATAGTGTATACTAATCTCTAGCCTTTTTATATCCTAATTTTCTTTCCTGGCTCTGTACATGAATGATTATTGTGTTCCAGATGAAGATACTGATTAGGGTCTATTTTTCTTCAGAGCATCATAACAATGCTGTCTTAACAGTTTTATGTCTGATAGTTAAACTCAGCACTGCATTGACCCTTTTGTTGGTCGATTCTCCACATAGACAAACTAAAGAAAAAGTAGAGGGAAAAAAAAAAAAGAACATGTCTGTCCAAGTGCTTCTGTTCCCCATCCAAGATCTGTTATCCTCTAATGGCTTGCGAGGATTTTTACAGGACAACTTGAGGAGGATTTTATGATGTTTCAGCTTGATTGATAACATGCTCATGGAAGGATGTCAGGCTTTCAGAGACAGATAATGTGGATTTCTATCTCTCTGCCTTCTTGTGTAAGACGTGCCATCAATCAAGTGTATCATGCCCTTAACCTGGTAAAATTAAAATCTTAGGGGGGCCCAGGGTCTCCACAGAACCAGGGCATACGCATCAACGGGGGAACACGACAGAATCGGAACACAAATCCAAACCGTAACAGGCTCACCACAGGGAACGAGGCAGAAAATACAGTTAATGATCAGACTCTATATTGTTGTTGACAGTAGAGAGGGATTACAGGAAGAACAGTCTCATTTTCACCATGCGCGGAGGCGTTATTAGATCCTTGCCCAGCTAATTTCATTCCTAAGCTTGTCAATATTTACCAGCAACAAGCACAGCACACTTGCAGACCCAGTCTCCCTGCAGAGAGGAAGACCAGAACAAGGTCGATCCTTTTAAAACCTAAAGATTCACTTAGCAGAATAAGCTCACAAATATTCAACTGGTTGATGCTTGTTTGTTTTCACATCATAAAGCACACACACTGCTAATTAGCCCAGCTTGATTAAGATAGGTGGTTGTGCCTATTTTTTCCTTTTCAGGTAGGCCTTACCTTATTTTGTGTGTTTGTGTGTTTCAGTTGATGGCTGCATACACAAAGCGGCGGGGTCCTGTCTGTATGATGAGTGTCTCTCACTAAATGGCTGTGAAACCGGCAAAGCCAAGATCACCTGCGGCTATGATCTCCCTGCAAGATGTGAGTATCAGTAATTAATATAAATTTTTTTTTGATTGCTCTGTAATGTGCACACTGGAGCTTTGCAAGAATGTTCTCTAATCAGGACTGTTACCATTGAAGGCTTCATCACCTGACAGTTGAGACTTGCAGTTAAACATTGGAACATTGTGCTTGTACTTTACAGTAATGAAAAGCTATGTTGTTTTTCATTAAATGGGCAAGGTTTTTTCATACCTAACACTCCTGGAGCAGCTGATAGACTTCTCTGGCAATGAACTGCTTCAGAACAATACAAACAACGAATGTAAAATGTTTGTTTTTTTATACATATCTTATGTGTAGTTTGGATTAATATGCTCAGATTGCAAATGAAGCTCTAAATCTACACAAACATACATGCCACAACTTCTCAATACCCATGTACAATGATGGTATTTATGTCCAATTTAAAAACAGTTGGATGCTTTTGATAAGAAATATTGTTTATCATTATTTAATAGTGAAAATATTTTGAAACAAAGAGTTATTTTTAGAATGATTAATATGATTAGTGCTCACTAGACGGGAGTCTCCTCTGCACACAAACAAAGACGTTAAGGGAGCTATTAGTTGCTTGATTTGATTGATTTTTCATCCTTGATTTATTCAGTTAACAGCTCGCATAACTCTTACTGTTGTAGACTAAATAGTAAATGAAATGGGATTGCAACGTTTTGTTTTTGTTTTTTTATGGCTGTTAATTTCCTCGCTATTGTCACAAGCTTCTTGCCCTGCAAAGTTGAATTAGAAAACACGACTGGATGGAAGAAATGTCACTTGGTGTAATTCGGTCGAGACGAACGTCCCAGCAGTCCTAACCTAACCCTCAAGGATTTCTGAGAGACAGCCAAGAGAAGACATTGAGGCTCAGATGAAATTAGGTTGTGTTAATACGGTATGTCGTAAAGATGTCAAACAAGTGGAGCAGATAAACTGTGAGTCAGTCTTGTGGCCAGCCAGTTCAAGTGTGTTCAGCTCAAAAGCAGGGTGCACCTTGACAATTTAATAACCACCAATGTCATCTGGGAGCAATCACGCTGACTTTGGGGGCTGTTGTTATTATCTCAGAGCAAAATACCTTCTCTATGCAGATAACTTGTGAACTTGGTTGTGAATTTTTCTTTTTCAAGAACCGTTTGTGTTTGAATCTGGTTTTATTTTGTCTTGGAGCTATCTTGATTCCCAGCTGGTATCATTTTCCTGATTACTTTCTCTGATTACTGTCATCATCGGCTTAGTCAGTCTTTTCATAGAAGCTGACAGCACTTTCATTTTCTTTATATATGCACTAGTTTTTAAGGCCCACCCACTGTTTTTTGTTTTTGTTTTTTTGATTAATTTCTCCCTCTGACATATCTGTCCCACCTACATACACATTATAAAGCTGCATGATGGCAAACAACTATCTATTCTTGCATGAAACCTCAAATAATAGTCTGTCCACCCACCCCACTACTAAACAAATTCAATAAATAAACAGTTTTCACATTTCTAAACTTGGATTAATCCTTAGATGTGACATGAAGGCATCACAAGAGTGTAAAACCTTGCTAGGAATTACAGAGATCTACTGCTTAGATTATTCGTCAGGTAATATCTTATTAATGCGCTGCTGATGACAATACACTTAATTTCAATATTTGTTGCAAACAAAGAAGCTGGATTAATATTTAATTTAAGAGAGGTGAAAGGAATTGTGAAAAGGTATCGCTAGTGTCTGAGTTAGCCTTGGATCTCGTTCTCTTCAGCTCCACATGTCAGTAGGAAGTAGACACACAAGTATTCTGATTTTCCTGTTCTGTATTTATCTGTCCAGTCTTCCACAGATAAAAATGATGCAACAATCAGACAAATGACATTCAGGAGAGGGTTGAATAGATTTACAGTGAAGAATTTATACAGAACATAGAGGTGACCTGTTATGGTTCCAATAAGGAAGATAAAATCAACTTAGTAACTTTTTGATAATAGACAGCTTTTTCTTTTGGAGGAAATCATAGAATAATTGAAAAGCTATATTAAGAGTAATTTTCTAATTTCTTTGTTTTTCAAAAAAAAAGAGATGATTATGGTTGTTGTTAGTGTTAGTATTAAAGGATGTGGTGATGTCTGCATTTACACATATTAGTTTCTGTAGGCTGTCAGATGTAAAGACTTTAAGACAGCTAATTAATTTCTGTAAACATAGAAATGTCAGCATTTCACTCATGAACAAACATGTTGACTATATGAAGTTTTGTAAAAATACTGTCACATAAAGAATTTCCATAAAGTATTCTCAGTATAACATGAACTCCTGAGATACTTTTACATTAACTTTGAAGGTGATGTACGTTTTCTGGCAGACTTCTACATGCGATCATTTCAAATATGCACGACTGTATGTCTTCTCCTAACTTGTTTTCTTGTTGTCTTTTCTTATAGTCACAGGAGCACAGCTAGGTTGACCGTTTAGCACTCTCTATGATATTTTTCTGAACATCAGACTGCTTTTAGTCAGTGTTCGAAATACAAGAATGTTTGGTGAGAGTTTGTGCTTTTCTTTGGGAAAACCCCTCTGGAATCCATTCCATTGTTTATACTATAAAATAAGTCTTAAACCACAGTGAAATAAGCCATCCATCATTCAGTCATGCAATGAACCCTGGTGCTTCTTCTGATCTTACAGTATTTTTGGAGTGTTATTTGAAGGTATTGTCCACAGAGTATTATTTCATTTCTAAGGATTATGCTCGCCAATTTTGTTATTTTTTGTGAGAAATTGAGAAATTACCATTCAAGCCTAATACTCCACATAACTGGTAAAGCAATAAAATGCTTCCTTGTGTTCTGGAGAACTACTTACTCTCCAAATGGAGGAAAGCAATTGATCTGAAATCAGAGATGTCCTTGTTTGGAGATTTGATGATCTGAGGTAGTGGAAAATGACTGGGTTAGCCCAAACCATCTTTTTCACCCCCTTAAGACAAGAAAATTACTCTCCATTACATCTCACTAAGCAGTTTAGGCTGTGAATCCCAGCAGCCAATGAGCCTTTCCTTTAAGAGGGCTATGCACATGTGGGGCTTATTATTATGGAGTTGGTCCAGGATTATTAATCAATGACAGTAATTACCCACCTACCATAGCAGAAAGACTCCAACTAAGACATGTGGGGGAGAAATGTCTGTTTTATCAATCTGGCAAGGAAATTGTCTAGTTGCCCTCTTTTTAAATAAATTACATGTCTATTTAAGGATTACCTGTCAAAAAAGAAAAGTGTAATTTATGTATGACTGTGAATACATGAGCATTGTTATCCATTATTGACATTCAAGTTCAAGTTAGACATATTAAGTTTTTATCATGTCATCCAAAGCAGCTTGTTTAAAAATGGCTTAAATGACTGAAAATTTGACTCTGTTCTATACAATGCCGTTGGTTGCCTAGCTACTTTTTTTGTGAACTCAAACTATAGTTCACATGAGAAAATGTACTAATATCCTGTTAAGAGAGTTTCACTGCTCCACTTGACCATGTCTTGGTTTTTCTTCTTCTTGGTTTTCTTTTATAACAGTCTCAGTTCTTGACCTTATTATAGAAAGCTCCCTGAAATGACTTGTATTATGATTTTGTTCTATATCCATAAAACTGAACCAAACTGAAAATGCTAAATAACCTATTAACTAAATCTCTTATAAGTTTAATATACACTAAGTGGCTGAACGATAGCGATCAGTATTTCATTTCTCTTATCTTAAGTATTATTGTAATCTAAATGTGTGACACATCTGAGGGTGACGTGTGGTGGCTGAACTCTACAATAGAAATGACTGAATCCTATCATTATTATGCTGGTCCACAGGTCTGCACTAATAACGTTTAGCAAAGACCTTGTGGGTTAATCTGCACTTGCACATTTCAGCCCTAGCTGTCACCGTGGACCCAGAAGGTATTTAGAGTTCAAACTAAAGGTCTGTGTGAAAAAGTTAATGTTCCAAAGGAACTCTTCGATAGAGGGTGGGCGTCTTCACTCTCCAGTTTCATCTAAAATCTTTTACCCTGTTTTGTTTTCCTTCCCTGGAGCTATTTCAGATTGGCAGTTCAAAATGTTTGTACTGTTTATTGTTTTGCTTCTTTCTCTCTCAACCCGTGATTCCTTGAGCTTGAAGTACATGCTTTAAATAATGAATCATGTTAAGATACCAGACAGTGAGGCCAGAATTTTGTTTTTTATCGTGTTGTCATAACAATGGCCTATTTCCATTTCAGTCTTTTAGTTATTTGTCTTCAGCTGCAGCATTACACATTTAAGAACCAATTTGACATACTTTGATATGAATGAAAGTGGCATGTACTACATGAATGCAGTTTCCTTCAGATTTCATGAACTCTCCAGAGAAATAGTGGTCAATTGGGATTTCTATGGAACTGTTGTTTTTTATGTCAATTATAAGGTTTTAGATTTCAGCCTTTGGTATTTTGCCACCTCAGTATGGAGACACAACCTTATCCATCGAGCTTCGAGAGGCTGGCAGACCTTTGATTATGCTACTATCTGAAATGGGATGCTGACTGTTTTAGCAAAATTAGCTAATGCTCAGTCTCCTAATTGCATACTTTGCACTCCCAACATGCTCTCCAGTTGTGCTAGAGCAAATAAAACACACCTCTGCCACGGAGATGCATAGACTTTCCTGCTCCCAGGTATTTGTGTTTCCGAAGTCTATCCCTGCTCAAGACATTGAGAGTTAGTTGCTGTAGTTTCAGAGCAGTACAGCTCTAGCGGTCATTTAACAGACACATTGAAATATACATCTGCTTAGGATGGAAATGAAGGTTATCTTTGAAGTAAAGTATTTTAACCAATTTATGTCAAGTGATGTGTCAATGAAAAAGTGTCATCAGGCTTTATGCCATCAGGTATATCTGGGTATTTTTATTGTTCTATTGTGAAGCATAATGTTCTTAATCAACAAATACAGCCTTAGTCTTTGTACATACAGTATATACTTATAAACTTATTAAGCTGAACTCTGCTGTAAGGATCCAGAGCTGCTATTGTGGCAAATGCTGTGATATAAATGTCAAAGTTTTGTTTCAGTATAAGATTGGTGTAAGCGCCAGTGGATTTTTATAGGGTCATAGTTATACAAAATACCCTCGGGGAACACTCCCCAAGTCAAGTCTAGCTCCTCCTTTATCAACTGCCCTCTTTGAGTGCAAAATAAGAGTCTCTGGTGTTTACTGTAACTGCACCTGTGCTAATAATACTAATCATCTGCTTGTGATAAATTTTTCTCCCTGATAGGGAGTGTGAGGAATTTTTCCCATGCCCTAGTTAATCTGAGAGACCAGGCCGTCTGTTCTGTCTCTTTCCACTCAGCAAACAAAGATAAATCACAGCAAAGTACCCACTATTAGTAAGTGACATACTGCTCATTCTGATTAAATTACGCCCAAGAACATTATCAGTCTGCCGAGCTTGTTTATCAAAGTAGTCTCCTCCCCATCACATACAGCATGGTTGACATTTTCAGAGGGCCATGGGACAGACTGTAATTTGTTACTTCGGGTAAACTTTAGCTTTTCAGAGAAAGATGTCCTTGTGATCTGGAACTGCTACCAAGATCTCGCTGTTTTTCTTCAGGTTTGGACTTGATGAGATATTTGGGGTTTGAAATTGACTTTTTTCATAGCAGTTATACTTTCGTGATTTTATTAGTCGACATATAGAATATAATATTTCATCGCAGTATGGGGAGAGAAAAAAAAAACAACAGCTAAATAGTGATTTCAATACAAGTAGCCTAAATCTTTAACAATTTAGATGACCTTAATTGCTTATGTCTGCAAAGTATGTACTTTATCTCTGATAAATAACAGATGAAGTAGACATATTGTGACTGTTACAAGGTCTGTGTTCATATTTTGCATTCAGGACTTATGTGAAATAAATCCTTTGTTTTACTAAAATAAATTAATAGGGCTTAAATGGACCATTGAGGCCATCCCAGTCCCAACCCCACACATAGTGCTAAGTCAACATCTCTACTGCTCTCTGTTAGCACACACATCATAAATGTCACTTCATCTCTTCATGGCCACTCCATTCACCAGACCGGGTCTACCGCAGACTTTCTCAGACAGTCTGGATTCTTTTACAGGTTTTTGTCTGGTGCCTCGGTCACTCACCATTTGACATATAGTGGTGTTAAGTTGTTTGTTTTAATATTGGCTAAAGTGTAGCACAATCTTTAACTCTTTGTTACATTTGCAAAGAAGGACTTCAATCAAGGGAAGATGTGAAAAAAATGTGTAAAATGTAATAAAGTTTTGATGCTTAATGCCAGACCTTGCTGTTGGGGAAGAAATTTTAAGATGCTTGTGATCATACTCTTCAAAATTTCTAGATAAATTAATAATCTGGAATCAAGGAGAGGCCAGTAATTTCATTTTTTTAAGCATTATTAATCGGGGGAAAAAAAATTCCTTCATCTTCTCCATATTAATCAGCTCACTCTCTGGCTTCTCAGTGGCTGCAGTTGCAACCAACAGAACAAATCTAATTTCACTGCTCATCTCTAAAAGCCTGAGTATTTTTCTGTGTCCCTCTCTTTTCAGATATTTGCTCTTCCTTTGTTGGCTGGCCTGTCAGTCTTCCAGGCCTCTTGAGGACTGGAGTAATTTGGTAATTTTGCCTAAATGGTGATACTGTAATTATGTGGCATCAGCTGCCTAGCTGTCAGTGAGACGGCCAACGGTCATTCATCACCAGGAAACTAGAGGGGGGTTGAGGGGTTTTTTGAGGGGGGGTGGGGGACATCACGACTGATGGTGTAAACACTTGCAGAAAGAAAGCGTGGTGGTCTCTCCCAAAAAATGGCAGAAAATAGGAGGTGAGAGGCCTTTGGAGTAATGGGGTGCAGGAGCATTTACAGCCTATGGTGGGCTGGTTGTTTCACTGAGACTGGGTGTGGGGTTGTGGGGCATCAAGGCGTGCCTGAGCTGCAGAATTGACAGTGATGCATCAGGAGGGGGTTTGTGATGTGGGACCGCTGGAAGGTCAGGTTTGAAGTAGAATGTGGCAGCAGCTCTAATGCAGTCCTGCCTTCCCATCACACACAGCTCCCATCTGTCCATGAGTAAGCCTGGCTTAATGAAGGCTGCCATTATAAAGGGCTCATCACCCAGTGGTGGCACATTTACACACAGAGAGAACCCTCTCTACTGAAGTGTTGGGGCTGCAAAAGTCTGTCATTTCTCTAAATTGTTTTAAAATTTTATGTGAATATATATATTTCTTACAGCACCACATCAGTGCTGATTTAAGTCAAATCAAGGCATGAAATTAGATAAAAAACAAAACTTCCAAACATTTTACCACTGTGTAGTGTTGCTTCATCAAATTAATGGGCTGCTTCTCAAATGTTTGCTTGCTTTTCAAATATACTGTCCTCAAATTTTAAAACCGGTCCTAACACAGTTTTATGTATTCTGAGTATGAAGAAACAGACAAAAACAGTTTTTACACTTGAAGAATGGATAGTTTCTAGAGGATGCTTGGACAGTTCAATTGTAGAAAGCAAAGGACACAGGACGTGATATGGGGTGGGGGGGGGACGACACGTTTTCTTTACAACACATCAAAGATGCTTGATGGCTCAATATCACACTTATATATACATGAATATATACACACACACATGTACACATGCAGTATCGTCAACTGTGCTCAAAGCAGCAGTCAGGTAGGCAGATAAGAGTGTGAAGCAACAACTAGGTAGTCATTTGAAGTCACACTTGCTGATTGTAAATGCTCCTGAAGATTAAACGATACTTATTTATATTGTCTCCCTCTGTGATTTTTTTAGAGATATTACTGGAGAGCTGGTAGAAAAGTCTCTGAACTGAACATTGCAGTCATTTATATCCAAACATTCTCCGGATGGTTTCTGGGAAATGGTATGCGGTGCACATGTGAAAATGGCCTTCAGTAAAGAAAGAGTATCTTTTCCATACTTAATGATCAAAAGAGAAAAATGGTTTAAGTGTTTGCTGTAGCAAAGTTATGCTACTCTATTCTTTCCAAAACAGTTTATTGAAGGTTTTTTTTTTTTTTTACACCTGTCTCTCCCCCCATAGATGTCATTATTCAAATGTAAGCATATGATCTGTTTGAAGGCCAATTGTTTGGCTATAACAAAAGTATTCAGGATTCAGAATGCCAGTCATTCCCCAGGGACAATGGTGCACAGTTTATGGGCAACACATGCGTTACTTCACTGGCGACATCAGTGTTGTTGTCATGAGACGAAAAGTGAAGTTTTAATCTGATGGCTTTGTTTACCTTTCATCCCAGACTAAGGATAAAAACTAATTAAGAACAGGGAGTAGCAGATTCCTGTAGTGCCATTTTCACAGCTAATTATGCATGAATACAGCCTGCCTAAATAGTTGCTCCCTAGTCTTTGATGTTTTTTTTCACTAAATTGCTATGGTTACTTCCGCTCATTAGGCTTTTAAGATTGTAAACGTTGACAGGTTTTGTCTCCCCCCCCCCACACCTTTTTTTCTCAAACATCCCAGAAGCCCTATGTTGAGGATGCAGGGGGTTTTGGAGACATTGGCATGGGCTATGCAGCCATGTGTGTTGTATGCATATTCCTGGATGGGTTCCCATTCATGGGTTTAATGCTGTGGATTAAGAACTGTGCTACGGTCCTTAAAAACCATTAACCTTCCCATAAAAGCACATATGGCTCCCTATAAAGCCTAATGGAGAGCGGGACCAATGCGCAGGGTCCTATCTGTTCCTACAGGGGCACCACTTTTTAGAAATGCGGAAATGAGACTCCATAAAAAGGAAAGTAAAACTCTTTTTTTCCCTCTTTGAGAACATTGTGGTGCCGGTGGGGTGTATGGTCTGGTTTGAGGGCTCTCTTGATCAATATGTTCCCAGGCCAATAAAGTTTGGATACTTTTTCTAACAGTTTATATGTTTTTATGCACAAAGGGTTGGATGTTTTTATATTATGTGAATTCACCTTATTGGACAAAACAGCATGTGATAAAAGTATGAATAAATCTTATAGATGTGTATTATTGTTATCTTTGACTTTTTTTTTTAATTGTTGAAGAAATAGTTGCACTGATCTTTGTAGTATCGGTTATTTAATTAACCTTAACAACAGTCAAGCGAAACATGGAAACTAGTCAGAATTGCTTCTATGCCTATAGCAATTAAACATACAACTGGATATATCATATTTAATTGTACAATCTTTAAACGGACTATAGATTCCAGTAAACTAGAACATGTTTGCTTGAAAGTGTTTATGACAGATGTAGGCCTGAGCTGCGGGTATTCAGGCATCACACTGCCTCCGTTTCCTGAGTTGTTTTAAAGGCATTGCAAGGTGAGAAATGGCTTTGTGGCATGTAGTTTTATGGTGATCACCTTGAGTCGTTGCTCTGGCCAGGAGACCAGTGAGTGTAATGGATCTGCTGGGAGCCCTCAGTATGGATTTATGAAAGTGCAGGGCTGCAGGAAAAGATCAGTCACCTGCCTCTGTTTTCCAGAGACCTCAATGAATAACGCCAGGATGCTAATTCAAGGTGACAGTGCTTTAAAAAAAAAAAAAACAATACACAAAGACCATTTCTGGTACTTGTTACTGATCCACAAAACTTACTTATTTAGCACTTAAGGAAACTTTTCAGTCCACAGATAACATGTTGAATTTTTAATTGGAAACAAGCTGCTGTGGCTGCAGGATTGGATGAGAAGTGATCCTACCATGTAAGTTTGTCTTTTCGGGGTAATTGTACACACATACACACACATTTCAGCATGTGACGAAGAACGTGACTGTGCACCGAAGGGGACCAGGACATGTTGGTAAAGGTCCCCTCCATGTGCATGGTGTTTAGTTTGGCAGGGCAAGCAGGGGAGCGTCCGGATCAAGTTTCCCCCTCCTGCTGTCTAATTATTGACCCATCTGGTATTGTCTTTTCAATTGTTTCAATTATGATGGCACTGGTGTTGCTCAGCACCCTGGCGTCAAGGCATGCATAATTCATGTGCAACACCCTGGACTCCACTCAGAGCTGTGGGTTTGAGCTGAATGTCAATACTGCCTCACGCCCCCAGTGGAGCAGAGGGTTGTCTGTATTGACAGCAAGCTAGATAAGGAGAGCAAAACCAAGTGCTGCCAAAGACAGTGGATAGTGATGCTATCATGGAGCATGTAGGTGACAAGATTTGTTTTCTTCTTGTGTGTGTGTGTGTGTCATCGAGAAGTAAGCTGTCTTCACAGCTTGTGTTTGCTGTCACCCAATATGTGGCCTCATTATTGTCACCCCCAGACCTTTGAATCAATAGTGCTCAATTACTCATGAACCACAGACACAGCATTGTTTACTAGGAAATCAGAGGCAGCCAAGGGTTAACTCTCTTGTCAGGGCTTTGACCGTAGTAGAGTACAGAGGCAGGGAAAGGCTAAAAGTTAATCAAGAGGAAAAAGGTTCATTAAGAGATGTGAAGATGAAAAAAAGAAGGGGTCATATTTTTTGGCCCCTTGCTGTAATGGAGGTGCGTCAGCGATGGCAGTGCATGACATCTGTAAAATGTGTCTTTACTAGATGCCAGTGGTAATTGTTTACCAACAGATTGGAGCTCAGCAGATGATCAAAAGGTTTTCATATTGTTCACAGTTGTAGGCTTATCCACCACTGTCTTTTGACAAGACACTTTGTTATGACACACGGATTGAGGAAATATTCATGTTTATGTTGTCTGCATGAGCACTCAAGAGTGCCAACGCCATCTGCGCTGCTTTTAAAACATTATTTAACAGCTAAGAATTTTAAGGATGCTATTTTCTCCCAGTTGAGCCACAGTTTTCTTTGCATATCAATTTTTCATTTCCATCATTATGGTCATGGAAGTCTCATTGATTCAGTACTTGTGGACCCATGTGGCTCATTCAGTATTCATACAGTGACCTCTCACAACAACTCACCTTCAATTGCAGGGGGGCTCTCATGCACACCGGCCGACTGGCCTTCAGCTCTGTTTCTAGTCCCCCTGCAGTCAAACTGGATGTGCATAGAATAAGCTGTCAGAGCCATAACAAGACAGATTTCATTCTAAAAATGCATCTCTGAAGACCTCAGTCTGCAAGAGCTAAATGATGCTTCTGCCTACTGGGGAAACTCCGCTCTGGGAATATTAACCCCCTGCACCTCATTCAAGGACATTTGTTTAAATGAAAAATTAAATTTTCCGGTGTGCTGACATCACCAGTCATCAGCATCAGTGATACTGGAGATGAGCCGTGCAAATGAATAGTTAGATTTTCTATTAAATATCTTGATTTAAGAATAAGAACTGTTACCTGTTTTTGATGGGATCTGTGTCATTTGCTTTGCTATAATTTGCCAGTTTGGCCCTTGTTGCCATTTTACCAGCAGATCAGAAACTTTTGTTAATTTCTCAGCCTGTTCTTAAGTTGGGGATGATTCTAGGATCAGACCTTCAGGGGTGCTCAACCTCTAATAAGGATGTGACTTGAAAAAAAGTGTTCAACCTCCCTGGTAGATTGAACATATGTCTGGATATGAATAATTTTCTATATATGGATTTTTTTTTACAACCATTTAAAATCAAAAGTATTTGACTACAATCGCTTTTCCTCATGTTAGTGCTGGAGGTGAACTTGGGCTGACAATCTGCTCAGTACCAGATGGGGGAGGATGGCATTTAAGTTAATTGACTGTGGTTTATCAAATAGTTTCTCTAATCCCTATCTCATAGCCACACAAAGAATGCCCATGTGAGTTTGTCCCACCACTTTCTCATACATCTTCATAAAGACTATGGGGCATGCTCCTATCACTGTTCTACCTAGACCAGCCCCTAGAGTGGTAAAACATTAAATATGGCTGTCACTAGAAATCAAGGAATAGGGAGTGCATTTGTTCAAAATGATCATTTCTTGACGGACACATATTAGAAATAATAATGATGATAATAATGATGATAATGATAATGACGATAAACAAAAAAATACATTTAGAGGTGCTAAGGAGTACTTGAGCATCCAAAAAATGGGAGCTGATTGCAGATGGATCAATGGATGATGGACAGGTTGTGAATCCATTGGGGGGTGCATATAACAAATATATTATTTCTATTTGTTTTTTGCATCATTATAAAGCTTCACCTTGGACGATGGTTTGCTACCATGACAACCTAACTGTCCAGAATTCTAGAAAAAAAGGCCACTCCCACAAATATGTTCCATAATTCTCTCAGTATCTTGTTTATTGCTCATTTGCATATAAAAGTCAGAATTCATCATTGAGATTTCCACCAGTATAAATTTGGAGAAAATTCAACAAAGTTTTTATCAAACTCAACTACAAAAGCCACTATCAGCAAGTTTCTTGATCAACAAAATTGATCTATCTCAGAAATTTGAACCACTTTACAAGAGCTTGAAGGAATCCGTGGAGAGAAGACAGAGCTCCTCCTGCCTTCAGCTGAAAGCATTCCAGCTAAGTCAACCCTGCACCAATTCCACTCTGAAGACAGCTTCTGAAAAGAAGACATCAAACCAGGAAGATTCAGTCATGCAGCAGCCATAAGAAGGGCAGACCTCTACTCATAAACCACTCCTGTCAGAGTCTGAGGATAAATGTGTCAACATGAATCCACCACTGAAACTAAAGAAGGTGGATGAAGAAGAGATGGAGAACAACAGCTCCTTCCTGGTAGAAGAGAGGAGGAAGATTCCCAATGAGAGCTCTTTGCAGAATAGACCCCATAGTGAAGACCTATTGGAGTGCAGAGGCCTCCCAGAGATTTCTCCAGTAAAGAAAAGAATCAGGATGGAAGAGGAGAAAGACTTGGCTATAGCGAGCACCTCAAAGGACATCACTTCTACTCTGATCCGACTCAAACCTCTGAAGAGGGAACAACAGGTGACAAGACCGCTGCATGATGCCAGATTCTCCATCAGAGCCCAAACAGAGACAAGGAAGAACAGGCCCATAACTATGATCTGGATAATTGGGTCTAGTTACATAAAGCGAGGGGAGGAAGCAGCGTATCACAAGTTTGGCGACAACTTCGGTCTGAATGCCAAAGTTCAGTGGTTTGGAAAAGGAGGCATGCGCTGGAGCGGAGTCATTCCTCGGTTTTACTCTGAGCTCTCCAGTCAGAGTCCCCCAGACATTCTGGTTGTCCATGCTGGAGGTAACGATCTGGGACTCACAAGCACCACAGAGCTCATAGCAATGATGCAGAGAGACCTGATGCAGCTCCATAAAGACTTCCCTCAAATGACAATAGCACTTTCCTAGATATGGAAAGGTGGGGAGAGTCATCAGAGATCGGAAGTTTGTCAACAGCAGCATGAGGAAGGCTGTTGGGGGCTTTTGTGGTGTGGTGATTGAGCATCCGCATCTGAGACACTATAACAACAGCCTGTATCTACCAGATGGAGTGCATTTCACCCCTAAAGGAAACAAACTCTTTCTGAGCAGTATTCGGTCTGCTCTCATAAAGATTCTCCAGCAGAGGGCTCCATGAAAGACATCTTGATGTTATCAGAAACTACCTGTACATATAAAATTAGAAAAACAAAAAAAAAAAACTGTATATTGTGGTTTTGTCACTGCAGGGGTAAAAAAGGAAAGGAGAAACTGAAAGTAATTTCTGATTGACTATAAGCAGTGTTGTTTGAAATATAATGTTTCTTTTTTAAAGGATGGTTACATGAAAGCATACACCAACTTGTCAGTCATTAACTGACAATCAGTTATAAGATATTTTAAAACTGATTAATAAAAGCTTCAAATGATATATTTTTGTCTGCTTAATCACAGTATTTACAAATTGACTGGAGGAGTTGAATTTATGACCAAGTGTTGAATTTGAAAAATGTCTTACTTGGTTGAAGGTGTTTCTTATGCTTTAAGATGAATGACCAGGCTCATCAGGCTGATGAGCCTGGTCTTCAGGCACATTGTAAAGTAAGGAGATCTTAGTCAAATTTCTTTGGTCAAAAAATCAGAAATTCAGTTAAAAAGTTCCTTTTTCTATGAATTTACTTCGTGTATAAGGTTAGCTCATAGATTTTTCATAGTCATTTACAATCTATGGTTTAACTCGTAAGCCTGTAATCCCACTGGCTCAGAGAGATTAGAAATGTCAGCGATCTACATTAGTGATGGCACCAGACATTATAACTTTCATTAATTATCAATAGCTCACGAACAAACTAAGTCAGCTATCATGCTCTCCAAATGTAGAGATATTAATATATAAACAAGGCTATTTAGTATATTGTCACATAAATAATTAGCATACTGATTTCAAAGTGCAATATTGAAGCCATTTCTCAGTAACTGTAGCCATATTTATATGGAACCACAATAATATTTAGTGGTGATATTGATGTTGTATACTTTCTCACATGCATCAAAGGGTTACATGACCAACACACTAGGAGCTCTTGGTTTTAAAATCCCAGCTAATGTTTAGAACATGTCTCTGTCTACGGGCTGTCCTCATAGATCCAAGGAGGAAATGTGTAGCTACTTGTCTTTGCTGCACTTGTTATCATTGCAGAATATTTAGTATTTGGTGTTGTATGGTTGTCTCCAGGGCTTTTTAGCTGGACCACTTATGGCCAATGAGTGGCCTGGTTGCTGGTGGTTGCTGCAATGCCACTTAGGCTTTATTTGATGTTTCTGATGGGGACTATAATTAAATCTTTTTGACATATGCGTTTTTAAGTACTTATACCCATGTAACAGTGTGTCTGCATCAGTCTACAGTTGGATCCTAAGAAGATGTGGTTGGTGACAGGATTTCTATGCAAGTGTGCCAAGTTTCTTCTTGTGCCAAGTTTCTTTTTGTGCTTTATACAATGGCGGCTGAAAACAAAAGTAACTGGATTTAACTCTGATTCTGCAAGTGCGTGAGAAGTTTGTAAATGTTGTACAGCAGTCTTTGTAAAGTTATTGCTACTCAAGGAAGAGGTGGTACATTGAAGGGGATGGTGTGTACAACAACTGAACCAATTGATCCTATTCACTTATAGGCAAGGCTATGCAGGCAGAATGGAGGTTTATGCATGAGTGGTATAAGTAAACCTGGTACCATTACAGTAAATAATACCTTGATTTATTGTTTCACAAAGGCACTGGATTTAAGCAAACCATGATACCTGCATTTAAAAAAAAATAAATAAAAAAGTTTCTGCATCACTTTGATGGGTAGATATATCTGGAGAGGTGCATGTCACCATATGGATACAACATAGGCTCCATGTCAATATGGCAGAGAAGTATAAATTATAACTCGTTTCTAAATTCTTGGCTTGTTGATGCTGTATCCAGAAAGGAGAAGCTTTGTATGAAGCTTAACTAAGAGCTGAAGCTCTGTACTTCCATCTACAGAAATAAGTTTAAATAAATGAATGAATGAATGAATGACTAAATGAAAGAAAACTTGAGAGGTATAAGAAGTTTTTGCCACATTAACTCATTAAAGGTGTAAAGGTCTGAAAAAATTTGTGCTGATCTTGGATATTGGCTTAAAAATGTTGAAAGATGACTTTTAATTGCTGTGTTTCTTTCTGCACGTCACACAGCCCATAAGGAATAGAATAATTTCACTGTTTTTCACACTGATCAGTGGATGTTTAGAATCGAACTTTGCCTTCAGATTTGTACTTACTGATGTATGGAAGCATCCACTGCTCCATGTGAGCAGTGGATGATAAGTGGGAATTTTTACATCTCCTTCAGATAATCCTTTCTAAAAAGTCTAACCCCTTTTCATGATTTCAGGTATCTTGTGTGACTTGTAAATGACGCCTTTATTCTATTTCCTTGTGTCTGAACATTTTTCCTGATATTTGGTTTCCCACCCTGGTTTTTCATAGACAGACACACAATTCACTCTGTATAACACTGCATGGACTGTGTGTAAATGGAGGAAATGGCAGGAAAACATCCTGTCTTTAGCTTTTGAGTGCATCTGCCAGTGAAGGCTCTAATAAGCTTTACCTCACTCTTTACTCATGACAGAAAGATTCAGACACACCACAGGAAGGTAAAAATAGATAAGATATGGAGACAAGACAACCATTCCTCAAACCACTGCGCTCACTCTTATGGAAACATAATTTTTCTTTTGATGTAGGACACAAAGCCAGGCTGTTGTCACCCTCTCCTGGCATAGCGACACACGCACAGCTGTGCACCCCACCCCTCTGCTAATCCACCTCCTGCTCTGGGGCCATCGATCCGGAGCTGTCATGCTCTCAGGGGGAGTAGTATGGGCTTCTTCCCGGGCACAGCATTGCCCTTCCTAGGTAGATTCGTGGAACAGCAGGGGGCCAGAGGAATGGAGGTTGCAGGGAGTTGTTGAGGTGGAAAGCAGAGTGTGGTGGAGGGTTGTGTGGCGAGCAGCTGCTTTCCTATGGATCACTTCATTAATATCCCAGGGCAGAAATTTGAGGGGCCGCTGCAGACTAATTAGCCTTGTCTGACCCTCGCATCTCAAAGAGGCCGCTCCTTTCCAGCTCCTGCAGAAGCAATCCAAAGCCAAGTCACCCCCCACTGCCTTCCCAACATGCAATCACAGTCGCTATCCATGAATGGTGAATCAGAAAAGTCATGCACACAAGAGTCTGCTTTGTTACTTGTTGAAAGTTAAAAAGTTTAGGAGGCCTCACGTTTTACGAAGCACCATCAAATACTCTTACCTTTCTGGTAAAACAGTCCTGTGTCATTGGTTACCTGTCTTTGTCCATTACTGAGAGTGTGTTTGCGTAATGAGCAGCGTCTGTGACTCCCAGGGGGGGCAGCAGGGACAGTGGAGCACAATGGAAGCAGTGTCTGTGCTTGGTGCCAGGAGACAAGAAGCCATCCCTCATTAGTATCATCTGTTTCCCCAGATGGCAGGGTCAGGGTAAGAGGGAAGCTTGATGAAAGGACTCGTCCCGCAGGGTGACACTCATTCAGCTGCACAACACTCACTATGATTCTCAAAGTTCCCAGCTCTCACAGGTGATACTAGGGCTTTAGTGGGATTTCAAGTGGAGGAGAAATAAGGTTTCATGTTTTCAATCCCGCTGTAAAGCCATGCAACCATTCCACAACCTGATTAGTGTAACAAGGAGATATATAAAAGACAGGAAAAAAGTTAACTTATGCAGTTGACATTTCAACTAGTTTCTTGAAGAATTAAAAAAAGAAAAGAGGATGTCACTACTTTGACAACAGCTGTTCTCTAATACAACTCTGCTTCTCACCTAAAATATTTTCATGCAGCATGGCTAATGATTTTTCAGTGACTCATTAAAGTCTAGGTCTAACAAAAAGCCAGGAAGCCTTATCATGGGTGCAGCACTGTGGGGAAAAAAAGGCATATGTTATCTCTGCCGTGGCCTGCGAGGATAAGGTTTCTGCGTGAAAGGATAATGAGTGCTTTTACATTTTACCTTGAAAACTCACCAAACGGCTCTGATACCAATTAAGAGCTTGTTTTTCAGTGGAGTGGCCATTATCAAATCTGACCTTCCAATTATTTTCCTCATTTTCCTCCTGATTCTGTCACCCCGGTGTTCCTACTCAGCCCTCAGAGCTCTGGAGGATGGACAAGGAAGGGGTAATGGTTTCTCAAGATGAGATCCAAGACATAGAGGTATTGCAACTGCAGGGCTACTATTTCCTGATCTTTATATCCTTATTTGTCCACTTTTTGTCGAAAATCTTCTAATAATATTTGTATAATTTTTCCAACTTTTTTGACCTGCAGGGCTCAAGTCAAAATTTAGCTTTATGATTTGAAAAAGCTGTCCAATACAAACACAATGCATATCCAGTTAAACATGTACCTAATGTATGCATTAGTTTTGTTGTACAGGCGAGTGCACAACAAGAAGAGATTCCGGTTTTTTTTTAAGATCTGTAAATTTTCATTTGACCTGTAATCACTGCCCCTTGTCTTATGTCCTGTTAGAGCGCTAATAGTCACAGCTTTTGAGCAGCTGTAAAAAGGTTGCAGATCTGTTACTGGATACTCTTCCAGCTCCTCATTCCTCACCACATAAAAATGTGCGCTCACACATGCTGAGAGAGAAAAATCACCCCCGCTTTTGGGGACAGAAAATAATTTGTTGTATAGTAAGCAGGCTAAAGCCTTGAGGTTTAAATGCAAACAGTGTAGGGATTTGTGTTTATCCAGAAATCTTTTGCTTCTGTCAGATTTGTTTTCATTTGGAAATGCACTGATCATAACAGGATGTAATGCTGATGGTTGTAGCACTTGCTTATCTTTGGTTAATATTTCTGTCTTTCACACCATTCTTCTGAGGGATGTAGTGATTTATGTAAAAATCCCATAAAGTAAAAATGGGCTGAAGTTAAGAAAAAAATATTAAAAAGAATCATCTAAATATCCAGAGATTTTGAAATGAGAAGATACTTTATCCTCATCCTCCATAGCATTTCAAGCATATGTCATTTGAGGATGTTGATGACACCTCAGTAGAAGGTATAGACTATGTTCTAAAATATTATCATCTGTAGGCGGATGCACTTGAAAACATTAATTTAGAATGTGAGGAATGAACGATTTAAAAACCATTGTAAAATTGGATAAAACTCAAATAAATGCTAATGAAAAAAATTCAGTTAAATGAGAAATCCATCTAAAGCCTTGAAACAAAGCTATGAAATTTCTGTAGTAAATGACTAGAAGCCAATTAAGGATGGGTTATGTCTCAGGAGCAATTAAACCAACCACAAAGACTTTTCCAAAGCTACACTAACATTCCTGTGTTTAATTCCATCGGAGCCGGAAGACTTCCACCTGTCCTTTCACTTCATTCTGTGGAATGAAATGATAAATTGAACTTGGATAACCATTTGACCCCTGACTGTGTTTCTGTGCTGCAGATGTCATTTCAAGTCCCATCACAAGGGAAGACATTGTTTAATTCATCGTCCCTGTAACATTGTTTCTGTTGGACTGCAAGTAATGAGTCTATTAGCATTTTCAGCAGATCAGCTTACAACCAGGGACTAGGTGCTTACAAGTGAGATTCCACAAAATGATGCATAGAAATAATTAATTTCACAAAACAGCATGTGAAAATATTGAAAGGCTTAATTAAAGCAAAAATTTACTCAGGGGTTTAAAATGATTAAATAACATATACTATTAGACAGAATTCAAAATGAGTAAAGCTTTCACTAAGAAAACCATCATCATAGCTTGGGGTTACTGAGGATTGATATTCAGAAAACAGACATGAAATTATGTGTTTTCTCTGACTATATTGTAAGTTTAAAAGACTTACTTCTGTAGCTGCTCTCAAGTTGATTTGACTTCCACAAAATACAGTTTCAAGGCTCAAACCCTACATTTTTATCACCTAAACTTTTGAATTGATCTCTTAAAAAAATGCAGCAATATTTCTCTTGTTCTTGGACTTATTTCATGTTTTCTAAATAAGGATTGGTGTCCTGATTTAGCGTGATGTGTCTCATCCCCAGATTGCTTCTACATCTTAATATTGTCTCATCAGTTGCTACTTTTAAAAAGATTGTATCTATTTTTATCGCTACTAGTAGCCAATCAAAGGAAACCTGAATGTGCAGAATCAGGCAGGTAATAGAATAAAAGATACAGTCAAAACAGTTCAATACTCCTGAATAAGAAAGGACCATAACAAGAGCTAGATGGCTTAATGCACATTGGAGACTGAAGCAGCAGCTGGTGAGAGGAGTGCCTGCGGTTCTGATTGTGGTGTGTGGGATGAGGAAGAGATCAAATGAAAAGATCTGAGGTTATTGTCAACATGTATGCTTGAAGAAGTTCCTGGAGCTATTTATATTGACTATACTTTAAAAAAAAAACAGCAGTCTCATTGTGTTGAGAGAGTAGAGGGCATTTATGATTTCTGTGAATTTTCTTATCTAAAGGAAAGCCTTAATAAGAGCAAGGCTCTGTGTGTGCATCTGATTGTTACGTTGTTCTGTAGTCATTACTCATGGAAATGAATGAAAAAAACCAAACGCTTTTCTTTTCTGACACGTCAACAGTCAAACATGAGCATACCAGTGAAATGTAAAGTATGCTGAGTTGAACACATGCAACATGCAGTCAAAGATGATCCGCCTCAATGGGATGAACAACAGCAGCGGAGGCTGTCCTGATTTGTTCTGTAGGATGTAATACGCCATCCCCCTCAATAAACCTTTTTGATGTAAACCATCTGTTGTATGACAAAGTATCGAACAATAAAGAGACATTGATTGTTTGGTTATTAGTTGTTTAGGAAAACAAAATTCTTATCCCAGTTGGAAAAATGTTTGCTTCATTCAGTCTATTTACCAGTTTGTATTTCATTTTTTGCATCCCAAAAAATACATGTGCGTTTCTTTTAATTTACATTTGAGATGTAAAGTAGCATAGCAACCAGATTCAAGTAACTTTATTATTCTGTTGCATATGCAACAGAGTTCTGTTTCAGTGGGGTACATTATGAAACAGATGGTCCCTTAGCAACTAGACACTTTGATGTTAGATGATGTGTAGTGTCTGACTAGCAATGCCATCTCAGTGAATAACTGATGTGAAATACACCAGGGCCCCCTCAAGTACCTCATTTAGATGGATTGTACCTTATTTTTGACTTATACTCAAAAAGTAACCGATGTAAGCAAGATGCTCATTGTGTGACAGTGTTTTGTATTTAATTCAGATTACTAATTTCCAGACACCTCTGTATGAAATGAATTAAACAAATGCAGTCATAAAATAGTGAAATTGTAATCTTACTGTTAGGGTGACTCAGTAATGAATTGTAATGATCCCAGTTTTACTGGAAAGCTAACTCAAACCACAAAGAATGCAGTGAAAAACATACTGCTGCAGTCTGTACAGGTTAAGGTTCGAAAAATTAATAACTGAAAAAAAGACCTTAAAACGTAACTAAAAAAAGCTTTATATTAAAATAACGTAATGAATTCCATATGAAATAAAATAAAAAATTCAAGCTGTAAGTTAAAAAAATTACTGTTAGCGCTGCGCCTGGATTGTGTTTGCTGGGTGTCAGTATTTTTTCAATCCAATGATCTAGTAAATATTTTCAGTCAGAGGTCCTCATTTAAAATATCTCTTTTGAAAAGAAAGAATGAAAAAACAGAGCAAATATGTTCTCAGCTTGGATCTTTTAAAGATGTTATTTGTGGCATTGTCCAAATGGGTATGCAATTGAACTGTCCACAAGCCACTACAGAGACATCTTTCCAGGGTGGAATACCCCTGGCGGCCATCAACTTGTCACATATTTAGCTATGTCAACATTACCTTGTTTAGTACGCCTGGCAAATAGAGATTAACATTACTGTCGGTCAAAGCACTTCTCTAGAAATTTTATTTAATTTCCGTTCAGTTTTATTGTGTTATCGATAGAATAATATGAAAGCAATATCTCTGCCCGACTCCATGTGCGGTCTTTGTGAAAGATGAGATTCTGGCATTAAACCCACCTGTTTCGCCTCAAGTCAGAGTGTGCAATGTGGGTGTGGGCTTTCTCTGTGCACACACAGGCATGCTTATATATTTGTATCTGTTAGTTGACATTAGGGCAGGCATGAGTGTGAAATTGACCTCAGCCACAGGATTATTTTCCCCTAGAGAGATGGCCACCCACACATCAGCCAATATCAGTATCTGTGTTTAGTTGAAGACAAAATTAGCTCAATACATCCACTTTAGCTTCAGTTTATCATTGTTTTTGGACTTCTGTTGTTAGAGAAATTTATTTGTGAAGACAATCTGACATACGGACTTATGGACTGTAATCATTTCTGTCCTCTTTCATATGCTCATGGTGTTTTGTTTTTCAATTACCTGCTGAAGAGAGGTAATTAGGTGCTCTAAAAAGGGCATCAAAATAAGCCCAATTGGAGTTTGAAGTACAAATGATAATTAATATGCTCAGTCCTTGTATGCTTATCCTTTAAAAGAAAACACATACCTAAAGAAACAAACACACTAAGAAATGTCCTTGTACAAAGTACTTATTCATGCCTCACCAGGCATGCAAAATAAACAGATGCATATTGACCTCTTCTCCATTTTCCTTTATTTTCTCATCGTTTCATGGCGCCAGCTCAAGGTAGAACTGCTTTATCTGCGACAGACAAAGTGGCATCAAATAGATTCCTTTCCATATTATCAGATAACCTCAATCTGGCTTGAAAGATTGATGCATTTAAAGCACTTCCTAACTGGAATTAGGAGTACTGTCTTATCCCTGACTTCTCCTTCGTTCACTCAAGTTGAATGACTGCTACTCTGCAGTCAAACACATCCGTTTTTACTTATTATGCTTTACTTTCATCTCTATTGTGCATGTACTCTGTTTTCTATATGATCCTAGTGGCTTGTTGAATTGAAAAACCAATGACGGTGCATGCACTAATGTGAACCTAAGTCAGCATTTTCAGTTGGAGAACATTAGAGGCTGTTTTTTTTCTGTTGTGTTTTTCTTCTTCGCTGATTGCATTTGATATTTATCAACTGTTAATGAGATGGTGTTGACCTTTCATTATTCCCTGAAATTGAATACGTCACCTCTAGTGGTTGGATTGGTCATGACTAAATCATTGGAGATAAAATGTTAATTTATGAATCTGAAGTGAAGCTTCTGCGAGTGGCATGCTGTCTTGGTAGGCCCACATCCACACACACATGCACACCCACCACCTCAACAAGTTTCCCCAATACCTGTAAAGAGTGTTTCAATAATTCATAATCTGGAATGTGCCTGTAGCTGAGTTATTATAAGTTGTATTCATTTGTGAGTTTCTGCACTGATACGAGCATGAGTCTGTGTTTGTCTGAATTACTGCATGCTGTGATCTAAAGTCCATCATTTTTTTAAGTTGTTTTGTATTCATCTGAGATTTAAATTCAGTATTCTGGACACTTTTTAACCAGTTTGTTTTTGTAGCCACTGCTTTGACAAGTTTCAGCATTGATTGAATTACTTATGTTGTGTTTCAGCACATGAAAGCTACTCTCTTTGCCTAACTTTGGATTTGCTACAACATCAAGGTTTCAGTTTGCTGTCAATCAAAATTCTCAACGCGTGAGGATGTGTTCAACTAGCTATATTTCTGACAGATTGCCATGAAGATTATATATTTTCATCTGCAGCTTTCATAGTAGATATTAAGGCAGTATCCCACAAGGGTGGAATTGCTTATCTCTCATGCTATTTGTGCACAGTAGGACTGGACACATGGCATGTTGCTGGTTAAAGAGGCGGATTACCCATGGAGGTATTTCTATGTTGGTTTCTCCTCCATGAGAAGCCATTAGCCTCCAGGGGCAGTGACGAGGTCTGCCCATTATTCAGGGACAAGGTGGTGGAAATGGAGAGGGATAAGACACAATGTGCTCAGGGCCAAGCCGCTCACTCCCCTGACCTGCTTCTCAAATGGCTTTTCCACACTCTCATAAAAGCCATTGCGCTGCATTTTAAAGAATAATAGAATCGCTGCCTCCTCCCCGAGAAACTATTTTAGCTTTGTAATTCCTTGGCACAGGGGCATTTCTTTGAAGGTGACTTCACAGCAAGTTTTCTTTTTACACCTCACAAATGCCAATAAGAAAAATCAAATGCTCCCTTAAACAAGGGCAGCGTGAGCATAGCTGCTTTTGTTGCTACATCAAGCTATGAGAATGAGGCTGCGGAGAAATCGAAATGCTTCAATGTCTTTTAAACACAGAAGTCTGGGGGCATGTAGAGAAATTCTTCTTCCCTGTGATACTTCCATCACTTACACTTGATCTTTGTCTCTTAATGTCCTGTGTGCTTCAACACCTTCAATTCATTCTGTCTTAAAGAAAAAAAAATTGTAAGGTGCATGATGATATCCCAGAAGGCAGATTTTAAATGTACATGGGATTTGATTGGGGTTATTTATGGGTGGCTTTTATTTGAAGCTAGTGTCAAGGCGCCAGTGTTGCAGCTCTTGTGTAAAATGGTTGGTCAGATTAGAAAATAATTCTCCACAATACAATTTTAAAGCTGTTAGAACAGTTTGTATATGGCCACATAAAATGCGAAAGCTATTCCTATAGGGAAGAATAATGTTGGGTCTTTGCCTTTTTATGGCAATACGTGCTGCTGATTGCTGACCTAAACTGGCCCACTAATGAGAATTTTGGGATCACTTCGACACAGGAGATTGTCTTTTTTATGAGTTGACAGCTTGTTTAATTGTCACCACAAGGCTGTGCATGAGGTGATGGGGTTTGTCAGTGATAACACGACTCCCTCCACGGTGTAGTAGGTGCTGAACTGATTGTTGAAGCATCTCTGTAGTCAGGGACAGGACTGGCCATCTGGCATACTGGGCTTTTTCCCAGTCGGCCAAAATGTTTTTTGGGCCAACACAGTTTATTTATTGGTCTGACTGGTCCATAAGACTCATAGAAACATGACCTCCTTTTGCTGTGGTCCCTGCGCTTAAGTGATTCATTCATTCAAATAGTCAGCACAGAACTTTCTTTCCTGACCACCGGCCCATGAAACATGCTAACCTGCAGCCCATTGGGTCTGTTCTTAACTGACACCAGGCTGTACTAAACAGAAACATCCACTTGCACAGAGCCAAACTGTGCCAGTGGATGTATTCAGATTAAATTCCAGTATCTGGATATCAGCCGATACCTATGCTACCGCTCAAATGTTTGGGATCACTTTCACATTAAAGCCTACCTGTATATAAGTCTGAATATATGGAATGAAAGTCTGAATATATGGAATGAAACTTGAGAATATTGAATGAAAGTCATGACATCATCAAGGTGCAGGCACCATCCCATGTCAAAGCCGAAAGATGTCAGCATGAATGATACAGCAAGAACTTTAGTGGCAGCCATTCTTTCTAATGAAACGGTCCCGAACTTGCTGGTACATGCAGAGGTGATTTTTAGGGTTTCTGGGCGCCCTAGACAGAATTTAACAGGGAGCACCTCCAGTGAGCATTCATTGCCCTTTTACATGTATACAGGAGTGTTGGTTTGTCTGGCTTTTGGCAACATAACTTAAAAGTTATGGACAGATTTTGATAAAATTTTCAGGAAATCTCAGAAATGGTAAAAGAAACAAGTGATTAGATTTTGTGGGTGATCTGGGTCACTGCCTGGATCCAGGAGATAATTTCTAACTTATAAATAATTCCCACAATCATTGGCAGAAAAAAACTACAATGTCTTGGTGCAGGTCTGCGTTCTCTGAGTGCTTCTAGTTATGATACAATACAATCATAATAACATGTTAATATTATATTTAAAGACATTGTTTTCCCAGCATTAAATTCTTTAGTTGTAACTTTTGGATGTGCTTTGGCAGCTTTTACTTTTTCTACTGTCTTCTACTTCATTATCTACTATTTTCATTTAATTAAACAGGAGCAATATGATTTAATGTTCCATTACAGAATATTAAATTGTGTGCAATGGCCTCCAATATGACCCTTTTACGATTATATTTAAAGCTAATAGAGGACATACATAAATACGTAGTTTTCAGAACATAAAACCGAATTGACATGGAAAATAATGTGTACTGCCCTCATTTAGCGTCACTACTAAATTAGACAGCCAGCTAACGTACAACTCCTCCAATAATTGCACAAGGTTTGTCTTTCTGCTTTGTTTTTTGTTTTGTTTTTAAGACTTGATATATTGTAAAAAGGAAATGACAGAAAATAAAACTTATGTCAGCATCATGCCACATTGGATGAATGTAAACGTTATGTAAATATAATATGACTGTACACGAGTTTACATGTAAACACAAATTATCTGTAAGACACAAAATATAAACATAATACTTACAGATGCATGGTGTCTAAGGCCAAACTAATGAAAAAGCATTCAGTAAGGGCGTGAATTCTCCCCCATCTCTGCTCGTCTGCTACAACCTGAACTGCAGGGGGCGTCAAAGATTTCATACACACCTGGACAGAGGTCTCTCTCTGACAGATTTTCTAGAATTAAGTTTAACTCGTCTCACTCCAACATATTCTTTCAATCTGAACTTGTTGAAACTATTTTCAGCTTCCTTATTCAGTTCATAGGTACAGCTTGCACGGTGAGACAGAGAGATCGGGGTGGGGCCCCTTTAGGAAGCACTTTAGTGGCCGACCACTGTCATTGCAAAGTCTCCTTGTTGTCACTGCTCTGTCTTGAGTCAATGTTGGTCTGCCCTCGGAGGCCCCCTTCTGGCACGGGGCCCCAAGCAATTGCCTGGGTTGCCTGTTGGCAAGCGGCCCCTCTGGGCTCATCCATGTAGCCTACAAACTAAAACAATTTTGTTAGCTTCCACAATTCAATTCTGCTGATGAAAAACTGAAGTCGCTCTTTCATCGCAGACGACTGACTGTGGGCCAGGCAGTTACTGCAAGCCAGTCCACAGTCTCCTAAACCATGTTGAGATTGAACATGAAATGATTGACCCCAAAATAACTATTGCCGAATTAAATATTGAATATCATTGTAACCTATCTATCATAACAGCATACATAGCTATGGCATTTTTAAATAAAGTAAATAAAGTAGTTTAAAATGACAGACAAGGCAGTGGTATGCTATTCTGACAACAAATGCCAAACCGAACAGCAACACACATTCTCTGTGGCATTGCTTTGATAAGCTTCTGCAATGTCAGAAGATTTATTTCCATCCAGTGTTGCATTAATTTTTAACCAAGATCTTGTATTGATGAGGGAGAGTCCTTCTCCAGCACATCCCAAAGATTCTCAATAGGGTTTAGGTCTGGACTCTGTGGTGGCCAATCCATGTGTGTGAAAAGGGTGTCTCGTGCTCCTCAAACCACTCTTGCACAATTTGAGCCCCATTAATCCTGGCATTGTCATCTTGGAATATTGCTGTACCATCAGGGAAGAAAAAATCCATTGATGGAATTACCTGCTCATTAAGTATATTCAAGTAGTCAGCTGACTTCATTCTTTGGACACATATTGTTGCTGAACCTAGACCTGAGCAACTGCAGCAACTGCAGATCATAGCACTGCCCCCACAGGCATGTACAGTAGACACTATGCATGATGGCTGCCTCACTTCACCTGCCTCTCTTCTTACCCTGATGCTCCCATCACTTTGGAACAGGGTAAACCTGGACTCATCCGATAACATGACCTTCTTCCATTGCTCCAGAGTCCAATCTTTATGCTACCTAGGTAATTTCTCTAGTTTGCCTCACTGATTAGTGGTTTTCTTATAGCTACACAGCTGTTCAGACCCAATCCCTTGAGTTTCCTTCACATTGCTGGTGTGGAAATGTTCTTACCATCACTATTAAACATAGCCCTGAGTTTTACTGTTGTCTTTTTTACAATCTGATTTCACCAATCACCATCATTCAACACGCTCTTCTGATCAGGTTACTTCCTGGAAGACGATGGTTCCCCACTATCCTTCCAGTTTTTAATAATGCGTTGAACAGTTCTTAACCCAATTTTAGTAGTGGAACATCTTTTCCACGACCATGGGTGTGTGTCTTTCATTAGTTGGAGTTACAGTAAATAACTTGCTGCCAGCTGGAAGATAGTTGCCCATGCAGTAATTATCCAGTAGGAAGCTCGTACATATTTACTCAGTTAAATCCAGGTGGTGACTTTTTTTTTCTTTTTTTTGCCAGGCAAGGCAGGGCAAGTCTATTTGTATAGCACATTTCATGTACAGGACAATTCAAGGTGCTTTGCATACAAACATTAGAAACATTACAGCAGGTGTAGAAAGCATTAAGAAGAATTGAAAACAAAAGTATAATCACAAAATAAACAACAAAAATGAATAAAGAAAGAGAAAAACCCTCAGAGAAAATATCACTTATTATCATAAAAGGCTGAAAATAGGAAAGTTTTTAACAATGATTTAAAACTGCTGAGAGTTCCAGCAGACCTGCAGCTTTCTGGGAGTTTGTTCCACATGTGAGGAGCATAGAAACTGAACACTGCCTCTCCGTGTTTAGTTCTGACTGAGAACTGAAAGTAGACCTGACCCTGATGACCTGAGGGATCTGGTTGGTTCATAATGAACCAGAAGTTCATACAAGTTCACATGGATATATTTCATGAACTGATTCTGCATCAGTATTTTTTGGTAGGCTTAAACCTGCATAATACTTACAATTTTTAAACACAGGACCAGAAGGGTCCCTCTTTGGATCTGGGAATGCAGCCTGATATCTGATCTTTAAATCAGGTCAATATCGGAGCCCGATACCAGTATTGCATCGGATTTGTCCCAACTCTATCTTGAACTGTTTTTGACCACTGAGATACATTTTCTTCTTTATTGCAGAATTATATAAAGATCAGTGCCCCCTTAAGCTGAAAGCCATTCTGATAAGGAGCTTAAGCAAATGTCACCTGCTGCTTTCTGTCTTTTTTTTTCCTTTAAATTTTCTTTCTAAGTAGCACACTAACTGTGTTTATAAGAGAAAACACACAACTCCTTTCTTCCATCTAATATCAGGGGACCTTGAAATTGCTCTTATTAATCAGAGCAGTGATAATGAGCAGTGAATAATAACTATGGGTGGAGGCTTGCTGAATGCAATGAGATGGAAAGAAGAAAAAAAAACCACTTCACTTCCCTAGAGAGGTGTTTATTTGAGATTTGAGGATTTGAATGTTTCTCTGGTTATCCCTAGAGATTCAGTGTGGGTATTTCATCCAGTGACCTTATCCCTCACGAGTAGAAACACCTGCTGCCATTCCCCTCCTCCCACTTCTCTCCTTCTGTTTGCATATTCTGTAACGCAGTTTCTTTGTACTGGAAAAAAAAGTAACTAAAATAGTTTTATGATTAGATTTATACCTTTGAGGCTTAACGTACCAGAAATCAAACAAGCCAAGGTAGAACTCATTTGGTTTCTTGTTATTGTCAGCCACTTGTTGATTTTGATATGACAAAATCATGAGTTTATACAACATAAACTTTATACAGAAATTATTAACTGACTATTGTACACCTATATAACATGTAACACATGTTCAGTGTTGTTCTTAATTATTGTACCAAATGCAGTCTAAAACCAAAAGACTACCTTTGTACTGTAATGGCAATAACGAGGGAATCCAGCTTCAGCAGTTTGGTTTTAATAAAGTTTGACACATCCAGTACTGCCCTAAACGAGCCAGTATGGCTTTCAGATAAAATTTGCCTGAGACCATCACATATTCTTATGTCAAAGTTCTTTTTTGTGCTGCTGCTGTTAAAGCCGTCCCAATAGATCCACGGCACAGATAGAGTAAAGGTAATGTGTTATTTTTTAGTTTGAGATTTCAAACAAGACCCTTCTTATCCTCTCCTCTGTGTCACTCTGTGTGAGTGGGTGAGTGGACTTTCCAATTTTCTCCCTGTGGTTAGTTTATTTATTGACTTGTATTGTGGAAGTTAACACAGATGCTACTTTAGTCTTGCAAATAACTTTTCTTTCACATTTGGAGACTAAGTTAGACATAGCAAGAATCATACAGTGCACTTCTCTAAGTCGTCACTGCAGACCTTTACTTTGGCTTTTCTCCATTTGTTTTCAGACTGTATCTGTAGACACTCATTTTTATGATACCTACTTTGTGCAGCCGCAGCAGTGATCACAGAGAAATACTTTCTCAGAGACTAGTATTTCTAGTCTATTTCATATGAATAAAACCCAAACATCTTACACACAGTCAATCATCTTAGATATCTCTGTAATATACACATGTTATTGACCTACTCTCCGTACATTGCTATGTAATGAATGTATGTGAATGTGTACACTAGTATTTCGTTGTTTATGGTGGGATCCTTCATAGTCCAACAAAACAAAGAATTCCCGTGAGTATACTTCTAGCCAGAAGGCTGTCGCTACTACAACCCCAACTCCAAAAGAAGTTGGGACAAAGTAAAATGTGGATTAAAAACACAATTCAATTATCTTCAAATCTCACAGAACATTAACAACATAGTAGATGTTGAACTTCAGACATTTTACCATTTCATGGAAAATATTTGCTGCTTTGGAATTTGATGGCAGCAACACATCTCTAAAAAATTGGAACAGGGGCAACAAAAAGATGTAACTGGCACAAATAAAAGACAACTGGAGGACCATTTGACTACTAATTGATTAATTGGTAACACATCAATAAAATGACTTGTTATAAAAGCAGAATTTCTGCCTCTCTGATGGAAAGATGGGCAGAGGTCCACTAGGTCTAAAAATTTTGGACTGTTACTTTTTTTTTTTTTAAGTAGCAAACAAACTAAACTTATATAGTAATTCAGATTTCTATGTCACATGTTTACTTAGTATTAATATTATTAGTAGTAGCAGTAGTGATAGTAGTGGTGAGGACATGGCAGTAAAGCTAGAAAGGGCAGTGATGCACACCACAGGTTGGGTGTGCAGAAAGTTAACCTGTGGTTCAGTATTTCACATGATCTTCTGAGCCGTTGTGTGTTTGCTTTTTCTGCAGTTTCAAGTTGTCATTTAATGCAGGCTAGTTTATTTTAGCATGTTTTGTTTGTGTGTGTGTGCTTTTTTTCTCACCTGCGCAGTGATGTTTGTTGTGACTGTGGAAGCACAGTTTCTTTATCACTGCAAATGAGCTAGAACAGAAAGCTTATTAGAAATGTTGTATTTTGTGATTCACATTCTCATTTCTTTCATGTTGCCTTCATCCTGCTTGATCTGCTATCACCTAAACGGTATTCTTGGTCTTTATCCTGGCAACTTGTTTGTTTTTGATTGCACATGATTAAATTTAGCTCAGATTTGCACCCTCCCTCCACTTTTTTAACCAAGAGCCAGCGAGAGTGTGGGGCCTTTTTAGATGCAAGTTGTGATTGATGAGCTTTTGATTGGAATTTTGAATGAGACACTTTCATTACAGTCAGCCGGCTTACATCCTGATAGGAGCAGTAAAGTCTATGAACGTCTGCAAGCATGCGTGTGCTCGCGCGTGTGCATGTACCATGCTTGTGTTAGTGAAAGAAAGAGAATGGCATCAATTGATGAGGAGACCCACTTAATATATCTCATTTTGCTTCCTCCAAAACCATGACTGCTCAGAGCTTGGGGATAAAACCCAGATTACTTCAGTTAATAAGTTGCCTGGTGACTGAGTTCTTATTGGCTGTTGTTTTTGCTTAGACACATATCTGTCCAATGACATGATACTATCATACGCACACACACACGCACGCATGCATGCACAAAAAAAAAGTATTATGTTCATTTTGTGTAGAACAGGTGGTTTTGCTGACTGTTCAGATGAACTTCATTGCAGGCTTCATGAACTGTAGGAACAGAAAAGGGTTTTACATATTGCTACCTTTGCCATGTTGGTAATATGATCTAAAGTTAATTAAAAAACTCAGCTTGCGTTATGAGGAGTCAGGTCTATTTTGACCCATTGAAGAGAAGTGTAACTTCATTAGAAAACTTGCATGAGTAAATTTTAATAAAGGCTACTTTTTCAGCTTTAATTTGGATTACACTTTGTAATTAAATTAGGCTTTAATGCAAAGGTCCCTTGATATACGTCTTTAGTTTGTATAAATCATTTATTAATGCCCCCTGCAGTGATCAATTAGGTTGTCAAGACAAGTTTTATGAGATGTTTGCCTCATAATCACCACAACAGGAAACAGTATACATCTGCTCACTCATCTATTCACAGTCCAGTTTCTAGTTAGCAGTGACACAAATGCAATGTGGGAGAGCTATTGATTGTTTTCCACCTTTTTAATAGTAGTGGTGCCAGATTTATTTGCAAAGTAGCACTCATCATTTCCTCATACTGAGGAAGCGTGACAGGCTATTTTGCTCCTGGCAGTGTCCCTATTTCATGTCACATTATTTTGTGTTTTGTTCAGGTCACCTTGGCACTAAACAGGGAAGCAGTGCCTGCAGCAGCTGTGATTAGAAAAATGTTTATCAGCAAATGATGTTTCCTCAACAGAAACAAACGGCACATCATGATTACTGCTCAATTAGAGGGAGCCAACTCATTTATTTTCAGGTTTAGCCTGAGGTTCTTCTCTTTGTGCAAGTTGCTTATTAAGAAAGCAGAACAAAAGACTATAATTCCTGCTTCAGAAGATGGGCGAGCATGCTATGTAATAATACTTTGAAATACACCATTCTGTGCGCCTTTTTACTATTTACCATCCAGGAACCTAACCTATGAGTTACATTGTATTTTATCTTGTCATTGAGAAATACCAGCAAAAAATGGGGCTGTTTGCAGATGACTAAAGAGTAGAATAATTGAGCTGCAATGAAACAAAATATCACAAAATATTTGCTGTGTAAAACACATCAGCAGTGACAGGATCAGTTAATGATATTGCTTTTTAAATATTGAAGGGATATTTCAGGGAAGGGGGATGTGTGTAGTCACGGGGAGTAATCAGTCTCTTACCTGCAGCAGGCAGCAGTAGGACTGCTCCCAGTTTAGAGAATCAATAAAGATATCCTGACTGATAAACCAAACTAAATGCAACATTGAAGGGATCTGTGAGAATAGCAAATTTTTCACCATCTAGAACATCTCAATCCGTAAACCTTTTAATAGAATTTCAAGAAAGAGCTGCTGTAACATTGTTTATTTATAGTTGTTTACTTTGTCATTTTATTCTTTCAAGCAGAGAATGTACATTGTAACATGGTCTGGGTTGCAGCACTGTGTTACATGGGACATGTAAGTGCCTGATGCAGCACTGGCATGGTGCAGAAATCCACCACATACCTCTCAATCAAACTGCTATGAAATGTTATAGCTTTGAGTTATTTTAGATGTTGAAATATTTGCTGTTCTCAACCTTTTAGCTTTGCTCCTAGATCAGGAAACATTTTGAGTGAGCTCTGCTAGCTGCTGCACGTAAGACATTGACTCGGATGTACTTCAGACAATCCCACAAAAAAGAGTACCCCTTTACTAAGTAGCATTTCATTGTACTTATAGTACTGAGTGCAATAAAAAAAAAAAAAAGTTCTTGCCAGTTCTCTTATGTTAGTCATTTTGACAAACACAAAAAAACTCTCAACACCAAAAAAATGTAACAACATAACTGGGTAAAGTTTTTTTTTGAATAATGGCAGTGAAAACTGGAGCGGGAAAGTTTAGGCAACACTGTATTTATTTAATGCTGCAATCTGTGCGATTGATCTGAAAAGCAGGATCTAATGCCAAAGCAAGAGACATCACTGCTGTCCATGTTATCCATCGATTTAATTGATTGTTGTCCAGGCTTGTTGAAAATGAGACATAAATATTACTTTGTAAATTGTGAATTTTCATTTTTTTTAAATCCACTGTGGTGTTCAACCAGACACAAAGCTGATGAGTTTTGTTTGACTGACAGAAAGTTGTCTGTCAAGTAGTTTACATAGTAGCACACCAGCTAAGTTTGTTGCCAGCCTGAATTTGGCAGTTTTTAAAATTACTATTGCAACCTTTTTAAATGTTTGGTAAAGTTTATTCAGAAATCTTGCAATTTCATTGGGAATATTGGCATTTGAGAGTTTATATGCTGCGTAAGTTGCCAACAATATTGGATAAAACAAGTCTGTAAAACCCTACATTTCAAAGCTAAAATATCTAGCAGACATTCAATGTATCATTATATGAAATGAAAAGATGATGTCAAATGTTGAGACATGTTTGATTGATGAGACCTTTTTTATTTGTCTCTTTTGTAACTCATCTTTGTTATACAAAGCAAACAATCTTCTGTTGATGTGTGTGTGTGTGTGTGTGTGTGTGTCACTATTTTTCCGATAGTGACTGGTTTTGTAGTACCATTTCTCCTAATCTTACTGTAGCAGCATGGTGCCTGCTTTTCATAGTTTTCCCATCAACAAAAAATTGCACATTGAACGACATAATGCCCTCGTTACTAAATAATACCTGCAGCATAATTGGATCTTCTGATTTAGATTGGCTAAAAAATTGGCTGATTCAAATTACACACACTCGTTAAACACACATTGTAGGACATACACACAAGTATACCCTGTGTTTTCTGGTGTGATTTCAGTAAAAATTGAACATGACAGCTATGACTGACAATATTCCATTAGCCTGCTCTTACCAACTTATCATCAAATATCTTTTCCAGAGGCTTCCTCCTCTTTGTTTATTTATTTTTTTTGTACTTGGGCTCAGTGTACTTTTTTATGTGGTATGTCTTGTGCGAAACAACATGCATTATTTACACTGAATTTGAGAACGTGGCAACCAGCCATGTTTTTCTGTTACTGGATATGGGAGTATGTGGGGATGGTTTTGGTTATTTGTTTTGTCAAAGGGTGCAGTGTGCGACTTGTGTCTGTGTCTGCAAAACATGAGCAGCATTCCAGAGGCTGTCTCATCCTTGCCTCCTCTCCGCATTGCAAAATGAAAGCAGATCTCTCCTGCCATCACTCCACAGTGACAGAGCATAAGGTAATCCCTGTTTGTGAACGCTCGATACCCTTGCGTCATTTGTAAAAGATGACTCCATTCTCCATTTTTCTTCTCCCTTTTTTCTTTAATGAGTGTTATGACTTCAGGCTTCTTTTTCTGCCTCTTGTAATATTGGAGTGATGCAATAAGGTTTGTGTTCTCTACGGTCTATATTGTTCAGCAGAATAGGTTTGACTATAAAATACCTGTGTTAGTTGAGACGGGTGATATTTTATCTATGCATCCATTCTCAGTTGGTCTTTTAATATGGATATGCCTAAACAGCTGGTGAAGGTTTTGTTTGGGTTAGATGGATAACAGAAGATTCATGCAGATAAGAACTACTCTGATCCAATATTGCTCTTCTACTCTTTTCTGCTTCCAGCCTTAACAATCTGTAGAGTGCCCCTAAACTAGCTTTATCAGGTCCCCCCTGCCAAGGAAGGTCAGTGCTGAGGGCTTGAGTTTAACAAGCTCATGTCCTAATGGATCTTCTCCACAACTTGACCTCAGAGTCTCTGTGTGTTTAGCATTCTCTGCATGTTAGGAAACATATCCACCTCCACATCCAAAAAAGCAGAGCACTTTAAAAGATGAAGTGCTTGCTGAAAGTACTTTAAGGTCACTTTATGTATGTTGTACAGAGATTAGACACTTGCAGATTACTCTGAAAACAGCTGAAGACAAGACATTGATCCTGACAAATATGGTTAGGAAAGGAAAATAAAGACAACTGTTAAATGTCTACAGAGTTTTACACTTCACTGCTTCAGTGGCTTTGTAAAGTGCCATCTTGTGCTTTTGGACAAGTGATGTTTCTGGTCAGATATTCATAATACCAATATACTGTAACTCTAAGGTGGTCATCATCCACCTGAACTGGCAAGATCAAATCTTTACCAACATTGTCTAATGATGACAGGATTTCTTCCCAAAGCTGCTTTCATTCTGCCGCAGAAAATTAGCGCAGAGTGCAACCTTTTTATACAAACTGCATCTTGCATGTTTCAACTGCATTCTCCTTTTATCTCTCCGCAGTTTATTTTTCTGTATCGATTGATCTTTGATCAGTTCCATCACTTTTATAATGTGGGCTTGAGTGAAGAACATATGAGTAGTTGATGTCTTACTGAAGTAGACATCACTCAGTTTGGAGAATCGGAGGGATTTCAGACAGCCAAGTCTGGACCCACTCAAAAGAGGGCCATAAGAAATGCACATTTTTTCAACATATATCAAATTACTCAAACATTTAATTGCAGCTCAAGGAAGAGCTGTATTGGGGATTTTTTTTTACACTGGGTCACTGCAGACTGGGTCTGTGTACAATGACATGGTGTTTTATCATGAACAGGGTTGTTCTGCAGTTGAAGGAGTTTAGTGAAAGGTAAACGGTTTAAGTGCTGTAGTATAAAAAAAACACAATATAACTTAAGCTCGAAGCACTATATAAAAAGCACTTTTTTTTTTAATGGTGAAAATTATTTCCATTTGAGAAACATTTGGCTTAGCTTTTCCTTCAGGGATCCTTCTGATTCTACAGAGAGCTCTGTCTGCTGCTACTGCAGTTAAGACTTAAAATACTCTTAAGTATGGCATTACTTAAAAAATGATAATGATTAAAAAATATATCCCTTTAAATGTTAAAATGAATCAAGATTTTAACACCTGTGCTATGCTGACTCAAGTTTGTTCATGTATTGGCATAAGTAAGTGTTAATGTCTTACCACTGTTTTATTATTATAATTCCCTGTTTTTGAGTTTCAGCATATTACTCTTGTCTCATAAAACAACTTCCTTTATCCAGTACTGCAAAATCTTACTCTCAAGCCTCTATTTGATTGTTTTAATTCTTCCAATCTTCTAAAATGTTGTGGTCTTGATTGGCAGCCTTGACTACAGTCTTTTTCTCCTGGTCAGCACTTTGCTCTTTGCTCAGAGTGGAAGAAGCCATTCTGCCTGCTGTCACCACACAGACAGATTCTAGGCTGCTCTTGTCTGGATGATGGATCTGGTGTAGTCAAAGAGTGCTGACTCCTTACCGGCCACCTTTCCCTCACCACTTCATGTCGGCTCCTCGGCCCACCAGCAAGGGCCGCCTTGATGGATTGGACATCCATCCTTCAGCCTAGCCTGCCTCTACCCTCCATCCTGCAGGGCCTTTGTCAGTCAGGCCTCTGGTGGTAGCTCACATCCTGACATGGCAGAAAAAAGACTGGCAGGTAAACAATGCAGCCATATTGTTTTTCTGCTTACCCGCTGTCATCACTTTGAGGTCATTTACAGTTCACTAGCAGGTTCAGAGAGAACTGCAGATGCCTGGTGATTGATGCACTTCATCATTCTCTATTCTCACTACGTCTTTCATTTGTGTCTTGAAAGGATTTCCATCAGTTTTATTGCAGGGCTTCAATTAATGCTACACTGAAATTGCAGAAACACTTAAAATGGATTTTGGAGTGTATGTGGAGGATCATTGGTGCCCAAGTCCAGTCCTCAAATGCCACCATCCTGCAACTTTTACATGCATCACTTCTCCAACATACCTAAAAAAAACAAAAAAGGCTTGTTACCAGGGTCCTGAATCAAATGGAATTCAGCCATTTGATTCAGGTGTGCTACAAAAGGGATCCATACAGGATGGTAGCCCTCGAGGACTGGATTTGGGCACCCCTGTACAAGATATTTCTCAGTTTGAAGTCAGATTTATGGATGAAGTGTGGCTCAAAATATTATTGGTGTACATTGCAGTGTTTCCCCTACCATTATATCAGGGGGGCACCCCACCCCCCCTCCCTAGAAGGTTAAGTTAATTTCATCCTCTCCTCTCAACGCCGTGCACAGTGATAAAACCCCTGTCAATCGGCTCTCGCTTTTGGCCGCTGCTGTCTTTCTGGCACTGAAATCTGAGAGACAAACACTGCATAGGTATATGAACACAAGTGTTGCTACAAATAGGCTTGTACATTCGGTTCTTATCTGAGCTTGTTTGAATAGGTTCATTTATTTTTGTATGGTGACATTAGATTTTTAAACTAACAGTTTCAGTCAAGTTTAAGCTGAAATATAGCACAATTCTTAGTGTTAAGGTCTTCGAAGCACCGCTCTACAGCTATAAGAATGGACTCAAAAGTCTGCCAGATCAGGCATTTTTGTCTCTTGATGCAACTTATATGCCTGTGAGATATGTCCCACTTCTATTGATGACAGTAACAAAAAGCATGATGTCCTTTTCAGTTTAGCTGAAGCCCCTCAGGGTGTCACAGTAGTAAAATGTTACACTGTCAAAGGCAAGGGAATTCTTCCCAGCACATCCAGTCTCGTAGTTTAATAAGAGCAAGTTCTCATGTTTCCTGTTAATCGCTGTATTTATATATTCATTCCAACAGAAACAGTAAGCATTTGTGATCAATTAACTTTATTTGGTATCTTGTATACAGCAATCTAAATGGCTGCTACATTTGATGTATCCTAAAGCTGTTACACATGCACCACAGCCCTGGAACTGTCATGTCCAGATCACACGAAAGGAGCTGCCTGCAAACTACAAGTCTGCCACCACTCCCGAGTGGATGTCCAGTGTCTTGCGCACGAATGTGCATCTATTTCTCTGGACATCCTTTAGTGTTTGTGTGAAAATGTCTCAATTTCTCTGAAAACCAACATATTAAAATCGTGAGAGATCTACATATAAATGTGCTTACCTACCTTTGTTCCAGATTTATTTATTTTTCAAAACAAATACACTATAACAAACCAAACTGTGGCATTTAAAACTCTTTCCGTTGAAACACATTTTCTGAGTATTTAAGCAAAAGCAAACCTAATCAGAAATATACAAAGAGGAAGATGCAGACATAATAGCTCTGTCATAATGCATGAATTTAATGGACCCAAAAAAGCAGACAGACCACACAAATGCAAGCACCAAAAGTGAATTTTATTTGTCTAGCTGGACACTCAGTTCTAGGAAAGGGGGAGAAAAGAAAGTTAAAGTCCATCCAAAAGACAAACAGATCCAGATGAACTGGTGGTAGCAGATCCACAGGGACAGATCCCAGGCAGGTGGAGGGCAAGCACACAGGTGAACAGACAGATCCAAATGAGCAAAATGGCAACAGATCCAGAGGAGCAGATCTCAGACAGGTGACAGAGATAACGATCTGGCAGGGATCTGCTGCATCCTGCAGCTATATATAACCTGGCTGCTAATTGTCCAATGCAGGGCAGGTGTAGAGGGGAAGGCTGAAGCAGCTGAGGCACCGCCCAGCTGTAGAACATCCTGCCCTAGACTCAATCTGTGGCTGAAAACAAGCAGAGTTTAAATATCAAGCCAAACCAGCAGCCCCATGACAAGCTCTGATGATAATATGGGAGGGTTTGTTAGTGTAGAAGCTTTGTTGTATAGTGGGGAGCCACAACAGAGCACACTATCACTGTTTACTTCTTTTTAATAACCGGGAGGTGCTGGACAGGAGTGCAGAGACACATATACAATGACATCCTAGAATAATCTGCAGACAGTGTTTCTCTCTGGCATGTTGGCTCACTAGGGACAGCAGACGCCACTCTGCCCGATTATCTACGGCTAGCAAACACGCTTTTGTTTAAGAAAATACAGTGTATTTTGTGGAAAAATTAAATCCAGGAACAAACAAAAATGCTGCAACAAGGAAGAGCAAATAAAGCTTTGTTGGCCCAATTGTTCGTAAAAGGTGAATTGAGTCTGAACAAAAAAAGAAGGAAAAAAAATCACAATTTTCTTTTTAAATCTAATGTCTTTCATCCCATTCACTCACTGAGTAAATTACTTTCTTTCTAAAGCTGACCAAAGCAACCATAGCAGATGAAGCAGGCGAGCTTTTCACACTGGTTTTATATTCGCAACATCCTTATGAAAACTGAGAACAGCCAGGTTATGGTCAGAGGATCAAAAATAAAGAACAAAACACATTTTTTGTGAATATTTGTTTTTGGTTAGGCTCATGGTAACCTTGGAGAAAGACTTAATGGCTATTAAAGAATACTGATGTTACTCCACTAAAAGCTGGCAGATGAATTCATATTCTGGAAGAGCAATGTTTCTCTCTTGTCTTTGACTTGCTCTGGTTATCCCAATCAGAAGGGGTAACATTGGAAGTTGGAAAAAAGTCTATGAAGTGTGTAATGAGGTGACATCTGATCTTCTCTTTGGTCTCTGTTGTATTACGCTGTAAGGCCTCCATCTGTCAGGGGCCACCAGTGGCTAATCTCCCCCATGCATGCTAGAAACTGATCCCACTCACCTCCAATGTGAATTATTCATTATTCACACACAGAATCAAGCCCACGCTAAACTCTGTTTAAGCCGTGGAAAATGTCCTGTTCTGAGAGACAAACAGGGATCCTTACTTATGAGTGAGGTAGCTGTTTTGGCTCGCCCCTGTTTCACTGCACTTCTTTACTTCTCTTTGATAATTCACACCTTCTGTTGCTCCTTTGTGCTCCTCTGATGACTAAGTGGGGAAATGAGCTGTGGAAAATGATCATCAATGCAGCTGGCCTGCTGACAAGAAAAGAGCATTTTCTCCTCTGCTCAAGAAAAGGAACATCAATTTAAGTCCCATTCATTGCATTTTTAATTCATCACATGCTTTTCTCAGCAATTGTTTAGATTTCAAAGGATATTACATATTCTTGTTACATTTTTTTGTCCTTCTATGCATCTTTTGTCTCTTTTTTTTGCTGCTAAGGTTGTAATCATGTTTTGGGTCTTATTTAAAGATCTGTGGTAAGATTAGTGTCATGTAGCAAGACAAAATACTGATTGCTCATTAATTTGGCATTTAAATTACAATCTGATCCACTGCTGGATTTTCCTTCCAGCTCTTTGTAAGGAAATAACTGTACACTCTCTGCATTATACACAGTACCAGTCAAAAATTTAGACAAACTTTCCAATTAAATCCAATGAGAAAGCGTGTCCAAACTTGAACTGGTGCTGTGTATAGAGATATTGTGTCGGGTGTTTGGACAGTGGTGTTGAGGGTGTGACAGAACCAGTTTCCGTTCTAGTAAAGCTTCTTTTGTCTGTAACCACAAACAAAAGGGCGATTTAAAATCATAATGAAGTGTTTATTGTCTTACGGAGACGGGGGAATGTGGCGCGTGGCATGCTTTGGCTCGTAAATCTCTGGATGTCACCCACAGCGTGCAGATGGATCTCCTCTCCTGTGCACGTCTCCAGCCCCACAGAGTGCAGCTTCAACAGACTAATGAACACAGAGAGCCATGAGAGTGGTAAACAAGTGCCTGATTAATTGGTGCTCTGCTTTCATTATTTTAGTAGTGGAACACAAAAATTCCTACACAGAAATATTTACGATCAGTTTTCAGTCTTTTTCATTTTTTAACCTGGAGATGTTGGTGGGGTCAATGTGTGTCCCAGTACATTCAATCCTTTTCAAAACAAGGGGGGAATTCTCAATTACAAGAAAAGCTTTGGAAACTAAAATTAAACTTATTTTGAAAAAAAGGTGCACTTATTAAAAAAAAAGGCAATGTTTGTAGTTTATTCATCAGGAGGCCTTTTATCATTGCCACTTTTTCTTCCTTCCATTTTATAGCGGCATTTGATGCACATTTTGACCCTTGAATGTCCACCACAGTCATTTAATATATCAATCAAGTACAGCAACTTTGATAAAATTTACCCACTAATCCAAAGATCAACATCAACTGCTATCTCAAAGCAGCATGGATCATGAGAAAATTTCACTGACCATCCTTTTGCCAAAACCCCCAGAGTTTTTCTTGTAATGCCTTCATGTCTGGCACCGTACTCAACAGATGGTGAATTCTCACATTCCTCCCAGAGGTGCTTGTTTTGCCTGCTTATCAGTAACTTCATTGACTTTGTGTGTAGCTACTTTTTTAGGAAGATCAGGTTGATGAGATGGGGATCATGAGTGTCGTGCTGTTCTAAATCTTGATTTAGTTAAATGAAAGTTTTTAAAAGCCCAAAAGAACTTGAGCTCTTGGCTGCCTCTCTTCATGCTGCTTTCTGAATCATTGAAGGGCCACCTGATTACCAATGCATGAGAAAGTCCTCAGCAGCAGCACTTTAGAGAAAGCCATTCAACAAACCAATTGACTCCAACAATACGTGTCTCCAAAAATGTGGGTGTACATTTGAGTTATAAGGGTATTCTCATTCATAGTGATATGAAACCTCTTGTCAGTGTGGAGCCTAGAACACTTATACAACTGTTAATGCTTGTAAGTAAACTATTTTTTAAACTATTTTTTAATGCATCTTACTTGTTAGTCTTGTATTTGATCGTATAATGTGAATGCTGTAGCAAACACATGTGGTGGATTGGTCTTAACTTTCATGAGCTATTTGCTTGGCTGTGACAGGTGGTATGGGTTGACCTCCCTGCACTACCTAAAATGTTATGTCTTCATCTCTGATTGAAAGAGGAATGCCAGCCACTCCGGACAGATCGTTTTTCAGCCTTATGACCGGACACTCTAGAAAGTGAATGACTCTTTCATATGGACATGATAACTCTAAATATTTTTTTCCCCATTCAACAAAAGCAGCTGTGCCATTGTAAATACTTAAAGGCTTGTCTGTGGTACAAAGGATTGATGTTGAAAACGGAATGATTAAAATGCAGGCTTGCTCTCAAACTTTGCATATTAATTTTGGCTAGAATATTTTGGAACAAAGAACCCACCGTTATTTGAATATGCAACTCCCCAACATCATTTGAAACTGTTGCCAAAATCCATACAATTTTACAGAAAAAAAACCCAAAATATCAGTGTTGCTCTATTTTTCATGCACCCAGCCCATCATTTCGGGTTGTAAATGCAATATTTTCCTTTTTCCCAAAATTCTTTTACTTCTCATAATGAGTTTGCTTCCATTACAAACCATTTGTTTTCTTTTTTTCTGTTTTGATCAAAAGTAAGTACAGCAATAGTGCATCTTGTTCCAAAGGTGTCCTATTTCTTTTGATTATCAGGTATCCACCCAAAAGAGCAGAGAATGAACATGTATTTGGGTTTAAGAAGCTTTTCATCACAGATCCGCTGTGGCATGAAACCTGCATTTTTTATCTCTTGCGCTTACGACAGCCAAAGCACTGCTGTATCACAGCAGACAGGCTATGTATATTAAATGTATCCAGCATACCCTAATGATAAAATCATAAATCTCCTCGGGCTTGTAGATAGCCTAGTTAGGCAGCAGTTTGAATTCATTTTGTCTTGGGACCCATCCCTTTTCAACTCCCTACCTTGTCTTGTCTTCATGATTCTGAAAGCATTACTTTTTTTTCTGCTGGGAGTTAAACATTTTGCAGAAAAAATATATTGTTTTGGGAACTTTGAGGTGGAGCTTTCTACTGCACTACTCAACAAAGTCAATGGGACAACAATATTCTGAGCATTTCTTGTTCTGGTGGGATTGCTCTTTTTTTTTCTTCTTTTTTTTACTTACTTTTTATTTTCTTTGGGGAATCTGTCATTTCATGATCAGAACCAGTATCAGATTATGATACTGAATAAAAAGAGTGAGTCTGTGTTTGTAGAGGAGATATCTTGCATTGCAGTTCTTGGCAAATGAGTCCAATATGTCTGATAGATGGAGAACAGACTTGGTTTTCTCTCTCTTGCTTCCTCGCCGTCTTTCTCAGAGTTTGGGCACACTGTTTGTAATGCAAATAAGGGCACTTCAAAGAATGGCTTATTAGCATTTTCAATGGGAGAAATGTGCCATTGTGTGAAAAATTCAATGATTGCATGCTTCTTTTTTTTGTATGTTAGAATTAACCATATGAACCATGTGTTTTCATTCCACTTGTGAATTTATGTGACTTTGCTAAATGTTAAATGTATGACCTTGTTGGCTCTTACCTCGTTCTTTTGTTCTTCTACAAGTGTTGCAGAGTAGTATGGATCATCAGCTCTATCTGAATTGGAAGAACAGGGATTGATTGGTGCTGTGTTTTTATTCAGTGTTTTGTCACCTCAGGCCATGTTTCACTCTTTGTGCTTTGGGATTCAACTGCCCAGGCTTAGTGTCATTGTTTAGTGCTATTTTGAGACTTTGTGTCATTGTTTTATAAG
>JBBBVU010000017.1:9681880-9691885 GCA_037177055.1 Atherinosoma microstoma
CCGATCTGTAACTGATGCAGTGGGGTTGAAGCAAGTTACAAGCTGGTATTGTTCTTGTTTTGTTCTTTTTGGTACAGTGTATGTGTTTGGCGAGCAAGTAAATAACAAACCTCTGTCATAACAAGGGAGGAGGCACTGGTGTAACTTTACCGTGTGGCCGTATAAAATGATGTCATGCAGTTCCCTTAATCGCCCTTTCCCTCTTAAACCACTGTCTTAATGAACCAAGTAACACAACCTTGTGGTGTAATTGCTGGAACCTGTATGGGATATTCTGTGCCGGCATGTCCGCCTGTGCTGAACAGATGCCGATATTCCCTGCAGCCCTGTTGATTATGGCGGTATCGTGGCAATTGAGTTGCTGCCACACTGTTGCATCGTGTTGAACTTGACAGCCTGACTGCAACCTGCTTTTGACATGCAGCCTTGGGTGGAGGGGCGACAGTTGACAGGACAAATAACCAGAGCAGCACATGAGGGATCACCAAATACAATCTTCTGAAACATTCATGATTTGTATTTTTTTTTTTCAGGAAAAGAAAGGGGGTAAAAACCACTTGAGATCCTATGATAAGTTCATTTTTACCTTACATTTGGCTGCTACCTCCTGTAGTGACCCGGACAAAGATGTCATCCAGCACATTTCTGCCTCTCTCTTCTCTCTTGTCCCTCGAACAGGTGCCTGTGAATGAGTCACTCCTCTTATGTACTAGATGAAATTTTGAAGGGGAAGTAATGGCTGTTGAGAGCTTCACAAACATATGCAATGTAATTATGCTCAATTATGGGTGATCAACATTTGCATAATCTTTATCCCAGCTACTCCTTAAGAACCAATCAGATGTTGTTTTTCAGCATGAAAGTCACATGAATAATTTATATCAGTAAAATATATCTATTCTGTGGCTCTTGGTGATCTCAGTGGCCATTCAGCCACCCCAGTCATCTATCATTTATGATGGAGAGAATTAGGAAGGCTGCCTGATAGAGCTAATGAATGCAAATGCAGCGTTCAACTTGTAGGGGTCAGTAGCTTTACACCTTCCTCCCTGTTTCTGTTTTCTTCACTATCAATTCACTCCAAGCCCCATAAACAAATGTGGCATGTCATTTACTACGACTGTGAAACGATTAATTTTCATAAAGCAGGGAAGAAATGGCCATCTCTTAGGTACTTGGGGCACCTGGTTGTGTTTTGACAGTGATGATAAGCATTTATGGCAGCTCAATTACGTTCTCTACACTCGTTTTCTGTTTTATTTGGGCAATGGGAATCCTCTCTATGAGCCCTTTGGGTTAAATACATGGAAAGTTGCATTTATGGCATGCCCCTGCACTATTTCCTTTTCAGTTGGGACTCCAGTGTGTCACATGAGTCAGTGGAGTTCACCCACATGCAACAGGAACATTCATAATAGATTGAATAAAGTTATAACTCAAGAACAAACTTCACTTTTTTTCATTTTCATTAAGTTCATGGCCATAAAATGTAGGAACACATTCGAGGAAATAGCAGTCTAATAAAAAGTTTTAAAGATTTTTCCATGCATAATTTGAAGTAGTGTGTTTTCCTTCCAAGATATGTCACAAGGATATTCAGTTTTTTGTTTGCTACTTTTAGAGCATCAAACTCACTATTGCATGTAGAGCTTTAGTGCCATATGGATGTTTTAAGGACTTTGCTTAATATGTACAACACAATTAATGAAGAGTTATTCACAGTTGCAGATGCTCTTCTAGATGTCACACAACTTTCATGTATTAACACCTCTTGTCTTTCAAGCTTGATCCTACACCCCCAAAAGTTTTGTATTATCTGTGTTTCTATTTGTCAATTTTACAAGCAGCTCAGAAGGAAGCGGAGACTTTAGACCCAGAGACTGACCTCAATTGTTAACTCTGCACAGTAATATAAGTAAAATCTGTAACTGATCACTGCAATATATTGTCACAAGTAATTCATATATTGTAGGTTAAGCTGTGCCATGTGTTATCTGTATTGATTCAATATTTTAGGGTTTTGGGCACATATTCAGTTTTTTTTTCTTTTATATTTCTTAGTTTCCTACACTTCTGCCCTTTGTTTGGTTTTGGTTTGAACTCTGTGTTAGATAACATCAAGGCAAAACCTAAGCTTAGAAAATGTTGACTGACCCAGGTCTTGCTCTGAAATTAAACCTGAGATAGTGAAGCTTGATCAGAAACTTGAACCTGCCTGTTATCTCTCCCAGTGTCACTACAGTAATCTGTCTTATATGTCTCCAATATTAGAAGCATCATTGTGGAGATTGTCCAAAGTAAAGCTGAGATTTAAATTTATATTAAACAAATGAGTTATCAGGCAATCAAAGTTTTGTCTGGTAAAAACCATTAAAGGGAGCTGTTAACCATAGAAAACCTTGTTATTTTAACCAGCAGCAATTGGTTTTATTGTTCCTCATAATGGAATGGACACATAATGGACAACACTGGACGTTATTCCTTAACTCTGTAGTGCTTTTATCTACATTATTCATATTAGCAGGCTTTGAAACACTTGTTCCTATACACAAAGACCGAATGACATTATCTGCTGGCAGTGGTTGTGCTTCTTTTTTTTTTTTTTTCTATTTCAGTTTTTTTTCCCTTTCCTATCCTAGGCTTCCACAGCTTTGACAGCACAAAGCTCTCGTACTCCACACAACAACGTTCACACATGCACACCACCTCCTTTTCCACACGTCCAAATGTGAAGCTCTACCAGCATTGTCAACTATTGCCAGCATGGCCTTACCTTTTTTTTTTCTTCTTTCTTCTCTGTCGGCAGCCAGAATCTGTTCTGACAGCTCCGCTTTTGATATTTATATTTCCACAGAATTTTAATTATTCTGTGCTTCATCCTTCATGTCTCTCCCATTGTTACCATGCCCATATTCAGAAGCAGTTCTGTCTTACAGTGTGTTCCCAGACCTTGACTTTTTCATTCTGCAGCCCATGTGTCCCTTTTAGTTGTCCTCAGGGCATTAGCATGCTGTTTTCGCCTGGCTAACAGGGTTATGCATGGTGTACCTTAGACAAACAAAACACAACTTCTCTGACATTTTCTGTCTCCCCATCAGGCTTTCATGTAGAGACTCTACTCACTGCAGGTTTAGGGCAGACATTGTAGCAGTAAATTGTCAATATGATTCCTTTTTTTTCTTTCAATCAGCTTTTTTAGTTATTTGGTCAAGGTTTGACTCAGAACACCGATCGTGCATCACTGCTTAAGGAAAGGGATAATCCCCAATAAATGTTACATTGAATACACATTGCTTAGAGGCAAAAAGCCATCCAGTATGGATGTTTTAAGCAACATTGCATCTTTGAGTGCATTATTTGATTCTTTAACACGTGATTCAGAATGGATTATCCAATTTACAACTCTGTCACTTGGCTAAAAAACAGAAATAATCACCTTCACTTATTTTGAGGTTAAGCTGTGTTGGACTCTTAAAACAGTGGATTAACAATTTATTTTGCACTATTTATACTAAATGACAACTTTTTTTAACATGGAAGCATAAGAAAACATGCACTAAATAAATGTGCAAATGTCAGCAGAAAAATCCACTGTTAGTTTGTGTTACATAAAAATGTCTGGAAGCTTTTTCGTGCTACTGTAGTTTCACAAAATCAGTATTTTGTTTTATTAAATTATATATTGACATTAAATTTATTGTTGATTTTGGCGTCTTCCTCTTTGTTTATGATGAACTATAAAAAGATAAAGTGGTGGCAAGAACATCTTTTAGTTCCATTTTTTTTTCTTGAATTTTTAACACTGAGCAGAGGAAAATGAAACATCCTTACTTTGTAAATACATAATATTATGATTTAAAAAGTTTAGAAACAGTGCTCATGTGAATTATTCTCAATATGTGAAAACAAAACTTGAATTTTAAATTAATTTGGATTCATCTCCATGTTTTCGATAAATGTGAGAGACTGTAATCACAACAAAGCTTTTTCAAATTTTTTGTCAGCTACCTGCGTCGTGATATGATTAGTCTTAGACTTACTAATGAGTGAAAAACAAACCTAGTACTTAGAGTTCCTCAGTCCCTGTGACGCAGCTCTAAGGAATTTAACAATCAACCACTTAATGGTTCCACTTAAACATTGTTCACTGTCACCATTTTTCCCCCTTATTCAGTTTGAATTTGACTAAACTTTTGTTTATATTCATCATTGCTGCATATCTTTAGTGCTCCAGTCTGCCACAATGTAATCCCCAGTGAGAATCGTTGAGTTGTGCTGATATTTTCACTTTAACAACAAACAGCGTCTCCCAAGTGGGAAACTAATGTGCTGCCTTACTGAATGCACAAAGGTTGTGTTTAGTACTGCATGTAGCGAGGAGGTATTAAGTAATTGTGAGTGGAAATTGTGAGCGACATCTTTCACTTGTAGACATTTGCTCAGCTTTCAACAACTCTTATATGCAAAATGGTAGAATTCTTTTCATGTCAGGACTTGATACAGGGTTGTGTTAAAACCTTAAAAACAGTATTTAGATGCATGGTTTAGAATTATGAGGGGTTTGTCTGTCAGTCATGGTCTGATGTTTGTTTCTAGATCCTAAATTTCCTGATGCCCCTGTGTGTGGACATAATGAGCACTCAAGTTATAGCATGTATAGCATCAGGTCATGTCAGGGAACATTCTTTGTGGCACCTCAGGGATGGAGTCTCACTCCACTTCCCCTCCTGGCTGAACTTAATCCTTCCATCAGTCTACTGTGAAATATTCCTCCTGCGAACTCAGACAGGCTCCCATGGGAAAACTATCAGGAGAATGTTCAGGTTCTTCTTTGAACTCCATTTTTTTGTTGACAACAGTCAATCTCTAGCCCTGATTGTGTTACTGCATTTGCTTCTTTGCCTTGTTTTTCTTGCACGTGACCTGTGAAATTATGTAAATGCTAATGCAGGTTATGCCATAATATCTTCCCATTCCTTTTTGTTGTTTATTTACGTTCCTGCTATTTGAACTGGGGCTGCAAATGTTCCCTTTCTGCACAACCCTGTCATCAGGTAATTATTAATGAGGATTGGAGAAGCGAGAGAAAGCAGCTCACCCAGAAGGCATGTTGGTTGTATGCTTTCAGTGTTCTCTGGCAATTTTTGACAAGTCGGTTGTTGGAAACTGTGTTAAGGGTTAGGAGAACGAAATGTCCTTGGACATGATTTTTGGCACCCTTGGCACAGTCTACCAGAAAGCGGCACTCTGTACTGCTTTAGCATCTGAGGAATATTTAAACCCATTTTCTTTTCTTTTTTTCCACAACTAACCGCAGAAACATTAAAGATTCATTAACTACTGTCAGACTGCAGTTTATTTCAGAGTGGCATACTGGCATCTCTTAAAACAGCTTCTCCTGATAAAAATTCCCCTTTGTTTGCCAGTGTCATTGCTTCAGTTATAAACTACAGTAGTATCATATTAAGAAATGCTTAGAGTGAACCCTGCGATACAATAAAACACTAATCAATGAAACGCATTGTGGTCAAGTCCATTTACAGCACGCACACAATGTGCATACTATTGATAACTGATGGAAATGATAATATCAATGAATACTTATATTGAGCCCTGTGATGACTTAAACCCACTTGCTGATGACACAAAACCACATAAGCATTTTTATAAGTAGAGCTGGTTGCTAAGAACTGCATCCAAGAACAAACTGCTCTGGTTGTTGCATCTCCATAATCTTGTCCTTCGAAAAATATTATGAATCTGGAAACATGCATTACATCCTGCTTTTAATTGCAGATAGAAATGTTGTGTTTGATTCATGCAGCAGCTACAGTCAGAATCTTGTCATTACTCAGACAAATAAGGATTTGGATTTGTAAAGCTGTTTTTCTTTCTCTAGCACTGTTACCAATCTCTCCAGCTTGTTTACTTCCTGTATGGATAAAGCTTTTTAATCCTCTTTTTAAAAGCCTTTACTTGCTGTTCCATATGCTTTTGTCCCTCACTTGGATAATAAATACAATAACAGTAAATGAAACTTTTTATTGTGTTGCAAATTATAATCAGCTGTTCTGTGACTATTAATTAAAGTATTTTTGAAATACCTGCAGTTTGGTGCCAAGCTCATCTCAACAAAACAACCTTATTCACCTCATGTAAGGCATTTTTCTTTCTGTTTCCTCAAGACATTTGTGTTACCCAGATTTGAAATAGTTGAAAGAATGTAATGTAACAAATAAAAAGCTGACTATTAGTTGCTCACTCTGACTGCTGGCTATATTTTTAATAGGTAGCTTTTCTCTTTTCTGTGTCTGTAGAAGGCACAAGGCTCACTCAGAGACCACTAACATGCATAGTAGAAAAGGAAACATGGGAAGACTTTTTAGGCAAAACGTCTCATCGGCTGTTCCCTGTCATCCTAGTCATTTTGCATCTCAGGCCTCTCGGGTGCATAGAAGAACACACTTTGCATTATTTAGATGGGCAATCACTCAGACATCGCTCCGTATTCGGCCCAGCAGGAGAGCAGGGGTCTAAAAATATCACCTCTGCGATGTGTGATTTCCTTTGTCACATTAGTGAGACCTCCAGTTATGTACATTTGTCTCTGAACAGATATTTCAACATGAATGTGGCAAAAAGGATAAATGCCTTTGTGTTGTGTGGGTGAGGATTTGTGCTGCAGGTTTCCTCGAGGTGTCCTAGATTCTCCACTCCACTGCAGTCATTTGTTTGACGGACAGAAAGACAATTATCTGTGAAAGATTCGTCAAAATCGCTGACGCAAATAGACATAATTATTTGTGGCAGGTCAGCATTATCATACGATCGTCACCATCATTTATTCTCTCTTGTATAGAAGAATGAAACACACGAAACAGCACCTTCAATATGTTAAGAACAAGATAATTTTGGGAAAAAATGTGCAGCGCAGCTAAATGTCAGGGCCTGCATATTTATTTGAGAATTTATTATCCTCATCAGCAGCATTATCACAAAAAATACTTTTCCTTGCATATTTGAATGCACTTGTGTGGCGAGCGTGAATGACTTTGGATGGTAAGTCGCACATTTCAATATGTTTGTCTGTTGCAGCTGTTATTCATTTCCATTTCCATTTAATTCCCAAAGTATCTGGAATTATACAGCATGACTTCAAATGAATAACCACTTGTATGTATTATTGGGAACGTTTCTGTTTTAAAGCATAATTGAATATTTAGAATCAATCATATTATGTTTTTAAAATATATGAGGTGATTAAACATAGCTTTCTTTGAATTAAATGTCTTAATGTGGTCTCATTTGAATGTATTTTTTATTTTTTGACAATGTTAAATAAATAATATGTGTTGACTTGGAATAATTCAAATAAATCTCTTTTCTTCTTGATTATAAATGTGATATGTGTAGGTGACTAGAGCCCATTGAAGCAAAAGTGTGTGTGTGCGTGTGTGTCTGTGTTTAGAAAGACATACAAAGCCCCATCTGAGCTGTGTTTTTTCTGAGGATAACAAGCTCCGCAGCCTTGAGGACCACATCTCCAGACACTGTGGAGGTTTTTCAAAGAGCAACCATCTCCTTTTCCCCACCGAGCCCAATCTGGCCTTAGTCGTTAAGAAATGCTTCAGCAATGTACCCTCCGGCATGTCCCCTGCTGCTTCAGCCCCCTCCTGTTTCAGTGGTGCCTTAGCCTCTGTCTTCTACTTCAATGTTTAAAAATAAGAGAGAAAAATGTACAGGGAATGACTTTGTATGCAAGTAGGCCTAGAAAAGAAACGTAAATGAGCAGGAAAAAGAGTTGAAATAAACATCATAGTTGTAAGTCTCTTAACAGTGGCCTTGTTACCTGCTTCACAGTGTTTGTGCAGATGGCTGTTATGGTTGTTACAGTAGTGTTTAGACAAGGTAATTGTAGCACAGAGCAGCAAAGTTAGCTGAGCAGTCTCCCACCTGGTGTGCGGCCTTGATAAAGACACAGAGTAGACGACCATGTAAGAGATAACTTACAATCTTGTTTAATTCCTTAAAACACAAATTAACATGTTTCACAACAGAGCCATTATCAGCAATACCTTGCACAGAGCCCTGAGCCCACCCCCAAAATATAACAAAAAAACAATAAAACACATAGATTTCAGTGCATCATTAGAAATATAAAATTGATGTTGGATTGTAGTAAAACCTTTACAAATGACATTGAAAACTGCCTTTTAGGTGGCTTTTAAAAACGGAGACGGAGATAAATGCATCCAGTTTCAGTGTTTGTTTTTAAGTTCCAGTCATTTGCATCAAATGACTGGAACTGAAAAGGACAATTGTCCGAAGCAAGACTTGGTTTTAGGGATGTGTAACATGATAAGATGTGAAGACCATGTGTTGTACTTGGCTATCAGTACTAGGTGCACAAGCTGTCTTAGATATTGGGGTGAGTTACCCCAGTGGTGTTTTCTAGATGAGAGTGAACCAATGAAAATTACTGCAGGTGTGTAAGGAAGGCCATTTAACCTAAGAATAAGGTAAACTGTGGCGACTTCTGATTAAAGCATTTGTGATAAGTCAAATAGCAGAGTGGTTGCTTGTATCAAGTTTTTCAGGAGTTCTTTTGCATGCATGCAGACTGTATCATCATTCTATAATCAAATAAGGGAAGGATGGTCTTTTTGACAATCATACATTTAGCAGCTCTTGTAAATAATGATACATTTCTGGAAAAAAAAAAAACTAACATTCTTGCTTTGACCTTTGATTGTAACATATTTCTATGATGTGCGAAAGCCAGCACATTACCAAGCCAAATTCCCAGATATGTGGTAGGATATATTGGATTACATGACTATTTTTTACCAAACTGTGCACCAGAAGCTCGGTTTTTGTCCTATGTGTCACATACTGCTGCTCTCAGATCATCTGCCATCAGAATATAAAGCAGAAGGGCATCTATTTTAATTTTTGGTGGTAATTAAAGGAAAACAATTATGTAATTAAGTAAATTTGTCCATAAAACTAACCTTAGAGAGTTTTGGAGACTAAATGTTACCCAAAAAAAAGGGTCTTGTATGTCAAACATGATACCAGACTGGACCAAAAATAAAGAATTTTTTAAAAGTATAAAAAAAAGGGGGAAAAAAGAAAGAAAACCTGTCTGAACTCGACCCAGTGAAAAAGCTAAAGTGACAACTGCCCTAAAAGAGGTTAGAGTCCAAAACCAAACAATGTCAATAGAGTGAAAGGGGCTATGGTTATTTGACAGTGGTGTGCAATGCTTTAACCTCAAAGCAGCTATGTATTCATATATATCACTCATGGTAAAATGTGTCTAAGAATCACAATTACTATGTAACGCTTCTCCAACCCAGTGGAATAGGTCGAGCAGTTTAATGTGACTTCTTAACCAGCGCATGCATTTCATGGCTCTGCTTAACATTTTGGACTCTGCTCAGGGAGCATCCTGTTGTCTCTTTCTTACCCCTTGCCACCAGGCAGATGGTCAGTTATTAACAGTAATTACAACTCCGTCATTGATCATGGTTTATAATTGTATTTAATTTGAAATGTATTAATGATTAAAAGCTGCAGCTGCATGGTGTGAATGTTAATAGGGTTGGGGACCAACAGAGGGATACAGAGTGGCACAGGGAACATCTCACAGGGCTCACCCTCTATGTTCACAGCAGACTATTCCAATTACATGTGCAGATATACCTGCTCATTGCATTATCCATTTCAGAGACTGCAATGCTCATTAGCTGAAGCTTTCTTCATCATAGCTCATTTGTTTATTTCTGCAGCTGGTTTGGAATTAAGCCAGTAAACACATTGTAAACAAACTAATATTTGGAAGCGAACTGCATATGATGACTTTTTCTGGGTCTAATGAAGACAAAATGCTATCTTTGTTTTTTGTTTTTTTGTTTTTTTTTTTTTGGGGGGGGGGGGTTCTTGAGGGAGTTGAAAGACCTCCCAAAAAACAAAGTGGTTCACCTGGCTGAACTAAGTTCCCTT
>JBBBVU010000017.1:9693221-9716032 GCA_037177055.1 Atherinosoma microstoma
GTATATATATATATGTATATATATATATATGTATGTATGTATGTATGTGCTAACTTTGGCTGCAAACATCCATTCACTTAATGTATTTGGAGGTGGAGTTTGTAGAAAAGTATCCTTATACCCCCATGTATTTCTGAGGAGAAGGAAAGCAAACAAATTGCAAGCAGTTTCTCGTCTTCTGATATCTCTAACAGCCACATGTTTGTATTGAAAATTATTTGAATTTTTTTTTTCCCCACACACAAAACACTTGCTTCTGAAAAGCAGCAATCCCCTTTACAGCCCAGTTCTCCACAGCACTAGCGCTTTTGTGTGTGATAAGTTTGTGAGTGCACACGTCTTTGATCTGCCCTACAAGAGAAGATGTTGACGGTTTAGCTGGTAGATGACGGTGTTTACTGGTGAGCTTAGATATCCCCCCACCCCCTACGTACTGCACACGGGGCGGCTGTGTGTGCTGCTTTACAGTGGTTAGCTCCTTTCAAGCATGTCTTCAAATTTTGTTGTGTAGCTTGTTCTCTTTAAGGAAAAGGCTTTACACACAGGCAGGCACACCACAAGACTGAAATGATTCAATGCAAAGTAATACCCCTTGGTAATTGAAAAGTGATGAGCCCCTTCCAGCAAGCTCTGCAATAATGCTGGCCACTGAACTTTGAAAGCAGATACACATACGCTAAAGTTCTTATTTCCTGAAATATATTAATGATGATCTATTTCTACAGTGTGTTTCATGATGATTAAAAAAAGAAAAAGAAGATTTTTTTTTTTTGCTTCATGTACTAAAAATGAACGTAAAACCTAAGCATAAATGAAAAATTCTGAATAAAGTCTTTTGATTCACAGTAAATGTACAAGAATCCCTTTTCATTTCCATGTAACAGTCTGGAGCTCACAGATATTCACTCTAGACGTGTCAGGGATTCATTCCTGTATGGTTTCATTGCTGTCAAGTGCTATTTGATTATGACAACTACTCTGCCCAGAGGGGTTATACTGTATTGATCCCCATTGATGATTTCCTTGTGTTCCCTCTGCTTTGCACCATGTGACCTTTGGATGGCTCAGGCACACACAGACAAAAGGCACATCACAGCCGATGAGATATAGATTCTTGGCAAATGTGCACCGCATTGCATGGATTATTGTCGCACTCTGTTAAGGCGTTGTTCTAATTCTCCTGCACGTTTTTCCCGGGAAAAGAACACTGACCACCAGTAAACATCGCCTTCAAAAGTTTTTCAAAATGAGGAAATCAATTCCAACACAAGTTTGTGAGTTTATTACAAGTTCAGTCATATCAACTTGATTCAATAGTGTGATGCTCCTAGTGAGATCTGCAGAATTCTCACAACAGCATGATCATGTTTTTTTTTCTTTCTTACTTATCAGTTACGTACTGTTCAGTTGAGCAGCAAGCATCATTTACTTTGACCATAAAAAAAAAAAACTGTCAATTGGTGGAAGATGCTAACCACATCCTTTAAAGTGTTACAAATTTTACAAATATAAAAGATGCAGGCACATCCTTTGTACTCATTTTTGCTGCACCCAAGATAATCATTGCAAAGATGCCTCAGTAGTTAAAGTGTGCCCATCTGGTGAGGAAACTGGGACAAAGTGTACTTTAGAGGGAACAGAGGATAACTCTCCTGGCCTTTAGGGCTGGAGCTCAGGAGAGCCTAGTGCTCTAAAATAGTTAGGTAAAGATGCTCATTTTTTTCCAAGCCCTCTTTATTTTTAGATTTTCCTCAGGGAAATTGCATTTGTCTGGTTGCAAAGGTAATCAATTTCAGTTTACTTCTCATTTTCAATGAATGACTGTAAAATCAGCTTTACATATGTATTGTAAAGATGCCAAGACCCTTCAGAACAACCTGTAGTGGGTCTTAGTTGATGCAAGCAGTGTTCAATACTAATGACATCCTAGTTTCAGAGGAGGAGTCCATAAATTGGCTTTTTAACTTCTTCCCTAGTCCTGAACTTCCTATCATACTTTACTCTGCCTGCCTCTCAGGATTTGGGCCATCCCAGCTCAAGCGTTCAGAGCATCATTATTCTCGCATCCCTTATCTGACTTTGGGATCAATAAATCTATGAAACCTTCCCTGACTGGACTCTGGTGTCCACTAGTCCCCTATTTTTCCTCTTGTCAATCCAAGAGGACACTTATCTGCTAGAACACACTGATACATTGTGTGACGCTTTAGTGGATGTTCATTAAGATGTTTTCCAATGAAAGGCAGGGATCAATGGCAGACCGTGATTCATGCATCTGTGCTGATCTCCTCTCCAGATCGGCATGTTGGAAGTCTTCAATAATATGAAAGTGCCACTTAGGAGCTCATGAAATAAAAATGATGAATACTGCTTTTAAAATTAGTCTTATTACAATTTAATTTTTCCTTTTTTAAAAGTTTGAAAAGCAGCCTAATAATCTAAATTTGACAATTTTAAGTGTCAGAATGAGTTCATTCTCATATACTAAGAACAGGATAAGCCTCTTTCTTTCCTCACTTTTTTAATAGATTTTACTGATTTCCAAAATTAGATTTAAAGTGTAAACAAGGTGAAATAATTAATACTTTGCTAGTTCTGTCTTTCAAAACTTAATTCTGAAGATGTGACCTTTATGTGAATCCATAACTAAATAAAATGTTTTCACTTCTTTTGTCAAGTAATAAAATGCAGCTATTGGGTGCATTTTGTGTTCACACTGACTCACAGGCATTTTGAATACATTGGCAGTAGGAATTTTGCACTGTCATAAAAGCAAACACTCTTACAGCCCGATTACATCAGCTGTAAGATGAACTACTTAAACCTCCATAGCAAGTCCTTTCACTGCAAATAAACACCATAAAGATCCAGATAGAGTAGAAGTCTGATTTATCCCACTGTGACCAGCAGATACCATAAACCTCCCTGTCAGCTCATGCAGCTCTGCATCTGATATACACAAGTGCCATTTATTTTTAGCCTGATTCATATAGTCTGCAACACTTAGCTTCATGATTTTCTTTTTAGATGAATGAAGTTTGTGGTAAACTAGTTTCCAGTTTCACTTATAGTTTTCATATTTGTAACTATGGTTTTTAAAGAAAATGATCAGCATGACCAAATTGTTTATTTACCTGTTTTATTCAGAGCAATCTCTACAATTAATTGCATCAAGAAGCCATTATTGTATAAAGATTACAGAAAAAGTATAAAGACTATGGCAAGTTATTTTCCTGTGTTGTCTGACACTGGCTTTACTTGACAAATGTATACACATGGTATGGTGCACATGTTTGCACTCTGCAGGACTTCTGTAGATTAAGTGAGTATATTTGCATACAAAGATTCACTCCATCTGCCATTTATTATGAATCTGGAACATACTGCTTGCCTCACACCCTGAGGTGTGTACTATGTTACCAAGAGGTGAGGAGTTCGAGTTAAGGCCATGAACTTCTTGCATATGCTGTCCTACTTTTCTTTTTCCATATTTATGGCTCCTTTGTCAGCTAGCAAAGGCGAAAGGCTATAGAAATAATCCTCCAAAATGTAATTTATCCCAACCCGTTGTTTTTTTCGTCCCTGAGGAGTTCCTCTGGACATGTCTTCAAGGCAATATTTATATACGGTGACTTTCTGAATTTTGAGGTCGTGACACATAAACGTCATTCTGAAAATAAGATTTATGGGAATGAGTTTGTTGCTATTTCTTGTTTGCACACATTTCAAGAATTTAACTAAGCTAATAGTCCAGTTCTGAGGTCTTTACACTGGCTCCCTGTCTGTCAGAGGATAGACTTTAAAGTTCTGTTGCCGTCTATAAAGCTCTGAACGGTTTAGGACCAAAATACATCAGTGACCTCCTGACCCAGTATGAACCTACCAGACCCCTCAGGTCATCTGGATCCGGTCTTTTATCAGTTCCCAGAGTCAGAACCAGACATAGAGAAGCTGCATTCGGCTTCAATGCTCCACATGTCTGGAACAATCTCCCAGACAGCCTCAGATCAGCTGAAACTCAGTTTATGTAAATCAAGGTTGAAGACCCTCCAGTTCTCTGCTGCATTTGAATAGTTTTTATTTAAAAGTCCAAATCTGCACTGTTTCTTTTAAGTTTGAATTTTTAAACTTGATCATGTTTCAGTTACTGTTTTTATCAAATGTTCTTACTTCCTCTTTTGTTTTTCATTTTAAATTATGCTTCTTTTTTTGTGCTCTGTAATGATGTTTTAATGTCTCTGTAAAGCATTTTGAATCCCCCTGTTTTTGAATTGTGCTTTACAAATACATTTGCCTTGCATGTTACATGGTGCATTCTATTTGAATTTAATCATTTAGTAAAATGATTAATTCTTTTGACTATAAATTTTACTGCTTGAATAAGAGAAATTGTCATCTTCTTATGCTGTGCAATACATGCATCGATTTATTATTATTACTGCATATTCTTAACAGATGTGGAAGTAAAGTACAAGCTTTGATATGAACTTATTTTTCTTTTTCTTTTCTTTTTGAAATACAAAACTTAACTAATTTTTTCATATTTTATTTTCGGTGTATATCATTTTTTTCATTTTCATTTGACATTGATTCCCACCTGAAGTGCACGACAAATGTAGCCAAACTTATTATTTTGTTTTCTTGGCTAGAGGCTTTCTTTTCTTGCTCTTCACTTAACCCTGTTGTGGATCTCAGTATGTGATGGGCCTGGAAAGTGGTGATGAATGGCACTATTGAGTGTGCTGGAAAAGATAGGCTTTCAGTACAGTGCAATGTAATGGACCAGTGTGACAGAGATCCACAGATTGCTCTTTGTTGTTCTGTTGGCATGGACCTCACTAATCTAGTGTAACTGATGACAGAGGATATCTTTCTCAGCTGCTTTCTCCAAGGACCCATCATTCTCTATTTCCTTGTATTAATCACCTGTGATTGAGTTTAGTTTGTTATGTGACATACCTTTAATCATACCCCCCATGGTGTCTCCAGCTGTATGTCTTTATACCTCTTGTGGTTTTTACATATGTTTCTCCCCCGCAAGGTAAATTTAAATCAAGGCGGTTTTGCACTGAATAGGACTTATGTCAGAATATATCAAAAGGACAAAATGGCAAAAAAGTAACAGGGGTTAGAAGTTAAAAATTCACAGATGATATCAGTTTCACTTGTATCCTTGTATCCTGCTAAACAAAGGTGATGAAGGATGACCTATTGTCTGATCAGCTCTGCTATGGTCATGTTTCCTATTCATTCGCTAATTTGTACATCCCACTTACCTCTGGCTCAGTTTAGAAGGCACAGGAAATGATCAGTCTCCTGTTGCTAACCCCGTGGGACCCTGCTGACCACAGCACTCAGCACAAGCAAGCATTACAAAGACGTCATTACAAACAGCATATGTGTGACTGATGGAGCCCAACCACCTTTGCATAAAAGAAACATCACCGTGGACAACAAAGAGCATCTTCGAAGAGAATTGTATTCATGCAGCAGTGCAACAGAGGCCCTTTGGGGCAAGCTGAAAATGCTCTTAAGTGAAAATGATGGAGGGAGGGAGTGACTTGGTGCTGTCAAACAAAGGATGGACTGGCTGAGTGATCCAATACTCTGTCAATTTATGGATCTGCCTTAATGGAAAGGCTTGATGGCTTTTAATCACACAGTCAGTATAGCCATAAAAATACACACTTCTAACTGTGATAACGTTTATGCATCACCGATATTTTTTGGTTTCTGACCTTTGAATAAGAACATTCTTTCGCAGGTGGCAATTTAAGATTTACAAGGGCTCTCACAAATCCTCTCATCATGAGTAGATATTGACCGAGTGCCAGCAGAGCAAGTGGGCCTTTTGGACTGCAGCTTGAGAGAGCTGTCATTTGTCAATAATTCTAAGTGATATCTGATGAAATGTATCATTAGGCCTGCCTCCAGTGAAAAGAGATACATTTTTCATTTTTACTGTTTATATATTTACAGTATTATCATTCTAAAATAAAACAAAATGGTTTACCACCTTCTATTGATGAACTGATTCAGGGTTGTGCAGTTTGTGTGCTTTTTTTCCTTCTCAGTATTTGAACCTTCCTGCAGCTGCTCACACATATAGTACACAATGCTATTAGAAAAATTAATATTTTGTCTCGGTAAAGTGTCCTGGCTTCAATCAATGAGGTCTTTTTCTGGAATCACTCAGCATATTGAAAATGTCAAATCCATCTTGGTGGCCTCTGTAATGAGTAAAGGGAAGCTGGCTTAAAGTCATTCATTTTGTTCTATTGACCATTGGATTCTATAAGGAAATAGCATTCTGGGGCCTCAGTCACATGTTAATGAAAACACAGTGGACCTTGAATGTATTGCCAGAGGTCCTTCCACTGTCATAGCCATAGAGCGCACTCAGACTGGGCTGAGCCGAGTCAAATCAAAGGCAATGTCATGCGTCGGCTGTAAAAAGTTGGTTTCCACAGAAATAATTTGAATGTGTCCCCCCTGTGGTCTTTCCTTCTTTGATTCCTGCTCTGGTGTAGCCATTTCACTGTAGCTGAATGTCTGCAGGGACCTGAATCCTAACTCCTTTATGTTATGTTTAAATCAGTGAGTTCAAATGGTAATTATGAGGAAGCGGTACAATTGAGTTAGGCTGCAGTGTCTGTTATCTTTTCCTATGACTCTATAAGGAAATGGAGCATAAGTAGTTGTTACCTGGTAAGAGCAGATTACAGTAACTGTTGTTTTGAAGCATAGATTTCAGTTTAACTAAACCAGTTTCTTTGATGTCCCTTTTTCAACACCGAAGCCTATTATCAGCAATTCACATGTGAGTCTTATCTCCACTTAGACATGATTAAAGGTAAATATACTTAAGTGCCCCCTGGGCCAAGGACTTTATTGGACCGAGGGGTGCGCTTTTTAAAGCTCACAGTTGGACCAGCATATGTTTTAGGCATGTAGAGGAAAGAAAAGCTGTGTACACAATATAAAGAGCTTGGTAATTCCATTCTTAGTTGGACATAACACTTAACAGCAAAATATGCAAGCAGAGAGAGGATTGAGTGTGTATTCAGTAATAATTCTGGAGAAAGAGAGAGGGGAGGGGGGGGGAGAAAGAGAACTCAAGCTGTGCAATTACCAAAAGAAAGAAACGACACAGGACTCTTCACATCTGCACAGAGCAGCACAGTTATTTCTTAGTTCCCCACATATTTATGTTCCCTCAAAAGAAGATTTCTCTTCTGCTTGTTTGAGTGTTGTGTTCATCACTCTTATCATGCCTCCATCTTTCTTTTACTATATGCAGCAGGGTGGATGAGATGTGTCATTTGAATAAGACCTTTGTCAGAGGGAAGTTTTACTCCTGTGTCTTGTACAGTATATAAGCGTGTTGTTGTGACCTGTTTTCTGCATCCGGTAGCAAAACCCAGACTGTCCCTTAGATTAGATTTTGCTACAAAGCAGTCCAGTCAGGAACTTGGGGGCCCAAAGGGGAAGCAAGCACCAAGGCCTAATGATGAGAGGAGGGGGTTAGTGGCCAACAGTGTTACTGCTACTCTTCAAGACATGCATACATCCTATGTACCATAGCAGCACAGTTACAGTTGGAAGGCCCTAGAGTGTCAACCTAATTGTCTCTGAAGTCTGTCTACAGAGCTTCAGATACTGTATGCAGGTCAACATGGCAGCCATAGTCTCACTCATGACACATACTCTTCATTAAGCAAAGGAAAGTTGTGTAGAGGAGAGAGAATAAATATCTATTGGAACTGCATGCAAAAAAAATAAAAAATAAATCACCATTCACTACATGCAGTAGTTCAACATTACTTACATCATAAAGTAGATTGTTGTAACAAATAAGATGGTTCAATTATTACATTTCATATGAAACTTAAATGTAACCCAAATCTGAAAAGTCAGAGAAAGATAGGTGTGTGAAAGTACCTGTTTAGCGGTGAATGTTTTGCTACAAGCTTTAGCAATAAACGCCACACAGCTCTTCTAATTACAGCAGAGTCCCGTATCTGCTTCACCACTGCTGGGTAAAGTGAAGGGAGCTAACCCTGAAGCTAGCTTCAGCCAAACGGTAATCACCTCACCTCCGCATTCCGACCTCAGTTTGGAGAAGCTAGCAGGAAAGTTTAACAGCTGTTTCTGTTTGAGTTTCACCGATAGTGGAGGCAACAGATCAGGGCAGCACGGTGATTAAACAGTCAGGGCTCTCAACTCTCAAGCATTGGGCATGAGACACGCATTTCGGCTTGTTCATACGCCGCACGCGTATTTCTCACGCTGCGAAATCATAGGACAATGCCGCGCTGGAATAGTACTACAAGTCCCACAATGCACTGCGCAGCGGGCCTGCAGCGCGAATATCTGCAGCTCTTCAGAAGTGGAAAGCAACGGCGCATAGTGGGGGCCGTGAATCATACACCAGGATTTAATGTGTGACAAAGTCTTGGAAATGGAACATGTAATGAGCTCCAGTACACGAGCTGTTGACTTAAAGTTTTATCAGGAGTTAACCCTCACAAGTCTATAAAATTACACGTTTTCAAAGCACCGTAACTAAAAAACTATAGCACATAGAGCTCTGCTATTAACTTCATTACAAAGTGGAGATTAAAATAAACTCTGAGAGTTTTTGTTTGACGTCAATGGACCCAGTAAAACCGGAGATATGATCATTTGAATTTGACTGCACAAAAATAATGTGTGTTAAAGTCGGATGTGGTGGGATAATCAGGCTCATTCTATATTCTCATCATTTATTAATTTAGTGTTTAATGTTATTTATAGATTTAAAAAAAAGGTCTAATAAGCTGTTAATTCCAGGTTCAAGTTGGAACTTTTATCATTAGAACAATGGAAAGTTGCACATGAAATGAATGAAATAAAAAATACTTTATTTATCCCTCTTAGAGGGAAATTATTGTTGTAGCAGAGTTTTTTTTTTCCAGATAAAGCCAGAATAAAACTAATTCAACTGTTTATTTATTTACTGAGTAACGTTGGTTTAGTTATAGGCAATGACTTTTTCAGGGTTAAGTGTGCAATAAGGTCCTTCTTACTCACTTTTAATAAACACTGAACCAGCCTGACACTTGATTTGAACTTTTTTTTAAAAAAACATTTGGCCCATTGTCCATTTGCATTTGACTCTCCTGCCCTGTTAAAGCTCTACTGAGCAAAATCCTCCATGATGAAACATAAGACAAAGGCAGCGTCAGATTAAATCAGTATGATGTAATTAAACAATCATGATTTAAATACTATTTAAAAATCAGCTTTTATACGTTTTATTATTTTTAATATTGATATTCACTGCAAATATTTGAACAACTGTTGTGTTATGTGGATACTGTTATTAAAAAGCAGATTAAAGTATTATCTGAACATATGAAATACAATACTTTCTATTCATTATTGAATTTTGCATGTATAAATGCAATTCACAATGCTTAAAAATTTTAATATCTATTTCTGTTTAATATCTTTAAACTCACGATAATCACTGCATTTGTTTGTCTCAGATGTCAGGAAAGAAGCAACTCCGAATTGGAACATTTATCATGATGGCGCTAAACGATTAATGCCTTCAAATCTACCAAATACACTCTTGATAAATGGCAGGATAATACAGCCATACACTCAAATCTCACTCTGACCCAAGCCGAAAAGTTGAGAGCCCTGAAACAGTTAAAGAAATGTTGCAATTCAGGTGCAAAAAGATCAGAGGGGAAGATGAGGAAAATAACTGGTTATGGTGTTGCTGAATACTCCTGAGGCTGCAGTGTTTAGTTCACCAAGCATTAGCAGCCGCCTCAAAAAAACGGCTGGCATCTCCCTGACTCACTTTCTCATCTATATATACTACCTACTGTACAATAAAGGACACGAGAGCCCCCAGATTGTTAGAAATATAACAAGTAAAAATGACTCGTGTAATGAGCACTCACATTATACAAATAACATCTCACACATGTTTTAGAATTCCCCTCTGGAGATGGTATTTTTTCATTTAATTATTGATGATGTCACAACTAATTGACTAATCAATTTTGAAATGCCTGACTAGTCAACTGCAAAAGTCACCTAAAATGCCCATCCCCTAAAGATACCCATTTTTTAGGATCTACTGTCTATGTACTAATGGAAGTAAAGCTTAGCATGAAACATGCTGAGATAGTAAGAATAATCTTAATTTAATTTCATCAGCCCTCTTGGTGTTTAGATATGACAGTACATATGTGACATATTGATTGGGTGCATAATGAGGGCATATTTTTTGTGGATTAGGGTATCCTGATGTCCCACCATATAATTATTCTTCTACATGAATTTAGTCATACTTCCCTCAGTGGTAGTTTTCTGCTAGTTTACAGATGAGACCAGGCAAGAGTTTTTTTGTTTCTCACCACTGTCACTCTTGCTTAAAACAGGCTGCTTGACAGCATCTCAATTTCTGGATTTTGAGTTCTGAACTATTTAACCACCTTATATAGCAGTACTTTAATTTCTCTACAGCTTAAATTCATCCATTACGTTGCTATGTGACCAAGTTAATTTTTTCTCCTACATGCCCCTTCTTTCTCTTCACTTTTCCTGTATGGCACAGTTGTGCTTCTTTGTGTTCCACTATCAGTTATCTTTAGTTTCATTTGATTGTCAGAATGAAGTGTCAGAAAATATTAATTATCTTGTCAAATTCTCTTTTCACACTGGAAATAATTCAAGTTTCCTTAAGGAAAAAGCCAGGATTTGGATAATGGCAGGTGTGAAAGCTTTAGTATGATTAAAATCTTCACAGAAGCGGTCTTTCCGTGGACTGGGGTCTTAATGCTTTATACTCTTTAGCTGTTAGTGCTGTGTTCACACAAAAGGACCAACTTGGCATCAGAAACAAATTGTCACTGATGGTGCTACGTGAGGGTGAGAAAATAATCTGCTGCTCTCGCTTTTCACCTGAGCTCGGCTCAGCCACTCATCCTTTTCTTTCAGTCATTAGAAACTCGGCGCCTTGCTTTCATTCCCCCGGGCTCTACAGGCACATCATAATCATTGATGGTGCAGGAATACTGTTTTGAATACAGCTTCCAAAATGGAACGCCTTGTGGTGTCAATATTGCTTTTCTAGTGCAGAGGAGAGAGTGTGAGCTTCCCTGCTGATCCACGTCTAATTGGCTGGCTCTGCAGTTTGTCGAGTCCTGTCCTGTGGCTGTTCTTCAGTGCCCATTCACACCTTTCACCAACATCCCCGCAGGTGGAGTGTGAAATCCATTTGTTTCAAGGCAGGAACCAAAGCGCTCTCTACCCTGTGACAGACCATTATGTCTACAGCTCCAGACAGTTCCTATTGAGCTGAGCAGATATAACTCAACGGTATAAGTCAAGCGGCTAATGGCGAATCATTAGAGAAACTTCATCCTCAGAAACGCAGCATGTTTCTGCCTTGTTGCGATGGCCACCCATTGTTCCCACGTTGTTCCAGTGATAAGCAGACAATTAGTGGTTCGACTAAGCATCAGTAGAGGTCATGAATCATGAAGTTGCATCATGTCAGCCTGGTTCAACTTGGCCAGTGCAAAATGACCCCTTAAGAAGTTAGTTTAATAGCAGTGCTTTCACTGTGCACTTCACATTTTATAAGCTCCACCATTGAAAATGACATAAATAGGTCTTTACTCAACAGTCAAGGAGGCGCATTAAAGCAGTGCTCTGTTCTTATAACATGGTAAATGAATGAACTTCTGAAGCTTTTTACAGCTTTTTAGCCTTGAACAAAAGACTCTGCCATTGAGAACCACTGATTACCTGAAAGCTGAACTCAACTGCTGGTAAACACCAGGTTTGTTTGTGACTCTTTGTTACAGACATAACCATTAGCATGTTCTGAAGACATCCGGGATTGGCCAGTCCTCTGAGGCTTTGTGGGAAGATTTAGTGCCAAATGCAAAAAGTTTTGCCTCCTGACTGGGGAATAGTACAGTTCTTGAGAATGAGGAATTCAAAATGCCAAATCACCACAGTTAGGGCACCACCTGTCTCTGGTGTGCCCTGGTAATTATTTTGCATCACCACTTTAAATTTCTGCCCACCGAGATGACATTAGCATAAAGCAGGAAGGGCTCTGCATACGCTCGATGAGGCACTTGGCTGATTGCATGTCTATCCTGACCCCCGTGTCCAACACACAACTAGCGGAAGCGGTCCAGATAATAATGAACCCATAGGATGTTTTCTGGCTGCTCACAAATAAACAAAGGGCTCAAATGTTAGACTTTGTATAAATTAGCATTAATGACTTCATTATGTTTCTGGACACTGTTCTCTTTTCACAATCAGCACTTCATTAAATGGCATTGGACACTTAATTGAAGATTCTGTTTTGTTTTAAAAGGTAGTTTGACAAGTTACACAAGGGAACACATGGCCCTCATTTAGGGTAAACATAAATGCTGAATGTTTATGAGCACAATGTGCCAACTAATGTGCTTAAACAAAACGAGAGTCCTTCAGCAGAGATTTTAAACATATTTAGAAAATTGAAAAAATAAAACACAGTATTAGGATTGAGATGTCAGACAAGGTTTGAAATTGCAGATATTCACAGTTGTTAAATGAGCCTATAATTTTTTGCCAACACCAGCATCTCTGCTATGTTCAATCATTAATGCTGTGACATCATGTAAGTCTACATGTAAATCTTTATTTGAAGAGGATTTGCATAAGACTAACATCGCACCATATTTAAACATACTATGAACTTAATTTTGTGGTGCTGAATTATCTGAACTATCTGAATATTCGTCTGCTATAAGATAGAGAACAAGATCAATAAAGTCAATAAAGCCCAAGTATTTTTGATTGTTTCTAAAAGTATGTCAAAATGGTTCCATTGTTGCAAGCTTGAAAAGAGTATGGTATGTTAGCTACTAGCATGCTATTCCACCTCTTTTCCCATAATTAAAGGTAGGGTAGGAGATCCTGGGAAAACGGTTCAAGCAAGCTCAAAATACACAATTCAAAAGTCCAAACCCCTTTCTTCAGATTGCTTCAGATACACTGTCATCTGAAGCAGACCATTCCATAGTCACAGAAAGTAAAAAGGAAATGTGCTACTACCGGAACATGACTGCAAGTTGATACATGTTTGTTATACATCCAGCGACGTGCCTTGGTGACTGGTACCTTATATCCTTTTATCGATATGGGTTTCCTAGGTCTCACTTTAATTTAGTTTTTGCACCTTTGCCCATTGTACTTAATCTCTTCATGCTTCTTTACTGAGGTGTAAGGCTGATTGTATTAATGAAAGAACCAGAACGTAAAGATTATAGCTCAATTATCTGTCTCTGCCACGCTGTTTGGTTGTAGTCCTACATATTTATCAAAGCTGTGAAATATAGTTGTTATACTTTACTTTTCTGTATTGCTGTATCAAGGAATATTTTCCTCAATGCAAATGCAAATCTTGCTTACAGCACTGCATACACACTGCCATTCTAGAGTTAGCAGTTTGCAGAGGCAGAGGGATCAAAAGCTTTCAATTATTGTAAGTACTCAGAAAAACCTGTGTGAACTAATTGAGCCCTGCAGTCCAGATATAAAGTTCTGTTTTAATATTCAAATCACTAAACACTCCTGAGGCTTCTTATATTGTTCGTTCATGTTAAAGATGTGCTTTGAAGAGAGTCTGAGAAAAGAAATGCATCATTCTTCAAAGCAAACTTAGAACTGTGTGTGTTTGAAATAAAGAGTACATGAGACTGTGTCTATAAATACACTCCCTGGCCACTTTATTAGTACACTTGGTCAATTGCTTGTGAATACAAACAGTAAATCACATGACAGCAGCTCATTGCATTTAGGCATGTAGACATTGTCAAAATTACTTGCTGAAGTTCAAACTGAGCTTCATGACGTTGAGGAAAGGGCATTCAAGTTATTTTGACTGTGGCATGGTTGTTGGTGAAAGACGAGTCTGAATCTTTCAGAAACTGCTGATCTACTGGGACTTTCATGCACAACCATTTCTAGGGTTTCCACAGAATGGTCTGAAAAAGAGAAAATATCCACAGAGCGGCAGTCGTCAGGACAAAAAATGTCTTGTTGATGTCAGAGGTCATAATAGAGTGGGAAAATTATAGAAAGGCAACAATAACTTCAAAAACCACTGGTTACAACCAAGATATGAGGAAGCAGTTGGGGTACTGGCATTTCTAGTGAAGTGTTAAACAATACTTCCTGGATCCCGACGGTGATCCGGATCATCGCTAAAATCTAATCAGTTGTTTCTTACACCCTTTTGGAGATTTCCTGAAAATTTCATCAAAATCCGTCCCTTACTTTTTGATGTTTTGTTGCTAACAGACAGCCAGATGGACAGACAAACGTACGCCGCCAAAAACAACTTCTGCGCCTTGGTGGAGGTAATGAAAGAATGCAATGCAAGCAGGGAAGCTGTACACCTTTTGTTCAGCACAATTTGTATTTCTACCTCTATTCTGGTATCTCTCATTGTAACCGTACAGATGTCTTTGTGTTTTCTATTTGCCTTGCTTTTTACTTTAATCATGAAGGACCATGTAGAATATTTTCCAAAGGTCAGTTTCAATACTAGTCTACAGTCAGTCTGCCTAATAGAGGTGTGTTTCATCAGAGGACTCCTATGCTCCCTGCCAGGCACATACTCGATGCACTTTTGATGTGTTTTTTCTCTTTTGAGAAAAAAGGAAGACTGGTGATAGTGATGACATCGCCCGCAGTCTGCTTCAGACACTGATTGAAGAGTCTATTTTGGCTTCAGGAGTTCTGTCAGTGGGACGCTCGCTCCTGGAGCAGGTCACTGTGATCTTACTGGCATCCACTGGAGCTCACAAACAGCCCCCCTCCCAGTCCTTCTCCACATGTCCTCATAGAGGGATGTGAGACCCCAAGGGAGGCTGCTTCCCAGCCAGGTACCAGCCAATACTGCATCCAACTGCCCTGGTATTTCCATTAACATACTGACAGACCTGATGTGGGAAATAGATTTATAAAGCAGTCACCCCTCTGTAGAAACTAAAATTATTGTTCCAGTTGAGCCTCAACACTTACAATATTACATAATTTTTTTGATGTTTTCTGTTTAATGTGTCCGCCCTGTTTCCTTTTGTGTCTGGCTGTGATGAGATCAGACAGGAAAATCAATAAAGAAAACGCTGTGGTTTGACAGTGACATGAAACACCCATGCATGTCTGTAAAAGTGCCAGTTGTCAGATGATGAAGAATCTGTTGGGAGATTTATTCTTTGGAAGAAGAAATCTTGTTTGGCCAGTCACACTTGCTGGATCAGTCACATCATCAAACATGTTCATGACATTTTTTTCTATTAATTGAATTATTAATTTATTTTTCTTCCATAACAACAATGGATCCCATTGAAAGTGATATGTAAATGTTATCAGTGCTGAAGCAGTAAGATTTTCTTTTGACCATAAACAGTTTCAGAAAGCGTCAAGATTCTCTCGTAGATGTGAAGCTAACATGTTGTTTTTCTTGTCTTTATGGAAAACAGCCCACATCTCGAAGGGCTTTAAGCATGATGCATGACAATGATATTTTGACATTTACAGAACATTATAATTTTCTTAGCATACATGCTGCTATCGTCATCCATAAAACTAGTGTGCACCGCATAAAACAGTTAAATGTGGTGCTGTGAATTTGTTGAATTACAGACATCAAACCTAAATGCTCTCAGTGATTAAAATTTTTGTCATGCTCTGACAGGTGCGCAGTGTACTGCACTTACCAACAAAGAAACTAAAAGCCTCCCACCCACACAACAGGGTGACTTTCAGCCCCACTTTGCTTTGAAGTGAGATTCAAAGCATAAAACATAGAGGTTGGGAAAAGATAAGGAAGTGATTTCCCCCATTTTTTTTATTCTTTTTTTTTTAACATCCATTATCTTTGTTGAGCAAATGCAAATTCACTCTCTTTGTGGTCAGCGGAAGTTCACTTTTCATGATGAAGCCTCTCATCTGCCAATGAGGAAAAATATGGATTTGGACATGGAACATAGGATTCCCTTTGATTTAGAATTTAGTACCTGATGATAAAATTGTGTTATTAATATAACTCCCCAGATAACATGGTAGTACCTGCACTTTTTGTTTATATTCAGCAGAATGGCTGAGTACCTTTGAGGCAGGAGGCGAGGACAGTAAAAGGTTTGTCGGGGGGAGAGCAACTCTAAATAATTTAACCGTTCGGAGAGCCGAGGGTCATTGTTCCTGCATACATTAGATGATTTTGAAGGCAGTGTTGGGGCCCTAGACAGGCTGCATTCTTCTGTAGTTGTATCTGATGCCTAGTCTTTGAATCATCTCTCACAGGCACAAACTAACTCACAGATTACTATTTTTGTTTACTCATAGCTCAAGGCAAATATTTATTATACGGTGAATGGCTGGATAAATGTATGAAAGAGTTAAGGTGGTACGGTTATATTCTCAACCACAATAATGTGCAAAAATAAAGACAGATCATGAGGAAGAGCTTTAAGAAACAAAACAAATTTCTATAGGATGCAGAAGAACCAATGTTTCCATTATCTGAGTTATTATTTAAGATGTTCTGTTTTGATTTGAAAAAGAAAAAAAAAACACTGCTGGGTTTTTTGGGGTGCTACACAAAGCCATTTGACAATCATGATTGTTTAGCTCTAGTTTGCTGTGGCATCTGTTATTCATAGTTTCTCTTGGTACTATCTGTGAAGACTAATATATCACAGTGGTCTACAGTGTCGCGCCACAGGCAGAGGTATAACAACACCAGCAGTGACTTACACACACCTATGTGACAAGCTCCAGCTTCCTATGATCTCTTTCATTTTGCTCCAAATCTCTACCCTGCAGCACTCAGACATACACAAAGGATACAATCAGCCACAAAAAAAGAGATGAGCCCAAACACATATATTTAGAAAATGCTGCCTGCTGTGTTCAGATGAGTGGTAAATTGGTATTGTTATGTTTTTTATTTTAGTCTGATGCGCTTCACGGTGCCTTTGCATTAGTCTGGTGATGATAGAAAAGAAAGAATGAGGCTGGGATCAGTTTAATGGTACTAATTAACCAAAGACTGGGGAAAGGAACATATTATCTCATTCTGGACGTCATGGAAATCTTCATCACCTCTGCTTCTGTTAATTACCTCTAACGTACTACTTTCTGTCCCAGGAGTGAACAGGACTTGCACCTCTTGGGCTATTTTCTGCACAGTGCTGAGAAGAGTTTTAGACTGGTGCTTTTTATATTTAAATGGATCTTCCTTCTTTTCATGGTCAGGAGCAAGGCTGCATTATAACAAACAATCTGAGAGTGCATTTCTTAACGTGTAGATAAAAGACACTTTTGACATAAAAAACCCATGTTAGTAGTATATTGAAATAAATTATGTGTCCATTACTCTTAATGTCTCTATTTTAGCACCAGCCATGACAATATCTCTTATCGACATCCCTCCCATTTATCAAACTGATGATCCATCAAAGGCTTGATATCCAATTAAGATAGCAGTAAGAGCTTACCATATGAATAGTGTGAAGAGGTCAGCTTTTCAAACTGTGCAGTATGTGGAAACAGCAGTGACAGACTTTTGTCTTTGTCCCACACAGCTAAGTAAAATACCTTAAGTCCAGATATCATCATGATGAGCTTGTTCTCCTTGTAAACCAAAGAACAGAAAACAAGTACACATCAAACATAAGAATGATGGAGAAAAGGGGAAAAATAGTGATGTTATTGAATTGGACAAATGTTGGTACCACTCAGGCTTGTTTGGACATCTCTCAAAAGGCTGGCCTTCAGGGATATTTATGCACAACAGTTTCCAGATTCAGCTCAGAAATCCCCAAAACACACAGATAATGAATGAATAAAGTTTGGTGAATAGCAGTGAGTAGCAGTCCTACGGACAGAAATGTCTTATGATGATAGAGGTCAGAGGAGACTGGCCAACTGGTTGGAGCTGACAGAAGGGCTACAGCAAGTCAAACAAACTTCCCTTAAAACTGCGGTGAGCTGGAAAACATCTCAGAATACACATGTCCAAAGTTTAGATACACTAGCGGAGGATCTCATCAGGGTCGACTTCTGTCAGGAACAGAAAATGTGAGGTTACAGTAGGCTTAGCCTTGTCAAAACTGGACAATTGAAATCTGGAAATAGGCACTTTTCTCTGATGATTTTCAGTGCTCCTGAATTTGGTGTCAAATGCATGAATGATGGGACCAACCCGCCAAGTGTCAACAGTCCTCCTTGACATGTAACAGGGGTTTGAAAGCCTCAGTCTCAGTAATGTTGGCGATTATGTGCATCCATCACCAGGTAGCAGTTTATTTATCCTCTGATGACCGAGTCTTCAACGACTTCTACAGTCAGCAGATCTGCATCCAAGAAGAAAATGTTTGTGCTTTCACACACCTGCACGTGTAAAACACTTATTATAAACCTCTTGTAAACCGCTCGCAGCATTTTTACACGTAGCATCACTTTACTAGACATAGTTTTTAATGGTGCTCCCAATGAAGTGCTAAATAAAGATAAAAAGAAAAAAAAAGTATTTTAACATAACAATAACTGTTATAAATATGTGTCTTGTTTGCTTCTCTTTTAGGATGTGTTGTTGTCAGCTGGATGTAAATTACCAGTAGCTGTTAATAACTACCATATTGTTGATAAAGACAAGACTTCAAAAAAGTGTGTCTGTGTTAATTGGTGGTTGAGGCATTAGCATCTGCTTTCTAAGCTGTGCAAACAGGAGCATCTGATTTTAAATAATTAGTTTAAAACTTTCAAACCATTACCTTCAGAAATTTCCTTTGAAGGTGTCAGACATCCTCGGTAGTGTCAGTGGTACAGAGCTTTAACTTGTATGTCCGTGAAAATGAATTCTCTGCATGTTGACCTCCAGAGAATACCTTGTGGCCAGAGGGCTTAATCCACTAACACTAACAATGTGTGCACCAAGCGTACTTTATCACAGGCTACAGTATCTACCTCTCCTCGGGCTGTGGGACCACACTCTTGAGAAAAGACGCCTCAGTGCTCCACTGTAGACTTGGATCACGTTGTCCTAATCCATTCCAAAGCGTAACAACTACATCCCAGGAAAACAAAATTTGCCCTTGGCCAGAGCTGAGGTGTAGCCCATACCGTCTTTTGGACTCTTGTTCTCTGTTTTTGTAGGTCTCTAAAAAGAAGAGCCAAATAAACAAAATATAAACTACAGTCCATCTGATTTGCATTTTTTTAACATTTTTTTTTACCATCTATAAGAGGAATGAAAAAAGAAAACAAATGTATGTTTTAGACTCACATAACAAGCTTTTGGGATTAATCTGCAGCTACAGTACAGTAAAAAGAAAATATGGCAGTGTAGGTATGATGCATGACCCTTCCTGTGGCTTTATGATATATTCTCAGAAGAAATGTGCTCTGTTTAGTGTTTCTATCCTTTTTGATATAATATGTTTCAAGCTTAGCTTTCAACATGTAGGCATCTTCCCAAGCCTGATCTCTGGCACTCGATGCACTACACAGCTCGAGTTTTGCTTTACTACTGTAAGTTCTCAGTACTAAAAAAATATAGTTTTTCTTAAGAGTAAGTTTCGATGCAACCATCTTTCCCATTGGATGTTCCTGGCAGGGTTAAACAGAAGTCAGTGTGCATAGAAAATAAGTAGCTATTTAAAACCCAGGTAATGTGAAACCATTGGAAATAAAGAGCAAAACACATGTTGTTCTCCATCTGTGTTGAATTTAATGCCTGTGGCAGCGGTCGCTTGGGACAGAGGAGGGAAGGATGGTACTTAATCAGCTAATTTTGGGATTTGTATTTTTTTCCCCGGGGCATCTGGTACCAATTTTAAGAGGGGTTTTGGATCAAATTGTGACTTAATCATCATTCAGCTCACTTATCTGGCCAGTCATATCCTTAAGACAGGCTGTGCAGTGAATACTGACATGTTTAAATTGATTTTCATTCTGACGCATTTCTCCAACCAGGTACGTTTTACACATTCTTCTAATAACCGTCTTTTGTCTGGCTTTATATGGAAGCCTATATTAGAGAAAGTACTCTTGTTTACGTTCTTATTCAGTGCCAGTAGTATCTGTTCTTTTTTCTATTTCACACTGTCATCCATTTGAGCCAGTCAGGTCTGTCTTGTATAATACCGATAGTGTACATGCATTATCTGCACAGTTTTGTACGGAAAATTATAGCTGCAGCAACTCTAGCAGTCTTCAGTAAGTTGAATCACTCACTTCTGTTGCCTCCTTGTGGCTCCTCTTTATCGATCGTCTGCATGATTCTCTTCTGTGCACTCAAAAACGACCTGGGATAGAAGATAGAGATAAATTAAAGGCAATGCATTTTAAAGTAATGCAACTGCAGAAGGGAGATGCAGCTCAGAATTTCTTTTCCACTCTTCTTCTCTGCCCATTTCTGCTCCAGTGAAGTTTTGCAATTAGATTGTCACAGCACAGATAGCTTTTGGGTTTGTTACTGTTTTATATGCGGAATGATTTGTCTCATGATTTTATTGTCACTGTTTACTTGACTTTGACTATGTTGATGTGACAGTGTTGTGACTCAGGGGGTAAGAAAGGCTTAGGGGAAGAGCAAATCAGAAAAAAATAAACAGTGTTTACACAAGAGGTCTCCTAATGAATAATTAGTCCGTTTGGTGTTCTCAGAAGATAATCCAATTAGAATTTCCAGTAATGATTAACTCAGTGTATATGAATTAGTTACTAAGACAATAGCACTCTAGTTTTTAAACTGATTGCCAGCAGGACTACTAACATGTTTCTATGATACAAGATATTTTCATAGGGCTTAAACTATCAATATTCAATTATTTGTCCACTTTTTTTTCCTAAAGTTCTGCATATTTAAAAGCAAATATCCCCATTTCATTATTTTTGCTTTCATGTCAACAGAGGATCACCAGTTCTCCAGGGAAATATTAAAGATGTAGCTATTGGATTGTAGATACTGTGGGAATGACCTTTCCTCTGTGTTTGAACCATCCTACTCTCCAAAGCAATGAATTTCGTTTCCATTCCCACATTTAATCGCCGCTGACCATACTTACGGAAAAGTCCTGTAAAGTGGTCTGGCTGCTGTACAAGCATGTTTGTAGAAGCACGGCCAGATTTGCGTTTTGGTCCAGTGGAGTGGGCCAAAACCAACAGATGGGTTGAGCAGAGGAAATGCTCGTGCAGTGTTTGTCCCAAACATCATGCAGAGCGGGTGTCCCTCCTCAGAGACTCACCACTTGGCCCTACATCCACTGGGCTGATGCCAGGAGGGACAGGGATAGTGGGAGGAGTGAGGAACTGAGGGGCAGACAATTGGGAATTTAGATGAGAAGGGGCATTAACTAAGCCAAATGACCTTGTGAGTAACCCCTCCGACTGTCCAGAGCTGCAAAACTATAAAGACATATGCATGCACAGATGCACACATTCAGACAAGCTGCAGATTTTTCCCAGCAGCATTTACTTACTGATGTCATGATTCAGCCTCTGGGAAACAGCTTCTTTTTTTTTTTTCATGCGTTATTCTCAGTCCGCCCCTCAGAGTCTGCTGTTAGCTAAAGTCTGCAGGTCAGTGCTGAGCAAGGGACACGCAGCCCTATCAGTGTGTGGGTGGAAGTAGTGCAAGGGGAACGCTAATGCTTAATACGAGCTGTCTCTCCTCTCCCTGTAAACAGGATATAATATCTGCTCTTCATTAATGATGCAGGCCCCAGCCGCATGCAGCAGAATGCATTAGAGCTTTAATCAGCAGATGTGATTGCTTTGTACTTCGTCTGACTGCACTACGGGGCCTCATGGGGTTCGCCTGTGCTTTATGACAACTAGCTGTCGACAGAAGAAAAGTGAAAGGAATCTGAAATAAAAAAGATTTAATGATATTCAGTCCAACAGGAGAATGGGTTTTACAGGGATGCAGACAATATTCTGTTTTTTATTCTCTTAACTTTAGGATTTGGAGGGAAGCCTGTAAAGAATTCCTTAGTCAATACTGTCATCTGTGTTAGACTTTATTAGTTGGTGTTCTAGTACTTTGGCTTGAGACACCAAGATTCATTCCAAAAGCAATAAAGAGGATGACAGAAGGTGTGAGAGGACCCTTAGAGGTGTCTTCAAAACCTCCTGCGTAAGTGACTTTTCAAACATCTATTTTTTTTTTCCCTAATCTGTCTTCATGCCAAAATGATCAAATATAAATATTTCTCATCAGCTCTGTTTGAGCAGTATTGTGACTAATTGGAGGTACTTTCTGGTATGTTAAGTATTCTACAGGGGCTGGATTTATTTTTACCTTTTGGGACTCATCTGTTTCCCACTGATTTACTCGGTCAGCATACAGACTTGGGGATGACTAAGACGTGTGTTTGCTGTCTCAGCTGTCTTTGTTCTCTATATTAGACAATAACTATATCATATTGCCCTGATGAAGCATCAAACATCTCTCTTATAGGGAATGACATCACCTTTCAGGTCATGTCATACATAAGCAGGTAATAAATTGCAGACGATTTTTTAAAAAAAGACCCAAAGCACCAATGTGTCTTTAAAATGCAGCACCGTATATTTTATTGCACGCTTGCTAACTGCCTGTGCTTCCTTTTTAAGTTTATTGATTTATATCAAAAACAAGTAAAAAAGAAAAAAAATATTTAAATAGTCTTACAGAGAGTCCATTTGAACTGCCATTTATATTGGCAAAAGTTAGGAGTTTTCAAGAT
>JBBBVU010000017.1:9717731-9794125 GCA_037177055.1 Atherinosoma microstoma
AGAGAGAGAGAGAGAGAGAGAGAGAGAGAGAGAGAGAGAGAGAGAGAGAGAGAGAGAGAGAGAGAGAGAGAGATGTATATAAATTTTTTCTCATTATGTAGTTTGATGGTTGGACATGATATGTACTGAAAAGTGCAACGTGTATAACCTGTACTTAACCTGTAATAAAACGTTAATAACAACAACAAAATAAACAACCTTACATGAGACACTTGACAACATATGCCCTATTTTTTAACTAAAGTAGGTTTTTAGTTATCCAGAGTCGCTGTTTCGTATCACTATGCAGGTTTTTAGCCATTTCAAGAAGCTGTATAGGTCAAGACACTGATGTAACCTTTTGCTGTGGTGTAGGACATGCTTTCTATTGAGTTTTCACAGTTAAAAGTTCCTCAGGGCTCCTGTCTTAACCTTTCCTGCCGTCAAAAATAACTTGGCACTTCACAACAAGACTCATAAAACACAGTTTATTTTGTGTTTATTTTGTGGTGTTACATACTGCAGTTGCTCTATGAGATCAGTTAACTCTTTTAAGAGGTGGCAGTTTGCCTGGCAACATAAAACTACAATTATTTAGGGGCTCATCAGCGATTATTGTCTGTTATTATGTCAATGGAACTCATCAGCTTGGTGTGGAGATTACCTAAATGGATTTTGTGCATTAGGCATGATCAGGGATTTATGTGTTGGATATTTGATAGGTGGGGTCAAAATCCTTTCAAGCACACTGTCCTATCTGAGAGCTGCCTGCAAAAATGAAGATAAGTTAGGACTGAATCCCCCTCTCTGCCTTCTGTCTGTCAGCATAGTTGCCTTTTCGCAAACACGGTCAGGCTGATACTGTTTGTTATCATGAAAGCATCTTATTAGCTATGACAGCTTTGGTCTGTCTCTCCATGGGATTGTGATTTAGCCTGAGGAGGTTACAGTCTCTGCTGACTCCTCATGCCTTTACTGTGGCACCACCAGCTTCTTTGTCAGATGTCTATTCATCTTAAATCTGTTTTGACACTCACCTTCTAGTGAAAATCTTTGCACAAAGCAGTGTGAGCTCTCTACTCTCAGGGTTGGACAAACAAATGGATGTGCCCTTAAAACTTAGACATTTGCCTCCCATGCATTATCAGAATAGAGCAAAAGTGGCTCACACAGTTTTCTGCCATGAGCTGATGCTGGATCCTGAAGGCTTTAACGAGAATTTATTGTAGCGTACGTGTGTGGCGCATTCTTACGTCATGCCAGTCAAATTAAATCGTGCCTTGTGCTCCAACGGTACGGGTCACAAACATGAGTTTTTACAAGCTGATATTTGGCCAGGCAGCTCCCTGGCTTCTAATTCACCTGCAAAGTCCCAACAAAGATTCATCCTGCTACTGATTCATCCTTGATGGCCTCAGACCTTTGATTGACAGGGAGATGTACTCATGTGGAAGTTTACTCAAAATAAACAGACAGTGTTCACTTGAAACCATACAGCGCTTCCCTGTCCTCAGGACATGGCTCTTGCCACAAACAGACGAATGAATGTCAGTCATGCAATTTAAAAAAAAAAAAAAAACAGTTTTTGAAAATGCCTTTGGAACCCCCCTTCCCGTTTGTTGCGCTTGGAATAACTCTTTCTTAAAAAAGAAAAAGCATTATTGTAGAGAAGAATTTTATTGATGCTTACTGGACCCTGTTTTCCTGAATGCTAAATGTAGATAAGCAAATTTTCCTGAGCTGATTATCAGCTGTAGAAACAAGAGGGTAGTCCTCAGTGAACATTCAGAAAATAAACTGAGTATTACACAGGGGAGCAGGACTGTTTAGGTTTCCCTCCGTTTTATACTTTCAACATATTTAACTTCTCACCAAGTGTTTTCATATTCTGCAAAGAGACTCCTATTTGAACCAGCTTATCCGTCATTCAATTTGTATTTTCCTGCTCCTCTGAAACTATGATATATGAGGAAAGGAGTGTACTGTTGTGAATTACCTAGAGGTCATCATAACCTTCAACTACTTTTTCAGTAGGTATTCAAATCTATGCAACATGGTCACAAATGTGACTTGAAAAGGCACTGCTTGCCTATTTCCATGTCAAAGCAAGGGTGTGCCTGAGAATGACTTCATCCAGGGGACATTTACATTAGTAAATAGCACAGAACTGACAGGCTATTCTATAAATGAACGAGTATGCTGTCCTATCAAACGGCGGGATGGCTGCTGGTGAGGAAATGGGACGTGTTAGGGGCATGTGAGCTGTATATACCCGATGACAATGATGAATGTTGCCTCCAAAATACAGTATAAGTGATTTTCTTCAGTTTATTTATTTATATATCCCCAGAAATTGGGGCCATTTTTGACCAATCTTATTAGAAGGCTTCTGTATGTGAAAGGAGGATAGAAAGCAGCAGTGAAGGACACTCGCCAAATGGCCAAATGGATCTGGAATGAATGTTGGTCCATGAGAGTGCCTCTAACAGCGCTGGTAAAGTGTAAACAGTGACCCTCTGCACCTCCTGGTCTACCCCTTTGGTGTTATTCCACAGCCAAAATGGAGCATGTTGAGCAACTATGCTAAGTGCAGTGTAGTTATTTAGAAAATTTGAGATGTTCGATCTCATTTTCAGAAGCATTCACTAACTCTACTGTGACTGAGTGTTGTACCTGTCCTTTCTTAGTTGTTGTTGTCAGTCAGGCAGCAGCCTGTGGAGCGGCGTACATTTCAGAAGCCATAGTACAAAACCCGTAAAAATGCCTCTTTACTTCATAAACATGTTTTATAGGCTCTGATGTTTTAATGGTGTTTACAAGGTTTGGATTAACACAAGCATTCTGTCAGAGATGCATGACTGGTGCTGCTGAGCCACAGCAGTCTGGCTCAAACCTGTTTTATGCTCTGATAAAATACAGCAATTATTCACACATTGCCCAGTTTGAGGAATTTGCAGCAAGAAAGTTGCAGTAACCTACACTGGAGGGGGGTGATGAATTCAAAATACCTTCTTCATTTTATCTGTTTTCCATAGAGGCATGTTATTTACTTATTCAGCTGACAGCTAAAAGGCTTCAGTCCTCCCCATGGAATTTCACTGTGTTGTATTTATCAGGCTGAAATTATTAGCAATTAAATTGTTTTTCATTGTGTATTTATTGAGACTAAAGCGCTTATATTTGTGTTTAGGGAAACAAATTTTAACTTTGTGATACTTTGCTCAAAAATGCACATTCAATGATTAAAGCTGAAATGATGACGTGAATATATGAGCGATCTGACCAATGTCTACTCTGGCTTATGGTTATGTCATTTTCTTCCGTATGGCACAAGATTTTTTTCTGATAGGAATGACATTGTTTTTTGGCAAATTACGTTTTTGTGACATATATGACACACTTGTTTGTAAAAAAGTCTTCATGGCCACTATGTTTTGGGATATTCGGTCCTTCCTTTAGATATTTACAAGCCTGAACCGACTGCCAGCTTTTTAAGCTTAAGGTAAAATGCTGAAGAATGTTTATTGTTTTTGTTTGTTTCAGGGTTTTTTTCTTTAGTTTTCACAGTTGGTTTCTCTGTTTTTAGAAAATGCCCATGCTGTTTGTAACCTTTCCCACCTGTCTCGATCCCAATATTCATGCTGTGTCTGTTTGCAAAGTGCGTCACTAGTGGTCAATTCATTCTTTTAAGGGGGATGACATTAGGCTCTGTGTTTATATGCATCCCGTACACTTTCAGTCAGTGTGATAATGTGTTGTGCTGCACTGTACAGCTCCCATGGAGCCTATCCACCCCATGTAAGGGGCTCCATAGATGGGGTGGATATGTTCCTTAGGCCCAGTCCATTAACACATCCACCACTGACCCATAAATCACTGTCCAAGGCGTCCTCAGACAGCCCCGGCATGTTGAAGCACTCTGGCCTTCTCCACTATTCACATATAAACCACTGCAGATAAATGAGATTAGTCTCACCACCAACTTTCATTCCTCCCCCATTTTTGCTATTTATCTGCTCTCCTCATCTCTTCTGACAGATTTTTATTAGCCAATGGCAGATGACTGTCATTTGCTACTTTTCTTTTATTATTTTCACTACATTTGGCTGGCAAGTACAACAAAGGCTGTAATATTGTGCAATTAAAGTTGAATGATCAAATCTCTCGAGGAATCACATTGATTAAAAAGGCATTTTGGCTAATTTAGATGAGAATTAGATTTGACCCTCAATTAAGTGATATCTAAATTTGATTACATGTACATGTGAGACACTATGGCACATAGCCGATCATTTCACTGAGGTCAGATATGAATGCCGTGTGGCTCTGGCATCTCTGCTTTCGCCTGTGCAACAAAAGCAGTGGGCTGTTAATTACTGCATGGGGTTCACAGTCCTCATGTCAGCATGTATTCTGACCTGCTACATATATGCGGGGGGGTTTTTCGACACTGAAGTTGTTGAACACTCTTACACTTATGAAGTGGCCGTTAGCCAGCCATCCCTGAAGTCTTCTCTCTCTCTGTCAAAGAAATGGAGTCATTGCCGTTTTTGTGATGAAGCTCTATCCGATCCCACTGACAAATTAACTCATTAATGATAGATTTAGATTGAACATGTATGAAGAAAACCATTCATCTATTCATGGAATCTCATTTGTCCTGTTTTATGGAGTGATGCTTTTGACAAGAAGGAGCAAAATGGAAAAACCCAATTGTCCAGGAAAGATAGGCTTTTTTTATTAATGCCTTTCTCTCCATCTGCCTTAGAGTTCTACGATACAAAGAATTAATTTTAGGTTCATATGGTACAAGAACATGATGGTGGCCTTGATTATAACTATTGTAGAAGTATGGTATTTGAATTGAAATGCAAGATGAGCTACTTTTTTGTGATTATCTGCCAATTTTTTTAAGCTTTTATTCATTGTGACTCTTGCTCATTTTTTTTCTTTGCATATCCCAAAATCCTTGTTGGAATATGGAATAGTAAATGTTAGCACAAAGAATATAAAGTGCTATAGTGGAAAATATTCAATGGTAGCAAAGAATGGAGCTGTTCCTCAATCCCTTCTGGAGAATTGTGAATGCCAACCGGAAAGGGATTGGAAGAGGAAAAAAGAAAAGCTGAAAAGAAATGGTGAGTGTGGGCATGGTAGAAAAAGTGATGAGTGCAGAGGGCTGCTATAAACTGAAAGAAAAGATGCCAACTCATTAATTATGTAAAGTTGAGAGACAGGGAGTGAAGACAGCAGTAAGAAATGGGGGAAGAAAAGTTTTACTCTCCTAGGTTTAGCAGCAGCCCGGGCACGGTTGTACTCGGTTGGCTTCATGCAGAGTGACAACCTCCCGTTCTGTCAACACAAAAATTCAGCATGTCGTCACTGATAAACCCCTCTGTTAAAATGAATATACACACTAGTTCACAGGAAAAGCAGATAATGTGGCAGGGGCAAGATCAGAAGAGAAGGAGCGCAGATTCAGAGCATTTTCATACACTGCTAACTTTTCTCCTCTCATGTGTCTCTAAAACATACATTAACAAGAAATGCTGTTGCATGTAAATTTGGACTTTAATGGAGAGGACCCCATTATTTCTTGCTACTGAGGCAGTGTGCGATAATATCAGCCATTACATTTTCTCAGAAGTCAAAAGAGGCTTCTGCACAAAGAGAGTGCCTCCTTTTTCCAGGCAGTGTGTGACTCTTTAAGAGTGCTATTGTACAGTCATGGAAGTGGTAATAGCTGATCGGAAAGCTACTGAAAAAGATTTGGTTTTGTGTAGAAGTGATGGAATTTAAAATAGTTTAGCAATTCTTGTAGTTTGTTCCTAACTTACTGCTGTCCTTTCTCTTCTTTTGAATGCATTTGTGCAGCATTTGCTTCATGTTTCCTCTCTTAATAGGCAAGGACAAGTTAATCATGATAATTCAGAGGATTTAAGCCTGATAGATCTGACAGCCTGAAGCCTGTTTAATAGCTTATTCCGAGAATGGAATGGGATCTTTTTAAAGCAAAATGTCTTCTTAGTCTGAAATAACTGTCATTACACTAGAGACGTTATCTGGTGGTAGTTTTCCTAATATCTTTCCAATTATGTCTTGCTCTTTGTTCCACCGAAGACCACGCTGTGCTTAGTGTATAGAATTATATATAGAATAGCCAGCATTGCATCATTGCGCTAAATAAGTAAGCACGGTATTCTTGTCAGACTAAATGCTGCCAAGAGTTATTGTATTGCTGCAAAGATTTGATGCTAATGGTTATTAACAGTTCAGTTATAACCACTTTTCTCTTTGCATTCATCAGATCAGTGATTGTGCCTGTGTAGTGGAATTACATCATCATTGTGTGATGTTAATCATGTGTGTTAAACTGTCAAGTATCTAGAGATGAGTTTGCGCTGTATATGTCTGACTTAGCTTCCCACACAATGGACAGGGTGTTCTATTGCCCCTTCCTTAATTTATGTTGAAGAAGGCTCATGTCCTCCTGTGACCCATGATGAGCGAGTCACTGTCATGCTGACTATCTGCTCTCATCTATATCTACATTTCTGACACCAGCATCTCCATCCTACGGTGCTGTTTCTGTGCTTATCTGAATGAAGGAATGAGCAGAAGATAGGATTCCTTGTATCCTTGTTTAAGCATGATATGCAGCACTATGGCCTGAAGAATGTGTGTTTGAATGAGTTTTGACATTCACTTTGCTGCATGTCCAAACTGGTAGCACAGTGCATTATTCACTCATAATGCACTCTTTGTGTAATGCTAATGCTTTCTCCCTGTTCCAAATGCCAATGGCATTTTAGCACACTTGTCACTGCATAACCCAATTTAATGCCAGCCTACCTTTCCAATACTGAATGGCAGTCAAAATGTTCTCCTATATAATACATTTTTGTTTTCTTAACAGTATTAATGTTTCTGCATTCTTGTGTATGTAAAACATAAAAATCATGGGGGGTGGGGGGGGTGGGGGGGTGGAAGGGGACATGCCTATTTAGACGGAGTGATTGTATAGTTTGCAGTGTAGTTTATTTTTATGCTTTCCTAGATGCGAGTGAAAGCGCTTCACTGCTTTCTATTACCTCTGGGGCTGTTTGCAGGTAAGAAAAGTTAACCACTGGAGATAAAGTTTCACTCCTGACTGATCGGTAGGTCAATGACAACGACACAGGGAGTAGCAAACAGATGTTTGGCTCGGTACAAATGCAGCTGAGGATTCAGTGGCCAAAAAAAAATGCTAGCATCTCACATTGTGAGAAGCAGACTTGCTCCCACATTATCAGCATTCACATTACAAGCTCATTAACAAGAATAATGGAGCTCAATAAAAGCAATCAGGCTCTGAAATAAACTACAATTAAACAACCTTATTTTTCCCCATTAGAGAAGGAGCACCCCGCTGGGTTAAAGAAGAAAGACATTGATTCAGTCTCTTCCAATCTGCCGCAGACAGACATCACTGTGCAGCCATGACAGCCGCATACTGTAAACATCACACAAAGACAAACAGGACAAAGAGGATTTTTGTATGTTCCTGTTGTTTGAGGGCTTCATAATGCCTCTGCCATCCTGAACAAACACATCCTAAAGCTTTTAATGTCTAGTTACACTACCCAAACACATTGTGTACTGTTGTTCTTCTGCAGAGTATCATTCCCTCCATAAATCCATCCAAAGCCGCAGCATGAAGTGCGGACTGTAGTGCTCAAACATGTCACAGGGCTTTGCTTTTAGAGCTTCAGCACCAGAAACGGCCTGTCTGCTTAGGAGCTGTAATTTAATTGAGGGATTAGCATTACTGTGCAGGGTATAATATTCTTCTTTCAGCACCTGCCATTTAACCTTGCTGGTGGCGAGCAGGACTTGCAGGAACACAGAGAGGGGTTACCTTTAATCGCCAGCTTGCCCGAGCTCTGAACGGTGGCTGGGGGTTTCAAGCCCCCTTATTGATTCCAACAGATGGCAGAACCAGAGAGAGAGAGCTTTTCCGCTGACTCCATGCCCAGATGAACAGCAGTGGAGAGCTTGCCATGGCTTCATTAAATATTCACTTGCAGTGACAACACACTAAACATTAGGCACACATGGGCAAGAAAGATACAAAAGAACCACAATCAAAGCACCACAGTGCAGATATCTGAACTAAACATAGAGAAATATCCATGAAAAAAGAGATTTACCTCATCCCTCAGCCTTTTAAAATACTGAACCACCAGCAACAATGACTTCCAAAGCCGAGTAAGCTTGATAAGTATAAATTATATTAATTATTCATTCGCAACCTTTTTTTTCTTCAAAGTTTCTTCTCTGGAAAAATTGCACCATTTCCATCATATCTGTTACAACTATCAGACAGTCTTGCAATTATGCCATTTCAGAAAAGCTGTAATCAACACATCCAAAAGCAGCACTGGAACAAATTGTGATGAACCATATAGGGGAATTTAATATGCATGTCATCTTTGCTATGGCTCTGCTGTTATGCATAAAAAAATGACTCTCTAAGAACTAGGACCACCTGAGGATTTGTTTATGTTAGCAATTAACTAGAGGAAAGATGATTGTTGGGCAGGTCAGGAAAATAATTACAGGGCTCAGACAATGTCAGGCGTCACATTAGGCCACATCAAGACCTGTCTGCGCTGTCCATAGTTAAATATGAAAACATGCAAATGAGGCTACGAGGCTTCGAAGGATGCACTTCCTGTCGCACTATAACAAGCTCATTGAGATGCAGTGCCACTAGTATGTGATAGCTGCTATTTGTTCCTGCAGAATGCCTCCTTTAATATGGACTGACATTTCTAGACCTGCTTATTCCGAGCCTGCAAAACGATGTCGAGCATGAAAAGGTTTAAATTGCAGCAATTGTTTGGAATCTTCTTGAGTTCGTTAGAGTTCTAGGAAACCATTATTAATCGCAAGTTTACTGTGTAACAAGCACAATGTTTTATGTACAGTGTACTGAAAATGACTGCAGTATTCGCTCCATAACTTGTCAGTTCTTGCTGGATTTGTGTATGTCAAGCAGTTTTTGTACATGTTCTGTTAGTAGAGCATATTGGGTGAGGACTTTGTGAGATTCTGTGATTACTAAGAGTTTACAATTTGCCAAAGATGACCTACTGTTAAAATGTAAACAATACTCTTCCTAACATTAGAGCAGCTTGTCCTACAACTTGATTTTGTATTCAGTGATCTTATAACGACAGGAGGATGTCAAGTTAAAATTTAATGAGTTGTGTTTTGTGCTGCCTTTTATTTGGCAGATGCGGTTAAACAGAGCTCGGAGCTAATTTAATTGTGCATATCTGTTCATGCTTGATTTTCAATGTGTGTTTGAGAGAACGAGAGACAGAGTGGGAGAGAGAGAGCTGTGGAGATGCAAGCTTTGTAAACACATGCAGCTGTATCCTCTTAAAGCAGGCCCTGTGGCTGTCCTCTCTTTTGTGTACTCCTGTCATGATAAGGGGAAACGAAGCTCTGGCTTAAATGGCAATTTTCAGTTATGTTCTACAGTTTCCCTTTTTTTCTCTTTTTCCTCTGTTTGTGTGCCGGGGGGTGGGGGGGGGTGACTTTTATGTACCAACACTGTGGTGAATATGACGATTTCCAGTTTAGTTTTTTTGTTTGCCTTAAGTGCATTTTTGGCTCTCTTCAAGTTCATTGTTCTGCAGGAGCAGCAGACAGAGCAGGACCTCCAAATCAATTCATCATATTGAAATGACCAGTCAGTAACTATTGTTTTGAAACTCATTATGTTGAGTTGTGTCTTTGTGTTTCTTTAAAGCAGGGACTTTGTCCACGCTGAACTGGAGTCTCTACAGGCAGCTTTAGTCTTAGGGTAGAGTTCCTCTCAGTCTCCCTGCCTTTGTTTGGATGCTTGCCTCTCCAGGATCACCAGACTGTGCAGCATAAATCTGATTGGCAATGCATTACTGCAGCAATGTGTTTTTCTTTCATGCAGAGATAGTAAGTGTAAACTGCAAACAGAGACACACTGCAACGGCAAACAAAAGGGAAGATTTGGAAAGAGATGTTAGAATTTGTGACAACTATATGACAACAGTTGCTCCATTTGATGTAATCAGTTAACACAAGTTCATTTTTGAGGCATTTTCCAAAGTGTGCAACTGGACTAGTTAGGTTTTGATTTATTTTAGCCTGCCATTGTTTAGAACAAACTTCAGAATATTAACTACTGCAAAATGAAAGAATACTTTGTCTGCAGATCTGTCTGTCTGTCGGTCTGTCCTTGAATTGCAAACCTTCAGGTCCAAGAAATTTACATGCAGCAATCAGCATTGCTGGTGTATAAATGTTGGTCAGGTCACCAGTCTACCACAGGGCCAACATTCTCACAAACACTCCTATAGGGAGAATTTAGAGATGCCAATTAACCTAAAATGCGTGTCTTTGGACACGAGGAGGCCAGAGTACCTGGAGAGAACATGCAAACTCCACAGTTGAATCACCTCCCAGCCGAGGCTCAAACCAGGAACCTTCTTGCTCTGAGGCAATAGTGCTAATTTATTTATAAAAATGCCATGTGTGGCCAAATGTGGCAACATGTAAAACAGTTCAGAATTATACCTGGCAAAAAGCTAATTGTTTCTCTTTTAGCACATAAAGTGTGTCAATATGTTTTAGGACTTATTAAGAGATGCTGGCAAAAAGGAGAAACCTCTGTCAATTCTCTAACTTGATTTAGTGGACTAAAGGAGAAAAGGATGACTTTATTCTTATCATTTCAACATTATTCTGGAAATTGTATTTCACAACATTCCCCTGATATGCCTTTAAAGACATGATGCCCATCTTGACAGACGATCCTTCAGTCGACTCTGCTTTAACATCAAATCGTGTTTTGCAGAGTTTAATACAGTAGTTAAAATTTTGCATTAGAAGAAAAACGGAATCCAGGTATTCTGAGAGGGAAAACTTTATAACATTTGTGTGTTTTTAACATTAAGTTTAAGCAAAATCCTGATGTTTCTACCAGAAATGTAACCTAGCTTGAAGTTTAATATGTTTAACTTTGCCCTTTTGGACTTACTAACATTGCCACAAATGAGATTAAGGCTGTTTTTTTGGAGCTGAAAATTATGATTATTTTTATCACATAGCTAACACTGGCTTTACAATATTATATAAAATATATAATAACTTTATAGTTCTGTGCTATACATTTTTATCTTGTTAAGGAGTTGCGAAAACCTTCTAGAGAGGACGTTTAGGTCAATTAGGTTCCCAAAAGAACCCAACACAGCTACTTTTTTCATAATACACAATCAGTGGACACTTCTTTTATTAAATCCCAGCTTAAATAGAGAGATGGTGTCCTCTTTTTCAATGCTTCATTTGTCCTAATACTCTTTTAAATGGGTTCCGGCTATAGAGATGGACAAGTATTCTTGTGGAACTGCAATGTGCGATAAGTAGCCTCTCATTTGACCGTCCTTGCAGGCCAATTATAAAGCTGTAATAGGGCAACACCTCCTCAGTTTTTCTGTTATTGAACCCCACTGGTCTCTCCCTCAGTTTCTCTTTTTGTCTCTGTCATTTTCCCTCATTTTCCTTCCTTTTCTGTCTTCCTCTCTCTCCCCCTGCGGCAAAGAGTAGAGAGGGCAGGCGTGGTGATGGCCAGCCCTCGTGTCCTTTAGTGTCCGATAACAGAGCCTTCCCATCAGCTGCCTGCCTCAGCCAAGCAAGGCCTGGCTAATGGATTTGGCTGGCAGGCATACATCCCTTCTTCCCAACTGAGCCACCCCGCTCTCTCTCACACCTCTCAATTATTCAGTCTCCACTTCTATGCAAATGGTTTCTTATTGAGGAAAAACCTGCCATTATTTTCATCTGGTTGTTATGTGTGCTGATGCGTGGGACTCCCGAGACTTGTCGGCTGTGACATATGGTGCAGCCGGTGAGATGGAGGATGCTGCCTACTTGCCAATCCCTCATCTCCTTCTAGACGAAGCTCCATCAGACCTGAACCATTAGAGGCTGATCTATCGAAGTGCCGTTAACAAGTGGTAACACTCTAGCAGTTCCCTAGCAACCGCCGCAAGCGCTGCTCTTTCACTGTAATGCTCAGTTGCTTAGCTACGGAGACTGACAAAACTACACATGGCTGATGGAGTCAAGGGCCACAATCTACTCGTATCATACCAGAACTGACCAGTAAATAAAAACATGCAGGAATGTATTGGACAATGACATCCTCTTATCCAAGAAATCTTTTTCAGAACATTATAAGCATCATATTCTATGTAGTTGCCAAAAACTCCCTCACATCAGTGTTTTACAGTGTATTAACCCAACACCTGACATTTGAACTGAAATGATTGCATGCATAGTGGAAAGCTTGCATGTGCTTGATTGCATTTGTGTATGGGTTTTACTCCTTGGAGTCAGAGGGTGAATGAAGGGCAGTGGGTTGCAGGGGAGGAGAGGATGGGGTGACGGTTTTGGAGGGCTGTGTAATTAAAGCACATAAAACAGCTAGGCTCGCCAGCAGCAGGAAGGTGTGCTGCTGATTTAGTCCTTCCCCTCCATGCAGGCCACCTGTTAAAGGATTTATTTCCCAGGTCAGCGGTGGGTGCCTGACAACCTGCTTCTACTCTCTCGGCACTGGGGGAAGGCAGCAGAAGTGAGGGGAAGGAAGGGGTTACTTACTGTATGGAAAGACAACTTTTGCTTCTCATTTGGAATTGCAGCCTCCAGTAAAGGATGATGTAGGAAACATTTCAGAGACATATTTTCAGAGGTGTTGAAGGTCTTAGGAAATATAGAGTTTCCTACTACTTATTTCGAATAGTGTAGAGAGCAGCGTACAAGTGAGAGAAACTTCATCCTTAAGTCATCTGGGAGACATTGTGCCCTTCCAATAGCCTACCTCAGCAATGTCACACCCCACCTTAGCAGATGCTTAAGGAAAACACCAGCAAGCACATTTACCCCCATTTCACACTCTCATATTTCATTCTCATGTCCACCGAGGTTCCCTTTCCATTTTCTTCTCCACTGCAGGTACTGCAAAGTGAAAATTGCATGTTACCTGTTTGTTTATGAGAACTGCTGGGAGGGCAATATATTTACTAAAGCCAGAGATCTGTGTTTATTTTGAAGATGTCTCAGAGGTAAATTCACAAATGTGTGGTTTGGTTTATGCTAACAAGACCAGGTTAGACACACCCCCAGATGGCGGCATGTCTCTGCCCCGTGAGAGGCAGGCACCGCTGGGCACCACCAGGCTGTGGAAGGACCTGCTGCAGCCAAAAATAATTAAGCACGCTGTCACAGGCTTTTTGCTGTATTCACACAAAATTTCCATCCAAGTCTCTACATGGGAGAAGGCCCCTGCTTCCAGCCTTCTCTTTTAGCAACATGCAAGCACCAACACCCACACACACCCACTGCAGCACTCACTGATTACACTTGATGCCAATGCCAGAGCAGAAGGAGTCATCTTTGATCAAGTGTCTCAGAGGAACAGTGCTTTGTAAACAACCAGTAAGATAAGATCCTCCTTGTGTTGTACTGTTGTTCCTCCTTTGAATATTTGATCAGATGCTGTAAAATAATGCAAATTATACTTAGAATTGCTCAACCTGTCCATGGCTACCATTCAGTACAATTTACATCATCATTAATATACATGAATTTGCATGCAAAGTTCATATATGCAGCTACATATGGTTTCTGTATTAATGATTACACTGTATTGTGCACCAATCTTCATGAAGTATGAATGCAATTCTTTGCCATATGCCGGCACACTGATTTGTTTGGTCATTGTTCCTCTGACAACATGGTAATTAACGTGAGATACAACTGATCATAATAATATATACATTTAATGCTAGCACTGTTTACAATGACATGAAATATTTTTCTTTATTTGCATATCTGCATTATTATCTGTTATGGGTGTGATTGTTAGAATAAATAATGGCAGCAAAAGAAACACAATAACTACTACCTCTGCAGATGCATCAGCGCTTGACAATGATGGCTGCCTCGGGCCTGCAGTCTTATCTTATTTTTAACTTAAGGCAATGAGGTGTCACACATATTTTATTCTACAATCAACATGCCTTAGGTCAGCCTGTACAGTATTTCACTAAGAAATTTTTGGATCATTTTAACAGTAGCTGACTGAGCTACCCTGTAATGGTATACTTGTCTTACAATAATTCATGACAACATAATATGCTTTTTCTTCTGGTTCAAAGATGACATGGTAAAACAAAAACAGTGTGTCTAATGTATGGATGGCCATATAAATCTGATTTATGCATCAAAGTAGTCATACTTCAACAGCCTGTCCTTTGGGATGTGTTTCAAGATCTCAGATGATTTCAACTGTCAGTAACTTCTAGTGTTTAATGAAGTTATTAATGTTGCTTTATCTTACATCTTGCATCTTCTTACCCTCACCTTACTGGGCTATATTATTGTCAGCTGTGAGGCTCTGGAGTATAAAACATATTTTTCTCTCATTTATCCTGAAGTGAACAGGCAGAGTGACAGCAACCTTGAATTGTTGTCCATCTTTTAGATTCTCTCTGTCTCTTTAGTGAGCTGTGGAGAACTATTTTCAGCTCTGCCTGAGCGTCAGCACTGATGTGTGCAATGTTTTTCACCCGCTCTTCATCATTTCATTTCATAACTTGGGTTGATTTACTTTGAAAACGTGGTATCAGGCTGGTATGTCTGTGTGTTTTGGCTGCTTTTGGTGGATTTGATGCTTTGTTTTTCTTCTTCTTTTCCTTCTCCTGAGAAAAGAATGCTTTTTGGATTTTAAAACATTTTTGTTCCAAACGTACCTAAATGTTTTTGTTCCTAACATTTTTTTTTGGCTGTTCCCACAAACGGAGGTTTTTTTTAAAAGAGCCATTGAACTTTTTGAGTAAAAAAGTTTACAATATATTCTCAGAAGCAAAAAAAAAAAAAAAAAAGGAGTTTATACTGTTACCGTATAACCAAGATGACATGTTTTTTTCTTTCTCTTTTCATTTCTCTCTTTTAGTGGTTTTACATGTTAGGCTAAAAACTGAAATCAGATGGTGAGGCATATTTTAAAGGTCACTATGGTAGTAGTAGGCATTTGCTGTATTTGGCAGAAAGGGAGACCTGCTTGTGTGCTTGAAGGCTCTGAGTTGAATTATTTCTCTTAGCTGGCATGAAACTGATGACTGATTGCTCAGCTCACCTTCTCCTACCATGTCTTCCATCCAGCACTAAGGTCCAGCTGTAATTTCTCTTGCTCTCCAGTGTACGCATCAGCCAAAAGAGCCAGTTTGCGCCATTAATTTAGAGCAACTAACAAGTTCTCACACCTCGAACTGGGACTTTGCTTGTGAAAGGACCACACATTGAACCTCTTTTGCTTTGCCAATTTAGCATAGAAGCTCAAATTATCTCATTAAGCCCACATTAAAAAAGAAAGAAAAAAACAAAAGATAAGATTAATGTTCACATAACTTGTAGCAAAAATGCTCCAAAGAACAGGAGGCTGTTGTGCAAAAGGTGGGACAGCTATGAATTATGGGTGCCGGGGCAGGGATGGGATAGGCTCACGTCCATCATGCTGCGACTCTGTGCTCACAGTGCTTGTATGTGATCCAACTTTAAGGGGCCTTCCCATGTTTGTTTAACATATGGAAACATCACCTGGCTGCCTGTGTCATCAAAGCACACCCAGAAGTGCACTTTGCATTAGTCGCGTTAATGCATGCCTGCTGAGAGATAGAGCCTCACTCTCTTATCTCCTGTTTGCTTTCCTTATCCCTGAGAATGTGTAGAGAAGATCAGGGCTGCAGTGTATGCGTGAAAATGGCTAAATAGTCATAGTCCTGTATAAACTGGGATCGACAAACTGCTCCTCTATAATACCACTCAAGCAAAAGTTTCCTTTATGCATCAAAATTCTCACCAAAAATCCTTTGTTTTTTTATTTGTCTTGAGTGAAAGTTATTTATTTCTCATTTCAGTTTTTCAAGGTTTTGATGATAACATGAACACATATCTGTACAACTAGAGATGGGGTGGGGGCATTAATTATCTATTGTTTAAAGCTGAAGGATCAGCAGTTTGGAGAAGCCTGTGCAAAGCTGTGGCAAGGTCAAACTCTGAGTTTAGTATAGTGCTCAGAAACGGACCCCATAAATATATGCATTTCAGCTTTTCCTATTCCACTAAAAGGAAAGAGTTTATATGTGCTGTACTAAAGGCTTCTCCCTGGTGAGACATTTCTGTCGGGGGTAACAAAGTGGGCATATGCACAGCATAGCTCAGCCCTTAGTGCAGAAATGGCTGCATCTGTGATAAATACCCACTGCAAACGGACGGCAGTAAAGCAGGTGGGGAGCCAACTGATGCTACACATGACCTTGTGTTTTTTTTTAGACGTAAACATTCACTAAATCCAGCATTTCAACATATTTCATTTGCTCCTCTGCAAAGATGTGAATTCAAGAAATATTGGAGGAAATTGAGGTAGATGAAAGCAAAGAAAAACCAAAAGAAGAGGGGGGAGATCTGAAAAAGAGACAACACTTGGCCTGGTTCCAAAGGTAAGGCACATTTATTTGTACGGTGCATTTCATACACAAAAGGTAATTTAGTGTGCTTCGCACAAAGACTGGGGAGAAACACAAATAGAGACATTAAAATGAGAGAAGGGGGAAAATAAAATCTTTTACATAATGTATTAAAATGATCTTCATAAAAGCAGCATTAAAATGCAAATAAAGACTAGTAGAAAATAAAGTCTTGAATAACAAAAAAGTACATGAATGTTTGATAAAAGTGTAGGGAAACATGAAACGGAATTTATGAAATGAGTGGCATGTTAACAAGACAGAAAAAAAAGAAGAGATTGGAGCTTATTTCTGGAAATGCTCAAAGTTGAAGCGTGTTAACTTCCAATGTGAGCTTATTCCAGCAGGGAACAGCGTAATGGTTCAACGTTCTTTCACTTTGTTCTGTATGAACTCCAGGTACCAGCTTTGTATGAATAAAATGTTCACCTGATTTTAGAAAATGAGTAGTGGTAGCAGTACCTCACACTGAGTCCACCCTATAAGAAACAAAACTGTGAATGAGCATGTCTTACTCCTGCCTAGACTGTTTTTCTTATTTTAGCTGTGTTTGTATCATACCAAAAGTATGATTTTATTGCAGTTTTGGTGTGGCCCCAATTCTTTGATTCTTCTCAGTGCCAACAGATCCTTGACTTGGATGCTGGTTGAAACTTGAGTTATGCACCACGGAATGGTCAGTCTATAAAAATCTTTGCGTTAGTTTTATCTTTATTTAGTTGAAGGAACTGTTGTTGCATCCAATTATTTACATTCCGAACACGCAGACATGGGAAGTCTGAGGATCTCTTTACCATTTGGAAAGCAGTTACAGGCAACACACAATCTTAGAGAATACTCATACGGAAATATCTTGATTTAACGAAGGACTCAAACTGAGAAGTGTTCAACGGATCAGAGTAGAGTTTATCCACAAAAGTTGTCAATTCCAAGGTTCTCAGATTTGATGATGGACTGGTGACTGGTGGGTAAAGAAACCAGGTTTTTATTTGTAGCAGTGATTAAGGTGATGAGGAACAGGTGTGCTTCAATCCCGTCAAGTGTAGCTGCAGGTAGAGAGGGAGGCCCAATCCCAAACCTCCCCCTACACACTATCCCTACACACACACCCTCTGTTTGTGTGTTCTTGTGGAGGCTCCGGCATATTAAGGGCCATTCCAAACCATGTAGTGTGGAGGGCCAGTGGACCGTTCAGCCCTCAAATAGTGAGTCTGAATCAATGCACACTTTGCAGCTGGTGCAAAGGCTAACCAGAGGAAACAATCTTCAGATTCGAGTTCCGCATGTGTCCTGCATTTTTGTCACACTGACAGAAAATCACCAGGTTTAGGACGATAAAAACGAAACTAGCAAATCTTCCTCTATGCTGAAGTTTGATTTAATGTAAACACAATTATCAGCATTCATTTATCAATTTGATTAGAAATGTCAAACGGGAATGGGATTGAAAGACTTGTGGAGTCACTTAAAAGTATTTGGAAGTATAATGTAGCTCCTGTTGTTGTAATGATTGCTGAATGTATGATGTTTCAGGGACAGTGGGGAAAAGGAGGCAGCTGGTGCGCTTTGCAACCTGTGCACACGCTACACAGGTGTCTTTGTGTTGCCTTGGCGACGGATGCTTTCCTTTTCCGGTGGAGGAAAGAGGGCGCCTCGTTCCTGCCCATCTTTTTTATGCCCTCTCCCTCCAATTAAAGTGCCCTCCGGCGGCTGCAAGTGTGACTTCATTTGGAGTGACACTTGATAGTGAAGGAGTAGTGTGTAGGGGGTGGTTTGGAATTGGGCCGGAGAAGAAGCCGAGCTAGAACGGGAAGTGCAGGGGAAGCCAGGGAGTAGAGGCCAACTAGACCTGGAAGTGCAGGGGATGCCAGGGAGGAGAGGCCCAGCTAGACCAGGAAGTGCAGGGGATGCCAGGGAGGAGAGGCCCAGCTAGACCAGGAAGTGCAGGGGATGAAATGGGGAAGCATGTGCAGGTTAGACGTTAGGTCCAAACAATTGAGCCTTATGGGACTCCAGTTGTTGGCAGTTATTTCAAAACACAGCCTTTTTAGGCTGATCTTAATCACATAATGATGTTCTGGGAGTCGTAAATCAAAGTATAAGATGCTTTCGCATCTAGTATCTCCAGGGCTTTGACTCACAGAATCAATCAAAAGTAAAATGATGTCAACAAAACCTGAATAAAAGCTGTTAAAGATCTCACTTACCTGCGATGTATTGGTAAATAGAAACAAATTTCTCTCTATTCCTACTTTTTGAGGCGAAAATTGGGGCATTAAAGAATTTGAAAATGTTTTTCAGGAAGGGCCTGATAGCTTTAATTCATGTTGGTAAGTTGTCAAACAGAAGTGAAACATTAACAATAATCCTCAAAGAGCTAAAACCCCTTTAAAAAGCATTTAAAATTAATATCTGATGAGAAGCTAGTTCATTTAATATGCTGCACTATTTCCATCAGGATTTTTGCTATTGATTTTTATTTTATTAATTGCAATAGATTAAGGTGAAGTAAGATCTGATTCTTCCACGCCATTTATCAAAGCTATCGACACACAGTTCATGTGTACTGTACAGTACTCACTGTGTGGTAGCTTCAACTGTATTCCAACACGTCTGATTTATGCTGTACCACATGGCCGTGTTTTATATGAGTAATGTATTCCCAGAAGAGCATGTTTCTTACAGTTTTTGGTTGTGTTGCACCCAACACATTCAGTACAGTGTGTATGTGTGTTCTCCACCCTATGAAATATTATGTGGCAGGTGTACCACTGCTAGGTAGCTGCTCCCCGGAGGAGTTTGGTCACAGTTCTGTTTCTTCCACATGGGGCCCTGAAAGTGTCTCTGTGGGTGTTTGAAAGGAGGAATGAATATGTAGGGAGGGGAGAAGAGTTGAGAATGATCTTTTTTCTTTTTTTTCCCCTCATGGAGCTATTTCACAGATACTGTCAGTACCATACCACATTGATGTTCAAGTTTTGATGCTGTTTGTGATGCTCTGTGAGTGTGAGTGCATGACTTGATACTAGCTTTGAGACCAGGGTCCTGTAAGATGGCAAAGGCTGGGTCCATCACAGGATCTTTAATGGAGGTGCTTTGAACAGGCACAGAGAGTTTTTTGGGTTTTTTTTCCACAGCTGCAGCGCTGTAATGGAGCTATACCCCAATTCTATTGAGTGTATATATACATACACACACTGGCCACTTTATTACAGTCATGAGCTTCAGGATGGAAATAAAGGGGATTTACGCGACTTTGAACATGTCATGGTTGTTGTTGCCAGACAAGCTGGTCTGAGTTTTTCTGAAACTGCTGATCTACAGGGATTTTGACACACAACCATCTTTAGAGTTTACAGTGAACGGTTCTGGAAAGAGAAAATATCCAATGAGCAGCAGTTGTCTGGACCAAAATGCCTTGTTGATGTAAGACGTCAGAGGCAAATGGGCAGACTGGTTAGAGATGAAAGAAAGGCAACAGTAACTCAAATCACCACTGGTTACAACCAAGGTATACAGAATAGCATCTCAGAATGTTGCCTGTTCTTATGAGTCTTGATTTCAGCTGCCACTTTCAGATGGTAGGGTCAGAATTTGGTGTAAACAAGATGAATGCATGTATCCATTTAGTCCTGTATCAACAGTTCAGGCTTATGGTGGTGGTGGTGTAATGGCATGTGTGGGTATTTTCTTGGCACACTTTGGGACCCTCAGTACCAATTTAGCATTGTTTAAACACCACAGCCTACTTGAATATTGTTACTGGACATGTCCATCCCTTCATGACCACAGTGTACCCATCTTCTGATGGCTACTTCCAGCAGGATAATGCACCATGTCACAAAGCTCTTAATCGTGACTATGAGTTCACTGTACTCCAATGGCTTCCACAGTCACCAAATCTCAATCCAAAAAGCCCTTTGGGATGTGGTGGAACCAACAAATCTGCAGCAACTGTGTGATGTTATCATGTTAATATGGACCAAAACCTCTGAGGAATGTTTCTGTTGAATCTATGCCAAACAGAATTGATGTAGTAAGAAAGAAAGAAAGAAATAATCTAAATGTTGCGAGAGTAAAGAATTAAACCAGTGGTATCTTGTTTAGCTTTTCTTGCCACTTTACACACAAAGACAATAAATAAAATGCCTTGTTTGTTTCTTTTATGTGTGTTATCACATTGTCAGTCAAAGTGAGCTAATTCACAGAATCGAATGCCATGTTGCTGCTGTGGTAATCTTGAAGAAAACAGTGAATGTTAGGCTGATTAGCTGCTTTGAATCCCTCAGGCCCGCATTATTCAAGCAACTGGTTCACTAGTGAAGGAGATAGTTTGTTGTGATTAGTCTTGTAATTAAACTGCAGAGGCTATGAATACATGAGTAATGAGTGGCACCCTGGATGTGAAGGGAGTTGATAAGTGGGCTGTCTATTTGTTGGAGCTTTTAAATGAGTGAAACCCACTGCAAGTAAGAAAGACGAGGGGTGACCCATCTCATTGCGGCTCTCAGAGGTCCCTGCCACCGGTCTAAATTATATAAACTTACCTTCCTGTTAGCATGGCCCCTTGCTTCTTTTTCTACTTCTTATTTTATTACTGTAAAAAGACACACAGGAAAGAAATACTGGCCATTGTGTTTCTTTGTCTTCACTATAAGCAGATATTTTTGATATGCCATTCTTCTTTCTGTCTGGATTCATATTAACTGTGTGCTTATTTTCACAGTGAAGACACAATCTGAAGTACCTTTCAGATCATGGTTAGATTAAACAACTATTTCACATTCACATGATGGCAGGCCTCAGTCCAGCCGCAGGGAGAGCGCGGCTCATTCAGCATGAGATGTTACAGCCCCCTGCAGTTTTCCCTTATTGCATCCTTGTGAATGTCAGCATGTTAGCAAATGCCTGACAATTTTTTTCCTTTTTTGATATGTGGTAACAAGATTCTCAAAGGCCTTGTGGCATCATATTACTTTGAACTCCAAAAATAAGAGAGAGCAGGGGGAAAAAAAGTCTTTCTCGGTGCTTTGGGGCCATACTTAGGTTTACATTTGCCAAGATTGCTGAGTTTATCATTTATTTGAAAAAGCAGGAGGTCAGAGCCTACTATCTGATTAATAAAAAATATTAGCTTCAGGCTGTTATATAAAACAACTTGGGATATCTTTTTAAAAAACTATTTGGAGCATCAATCCTTACAAAGTTGAACATACAGTAAGGATAGCAGAGTGACAATTGGCCAATCTTTGTCCTAATTCCCAGCCAGTTTATTTCTTACAGTATTAGCAGGCTTGGTACAGTTGCACATGGTACAGTGGTAAATGTAGATGCTTTCTACTTCGAACTAGTGTGTATCACAGGTGTTGAAACACCTGTAGGGAAGGGTCATCAGCCTGTGTTTCAAGGCACATGATTTCTAATTTAGGTGATATGTAGAATTAATTTCTATTTACATATAGTCTTTCATTTAATTGTTGTCATTTAAAAATTTTTTAAAACAAAACTAGTTGCCATTATGCATTTCAAGTGGGATTGACCTGTGCGATGTTAAAATAGCTGACATTTGCCTTTTTTACCCTTTCTTTTTTAAATGATGCTTACTGAATATTGATGCATAAAAAGAATAGATGGGATTTTGGATCTTTGCAAAACAACAGGGAATAATTCCAGTTTGTGGTGAAATTCCTCAACAAATCAGCCAAATGTCTGATTGTTCTCCGCCTGTGTGTCGACTGGTGAACGTGAAAGGCATTACTGTCACACAAATAATATTTACACACATTTTCTAACTATTACTGTCCCAAACACAGACTTGAATGTGTATTTGTAATTACTGTCATTAGGATAATTTGGAGAGTGTGGCACATGTTGCTGGAATGAGAGCGTGCTTAATCTCTCCACCCGCAGTGTCTTTCTCCATCATATCCATATTGGGCACACATGTCTTAATTGAAATGATGGGTAATCGCATCTGTGAAGGCCACATCACTTTCGGTCTTCCTGCAGCTGTGCTACCATAACTGTGTGTGTGTGTGTGTGTAAATCTTTCTGACATTTAAAGATTCATGAAGCCCAGCTTACCAGCTCAAGGACCTGCTTGCACAGAACCCCACTGAATTATGATGTACTGCTCTGGTTGTTTGATGCCCTAATCAGAGAAAAGTTGGGATGCAGCTAAAATCAGATAATAACATCACAGCCTAATGTTCAGCAGCAGAGATGAAAGGCATTGTTGAATTTACATATAGTTTTGTTTTCTACATTCGGTACAAAACAGAGCTTTAAAGGCAGGTTACCTTCAAAGCTCTGGCATAGCAGAGCACCTTGCTGCAAGGGATCCACCAAGTGAACTATAAATATTGTAAATGTCTATTGTGTAGATTACATTCATCTGTTAAATTCAACTTCAGGCAACCTGCTTGTAGTTCAGTGATTCATCAACAGCAGCTCTTAAAGGCTTTTCTTAGACAGTTCAAGTTGTAATCACGTGCTTTCCTCACAACAGGAACATGGTTGATGTTACTCAGCAGGGCAGATTACTCTTAGACACTATACTGGCACTGCATGCTGGTTCCCATGTAATTCCTATAGATACTTCAAGCTGTCAAACCTGCCGATGTAAAGAAACTGTACTGTAACTGTTGTGATAGCAATGCTAAAATAACCTTCCACTTTCATTGTCCAGTTAACAACAAAAGCCCAGAATACATCTTAGCTAATAACATTTTCAAATGAGTCTAATTATTCTAGTATTTTTTTTTTCATTTATACCAACCTGGACTCAGATTAGAACATACTGTAAATAACATACAGTATGTAATTGCAGAGATTACGCAACAAAGTTGTCATTCTACATTACGCTATGCATGTCACCACTCCTTTGTTTCACATCTCCACACATTTCACATTGACTATTTGGCTCCAAAGTTTTGCCTTCTACTTGTGAACGGTTAGAGTCCGGGTAAAAGCATATGGTTAGCTTTATGTGTCGCTAAATACATAGTTAGGGTTGAGACGTATATCGTTGGGCTTACACATTTTACTGCTCATGCTTTGACTCCCGCTATCCCAAATGCTTCCCTACACAATACAACTGCATAGTTTTTAAGTCTAAAAAGTCTTTTTTTAAATTCCTGTCTCAAAAATGGGAATACCACTGTCATATTCACCTTCTTTTTTTTTTTTTGTAAAAGAGTAAACAGTAAGCTGTTAAGAGCAGTGTCACCTGGTACTGTAGCTCATTCAAGCTCAGGGAAATGTTATAGAAAGCCCAGAGCAGCGGAAACAGCTGGCAGTGCGGCTCACTGACTTTCTGCCTCTGTCTTTACTTTGGTTCCATTGTCCCTGCAGACACTACCAGGGACATTCTTACAGCATGTGAGCAGCAAAACAATCAGTGCACCACCAGTGTCCTTCAGCATGTGGCCAGTACAAACTCACTTGCGCACACACACACACATACACATATGCACGTACCTCACCTTTTTCTTCAGCTCAGTAAAAGCCATAAAAAAGAGAGCCAGTAGGCTGAGATATGGCTTTCCATTTAAGTGGTCTTTTCTTTTGCTCAGAGAGCTTCTTGACATTTGAATGCAGCACAGACTATGTGGTACTGTATTTCATGCCTCTGTGGATGTGCATGTCTGTGGTATTAGTCTGTAAGATTCAAACATTTCCTAGTATCCTTCTGCCTGGTTAGATGGTTGGTGTTATCTTTGACAGGCACTGATCAGGTCTTCAGAGAAAATTCCCTCAAATAGTGGACTTCTGTCTCAGAAATGGGTCCCCAAAATGCAGCATGCTTGAAAAGTTAATGCAACTTACAGCAACATAAAAAAAGCTAGAGAAAGTCTCACTATTTTTTTTTCTCCATTAAATAATCATTGGTCACACTCAGGAAAGACACTCCTGTTATATTGCATGAATGTGAGATAGTCTGTCATCATCCTTTTGTAACTGCCCTCCTTTTTGCTCTTTACCCCCTTAGTCTATTTAAGTGTGACAGAACATCAGTGACACTCACAATGTAAAACCTCTTTGAAAGCTAAGTGTAATTACTAAGATATCCCAAATCCATTTTAAAAAATAAGGAATGTTAATGCGGTAAAAATTGAAGAATTGTATCTACTCAGTGTGCAGCAGATGATACCAGGTCTGCAAAAAGCCATGTCTCTTAAAGGAGCATCTACATGCAGTGGATCAGTCTGCACACTCTGTCACCATGACAACACCAGTTCCATGTCCGAGTGGGTGTACACACTTCATTTAGTGATCCTTAGCGACCAACATGGGAACATCTGTGTGCATGCGGAGAGGGTCTAGGCTAGCAATCATGACAAAACGCACTTAACTTCTAGAAATGTGGTTACTCTTGTCGGTATGATGGAATCACAGTTTCAGTATTAATGTCTGCATCGATTTGATAAAGTACCTGCAGCTCAACTGACAATCACATTTAATCTACTGAATTTACAAACAAGTTATTCAGAGATACAATATGAGTGAAATAATTGGGCATATGTGTTCATTTTGAATCAGGATTGTCCAGCTTTTAACAACTACTGTATGTTGCAGAAGAGAAACACAAATACGACACCACACCGACTTTATTCATAAAGCACTTAAAAACAACCACAGCTGAAACAAAGTGCTGCACATAATCGAATACTAAAAACTGGAAGAAGCTATAAAAAATATTAATAAAAGATGAAAGAACAACTAAAACACAACACATTAAGAACAATTAAAACAAGATAAAATAAAGAAACTTGGTCTCGCTGAGGCTGAAAGACAAGTAATAAAAAATATGTTATCAGAAGAGTTTTAAAAGTGGACAGGAATAGGGCCTCTCGAATATGCAAGGGCAGGTTATTCCACAGTTGTGGAGCAGCAATAGAGAATAATATGTTGATATTAGAATCTATTCCCACTGATCTATTACCATCATTAAGGTATTCTTTAATTTAAACATCTTACTAAAGCAGAAATTATAAATCTACATTCTATGACATCATGCCCAGATAAGACCAGCTAAACATGACTGATTGAAGCAATCAAGTGAATATAAAGAAATCAGAGAAAAATTAGCAGGGCTTGCTGTTCTTCCAGGTTCAAGGTGTCTTTATTAATCTCCTTGGGGTAATCTGCTATGCAGCAAGCAGAAAAAAAAACAACAATCACACACATAAACAACAATAAATATCTAAAGGGACAATAATAAATAAGTAAAAAACTGAAAATAGGGCTGCTTCTTCAGTAGAGCAATGGCAGCGGGGATAAAAGAATGCTTGATTCTGTTCATCCTGCGATCCTCCTGCCAAACTGTGGGTGTGTCCGCACAGCATCATGAGTAACAGATCTCAACCCAGTTCAGCTAAAATATAGGAGACAAACAGAGCAGAATTGATTTTCAAACTGCTTAGAGGTAAAATCCCAAGTTAATGCTGCAGATGATAAATATTTCACTCACCTCCCAGCTGTGAACAAGATACCAACATTTTAATTGTGCAACTTACATTTTCGTGGCAGGCCTTTGCTGAGGAGGGTTCATCCAAAATAGAGGAACTCAGCGTGAGTACACAGAGGGGGTGCAAGAGACTCAGTCCAATGGTTGTATCAGTATAGCAATGAGTCCGTTAATTGAAGCTGTCTTCAGTGAAAGAACGTAGAAGTGCTAGCTGAATAATGAGGCAGATGTTGGTGGTGGTCGTGGGCTCGCTCCATCACTGCAGCTCTGCACAAAATTGACCAACAGAGCATCCACTGACCGTACTAACTCCTAAAACCCAAGTTTTCTCAGTAGGTGTTCTTCTTTCAAACCTGAATGATCCCCTGCCGGCTCTGCATTGCCAGGTCTCTGATTTTGCCAAATTTCAGCATCACTCGGAACAAAATTCACCCAGGTTTTCTTGCTCTCCCTAGCTACGTTTACATGGACAGATACAGTATTTCATTTATCCGACTGAAATCAGTCTGATCAGAGATTCCAGTTGACATATTTACATGGACGCTGATAAATTGACCGATCAGTTGTGTGTTTACATGATGGACAGATTTAATACGATCGTAATGCTTTTGACATGTGCAGTGCGTACTAGTTCCGAGTTTATAGTTTTTATTTTGAACCTTTTGGCGTCAAAATGAAATTTAAGTTAACAGACACATTCAGCTAATTCTGCCAGGCTGAGGAGGTGTATTATGATGGCGGATCAGTTAGTAAGTTTATGTCTAATCTGAGGCTAAAACATTAAAATGAACATAGCGATAACGTTAATGTAATAGAGGTGGTGTCAGCTTTTGCTCAACCTAAATGGCAGAAAGCCATTTAGAAACAGCTTCAGTCTTACATTTCCATAAAACACAGTTCTCAGTCTAGAATGTATACTAACACATTTAACTTAATTCTATGCAAATCTCTAAATTTCCCTTACTCAGACTTGAAGTGGTAAAAACTCCCTAGTTGACCACACAACTCTCCTGCCAAACCATAATGAAAACAGTCTTCAAGCAATCAGCCTGGCATTTCCTACAGTCTTAAATTTTATTGGTACCACTAAAACTCGGCATTTCATTCACTTCTTTCAAAAAATGTAATGTACTTTCACACACTTTTTAAAACTGAATGTCCTTATCTTCGCAAAAGTATCAAGTTTTCATCATCTTAAACACACCACACTTACAACCCATGTTTAAGCAGATCTTGGTTGCATACTGTTTCCACTCTGAAAAGCTGACTCTGACTTTCACATCGAGCTTTGGTGAGTCTCTTGAAGTGATGCACTATAATCTTTTTTACATTTTTTACAGGCCATTGAGCACTCAGAAGAGACAGATTTGTGATTGACAGAAGATAGATGAGTCATCTCCATTCACAATAACTGGCACTTCTTGGCTGTAGAAATGGTCTTGAATTAAAACAAACATGGCGAAGCAAACAGGATAAGTCAAAAGACTGGCATTGTATGTTGATTTGCTTAAAATGGGCATGAAATTATAGAGCACTGTATTTACCATAATGTACAGCGTCTGGTACTGACATTCTTCAATCACTACTATTATCATCCTACAACTACAACTCAGGAATATGCATGTTTCACCATGCTTCATGTCATTATAAATAGAAAATTGTTGAAAGCTCCATGTTTGTTTTTATTTAAACTTAAATATCACTGTTGCTGCACCGCTTTCCATTAAATTCTTGTGCTGTACAACTTTTAAAGGAAAAACTACCTGATTTGATAGATTGGGGTGTTTTTGAAGGTGAAATATTCTTGAAAGGTTCTTAACTGTGAAGAGCAGCATGGAAATATATTTCTTCTGTGTAATTCACCACTAACCCACTCTTTAAATGACACTTCTGCAATGTCTTTGTTGTTGTTGTTTATGTTTCTGGAAAAGAACAAAATAAATGGCTCACAGATGAGGTATTTCAGTCTTTCTCTTTATTGATTTTTTTCTCCAATCTTTACTGAAGTATCAGACTATTGTAAAGATTTCCCAGTCATGAAAAGAGACAGGCAGTTGTTGAACAGCATCAAACATGTTCTCCTATATTAAAGAAATCCCATTGTTTTATACAACACTCGGCTGTGTTGTACTTTCCTCAGGGCCAACTTTGATGCACCCACCACTCTTTTTGATGTTTCTTTTTCTTTCTAGTTTTTTTTTTTCCTTTTTTAATTAGGAAACTCCTTCAATCAATAAACATATATGTCTTCATTACTGGCACAGTGTTCATTCTGCCAAAGGAATATTAGCAGAATTATCTGGCTTATAGCATCAGGCATTGAACTTTGTATGGACATTTAATTGTGTTTGCAGAGCTCAAACGAACAAGCAAGCCAGTCTTATTTAGAAGATCTTGCTTAACTGATAAAGTGAAAACATTTAAATTCAGTTTTGGTTGAGTTTGTTAATGATCTGCAAGTCATCATGTGCTCTGCTAATTCTAAAGAGTGGAGGATTATTGCCATGGGTACAGTAATGTGGCTTGATTATTTTCGGCTATTTGTGTATTATAATAGATCTTAATGAGGTTCCCATGTGCACAAATCTGGATGGAGCTGACGGTGTTAATATTTTACCAGTTGGGTTGAGGGTAAGAATGGGATCATTCAGGTATAGTCACACTACAGTAAACGTGTGCAAGGCTTTTGGAATTATCACGTGGAATGGTATTGCAACCTTAAAGTTAGCGCATGCAAGTAAAAATGAAAGATTGATTAGGCTGTGAAGTGCCGGTCCCTTTCTGAAACAGCACAGTACTTCACTTCTAAATGAAGTCTAGATATTTCAAAAGATTTTTTACTTGCTAAGAAAGTGGCGTCTTTGAAGTGAGTATGTCCCTTTGGTAGTTATTCCTCAGCTCTGGGAGAGCTGTGAAATATTTAAGTAGGCTTGTCCATGATGTTCACACACGAGTTCTACAGTTGGCGTATTAAGGGGTCATATTGTGTCCAGTCCATCCCATTCAAGCTGAAAATTGTTTTTCACTGGGGATGTTTCAATCTAGATTTTCTTTTTTTCTTCTTAAAAAGAAAAAACAAAAATTATGTTGTTTTTTCTCCTGATCTGAACCTTTTACAGTCAAAAAGGTGCCAGTGCTCCCATTTCATATTCATAATTGCCTATAAAATTCCCCTGCACAATGCACAGTGTGCAATTAAGAGGAATAAGTGTGTTTGACATTTGAAATTTAAATGTCTACATAATTAGTGTATTTAGTCGGTTCTATAATGCATGCCAGGCTTGAACCGAATTTGGGAGTCCTGTTTTCAACTTCAGCGTGAACCATTAAACCAGCAGCTTTACTGTAGAGGTAAAATGTGTATTTGAAAATTGGCACTGAAGCACAGACATTATAGATTTCCACTTTTACATTTCATTTTCTCCCCAAAGTATGAATCTTCATTACTTCTTCACTGAAACTAATGGCTTTTTATTCAGAATGGTTAAGGCTTTGCAGGACTAATAAAACACTGAACTGGTTCCAGAAAAGTTGGTTCTTCTGCTTTTAGTACTGTGTAGTTCAGGCTTCTAAACTGAATCTGTTTTTTATCATTTCCATAATATGTAATACTCTAGTTGTTGTTGTTTTTCTAATTCATGGCCATGTGTGTCTAATACTGCAGTCTACAGCACAAAGTAACATGTTTGAATAGTCAAGCAAAATTTGTTATTTTTCTGTCACCAGTATCTTTTAATACTTGTTAATATGTACATCTATGGCTTAGTCATTTCTTGTACAAAATTTTGGAGCACATAATCACTCCCTTTATTCAAATTATGTTTATTATTCAACTATGTTTGATGTATTGTTGTGAATCTATTCAATGCTCACTGGGTTCTTTACCTCAGCACTGTACTTGCTGTGTTCTTTACAGTCTTTTACAGTTACAGAAACATGGCATAAATATGCATCATACACACTGATTTTGCTTGGATTCTGACAAGGAATGTAAGCATCCAGAATTCATCATTTATATTTAAATTCATCCAAGGGTGTTTGGTTTGCTTTTTTCAGTGTTGATTGGACCCCAAAAATAACAGAAACTTTAACAGAAGTTCTTTTTTTTTTCTAGAATTTAAGTATAAGTGCTCAAATAACTTCTTGACAACTTTAGAAGTAATGATATTTTTGCACATTTTCTTTTCCTTTAAAGGGGAGAGAACATGCTGTTTGAGTGGCAATGCTTAGTCTTTACTCTTTCAGTTGTCTTGCTGATCTTACAGTCCCCTACCAGGAGGCTGAAAAGAACAGACCCAGTTCATATTCATGAAAACCTGCTAAATCATTTCTGGGAATGAAAGCTTATTAACTACTCATGTAAAAGGGAAGATTAGGACTTGAAAAAGTTTTTGTGATAGGAGGAGCTCTCTCAGAGCCAATTGTGCTGGCTGCATGTTTACCTCAGGAGTTGAGATTTATGTTATAAAGTTTCTAATATCTTCTCTTTTTTCAAAGTGAATGCCTACTTTTCCACAGATAAGAGTATTACTTTTATCAATGTAATTGATTCATTTTCCTTGTACGAAAATAGTCATTAAATATATTTCATCATGACATTTCACTTGATTTTCTGTATCTGTCATCATCTGGGAAATCTCCTGAGCTGAAGAATTGAAACCATGGCGGTGATCTGTCATAGCTTTTCAAACTTTTATTTAAAAGCAGGGGTGTAGTGTATATTTAATCTAATTTTGATTTAGTAACATGTCTATTCAAAATGTTTTTTTTTTGTTTTTTTTTAGAGTTCACTCCAAAGTTTTAGTAATATTACCTTAACTGTTAAACTGTTGTAAAGTACTATGCTGACAGGGCTATATTTGGTCAAATGCAACAGCTGAGATGGAAGTACATGGCTTATATTAGAATTTTTTTTGTTTTTCTTCTGCTTATGAGGAAGAATAGACAAGATTTTTTCTATTTGGCCACATTTCATAACATATGATTGTGAACAGGGGCATGACCAAAGAAAGAAGCCATTGAATTTTTTTTAGATGTGAAAACTTTTTGACCCTACAGTAACTAGCTGTTACTTCCTGTAATATCTGCCCTTAGTTACAAAGTGCAATACTATGTATCTTTCACCTTACACAAACACAGCTGAATAAATATTTATTTGATGTGAAGGTATTGAGGAAACGAGTGAAGACATTCGAAGTGGTGAGAAAAGAACTGTTTAAACTTTCATGAATTCAACAGTAGTCTGGTTTTTGGCACTTGCCCACCCTCTAATTGGCATGTTGCCGTTCTTGTAGTGAAGAACTCCATGAATTATGCACGAAAAACAACTTGCCACGTGTCCCATTATAACCATGTTGTGCAATGCAATTTTCCACCTGCTATTGTGGAAAAAGACAATACTTCAGACGGCTCCATTCTCATAACAGCCCATCCTCAGTTATCACTCAAACTCCTTGTTTCTCACTGCTCCCAAACACAAGATCTCACCATTTAAAGCAACAAAAAGCCACTTGAATACAGTGGACTGCATTTTATCATCCTCACTGGTATTGTGTGAGCATACGAGTTGAAGTTGTATATAATTTTGATCTTTGGCCTAGTAAAACAGTAATAAGCAACAGTTCACATGTATTTAATTGGAAATTGAGGTCACTTTTTCATATTAAATAAACATGAGGGGCCAGGTGTTGACTAAATTTTAAAACAGGTCGCTGAGTTGATCTTAAATACCCTCATCTGACCCAGGTCTGAATTTTCTGCATTCTGTATTTAAGAGTACAGAAATGAAGGCTTGATGCATAAAAATGTAAATGTATGGGTTGCAGTTGATCTATATTTAATGACATAAATGAAGATTTACTGCATAGCAATGGTTAATGCATTTGTGCACTATAAAATGTTCTGCTTTTGGAAAAACAGAAACATACTAATGAAGTATTGCTTCATAAATTCTCGTTAACATGACAGAACACTGAACCCAAAACCTAATGACCTTTTTAAGGCACTCCCATGTATTTTTAACTCACAAATTGAGGCTGTGTTAAATGAAATTACAGTGTACTATGTAATCTAAACGCTTGTAGTTAGTCAGTGTAAACCTGTTTTGGTGAACCTTTCCGAAATGCTCGATGGGTGATGTAGAATTCCTTCTTGTACAGTGCTGATCTGCCCTGTCCAACACTGAGAAGGCCAAGGGTAGCCAGACAGAATATAGAAGATTATGTTTCTGTCAAGTCACTGCTTCAATTGTCTTATTTTCCTGTCATCACTTCCATGATTCAATTAAGAAGCTGCATTCCTCAGTCTGGTCAGGCCAGACAAGGAGATCAGTGATTGACAGGTGAAGACATTGCTATGCGAAAGGGAAGAGTATGGGGAGAGATATGAATATTTGAGTAGGTGGCATAAAAGAATCTTGTAATGATTTCCTATCTAAGCTGCCATTTCATTTACTGAGTAAATGCATTCTTTTCAGGTTGAGCTCCTCAAGTCATCATGATGAGTCATTGTGAGGACAAACTTGAGCATATTTTGTTTTTATAGTGATTTTACAAGTTGTGAGAACTCAGGCTGGACTGCTTACCTCTACGGCAAACATTGTGCTGGTCGGTAGAAATAGTTCCAACTACTCCTCCCTGCTAAATGTAGCATTGCTAAGCTTTGCGCTTTTTTTCCCCTCTTCCACCAGATGTGATCCACACTGTCGGCCCAGTGGCCAGAGGTCATGTGGGTTCTTCAGAGAACAATGACCTTACCTCCTGCTACCAAAACTCCCTCGCTCTGATGAAGGAGCATGGCTTGAGCTCTGTGGTGAGTACAGCACTTTTTCATTTTACTCTCATCTGAGGAGAAATCTGTGTAAGGTCTGTGACCATTTCATGTTTGTCTCTATGTGACAGCTAGTGAGAAAAACTGTTTTTGAAAATGTGGAAAAAGGTGCAGCAAAAAAACTATTTAGTATCTTTTATTTCAAATACAGTTTCAAAAAGCTTTAATCTTCTTTATTTAAACAAAAGAAACAGAGAACAAAACAAAATTGTAATGTTTTGTTTGTCAAAATAAGGCTTTTCATGTAGACTACTTTGGCACGTGTTTAAACGAAAGACAAGTCTTTGTATACAACTCTATATTGGAAATGTGGATAACTATGATGTTATCCCATTGTTTTAGGTTATAAAACTGTGCCCCTTCGTTCATTTTCCCAAAAGTTTGACACAGATTTATGTGTCACTGTGTTTTATTTAATTAATTGAATATCTTGCAAAAGAAAGGTGGTTTTAGATGCTTTGATTCTTGCATGTCTGCTTTGCCTCTTCAAGGGGAATTTGCTTCTTTAAAGGACAGATAAAGGGTTCAGTCAATGCCCACATTGTTTCATTTAACAGCTGGCAGCTAATCATTCATGTACTATCTTAGCTTTTAGTCTGCTGTGAACCTGGCTTTTTTTTCAGGCTGATCTAAATGATTCATGGCTTTGCCCAGCAAACAGAGGTTAAACAAATCAGTATCACACCAAAAAGGTAGAAATCACATTTTCTGTTCCAGCCTACTGCCATCATCAGAGGCCAATCAGTGGAAGTACTTACCAGCAGAGAGAGGAGACATAGGTGACTGCCAGTTTCATTAAAGATGATTGTGACAAACCCCTGCTCTGTTGATGACTTATTGTCACCGCAACAGACTCCTCGAAGCAGCAATTGAATGAACTGTGAAGCCAAATGTCTGAAGTAGTTACAGTGTCTCAAAGTTATGTCAAAATAGGCAGCATGTCTGCTGATCTTGAAACTTAGCTCAGACTGCCCAAGGCTTTGTAGGAAAAAGTGCACCTACGCTGAAGCACTTGGCCCTCAGGCTTCATCACAGGAACACTCTGCCAGCTTGTGTGCTTTCATCCATACATGTCCCAGTCCTCACCCTGTGTTCTAGCACATTCCAAAGTTTTATTTAGTTTAAGCCCATGTCTTGATTTATTTATCCAATAATCCATATATTTATAAGAAACTACGTTTTTGTTTTCACTGGGAGCAAGCTGGATTCTGTCTAATGTATTTATACAGCTGCTTTGTGTTGAGCAGGGCTTCAATGAAAGCAGTGGTGTTCTGTGATTGACTGGCCTTGTAGGATGAGCCTAATCATTATGTTATCTTAGCCACAGTTCATTTTGTTTCTTCTTGGTACAAGGACAACAGAGGGCCTTCGCCAGAACTAAAGAGGAAGCAGTTGTTTCTTACTTCAAGCAAGGATGTGGCCTTGATTCAATTTCTTCTAGCCTGCCTTCAAATGCAGCCATTCTTTAAGAGAGGGTTCAAGGGCTCTTTGCTTATTCTTATTTAACAATCTTGCAACATTTTGTTGCCAAGTGCAGAGGATCCAAGTTTAAGTTATGACCAGTACTGGAGTTATTCTAAATAATCTAAAATGGTATCATTTTGGACTTTGCATGAGAGAAACAAGTCTCCTCCCCCCTTGAAGACGTTTGCACCTTCTAAGTAAGTATCTAGAATGAGCATATTGGGCAAAATGAAAAGAAAATGGGGAGGGACTACAGTTAGGAATCCAATATGTCTGGTTCCCTAATGGGGATTCCAGGGCTTTAAAGAGGAGTAGGAGTCAAAACAAAGCCTAACACAAAATCAACTTGAGCATGAAAGATTAAAAGAAGAAGTGATTGGTAGTTAATCCCTTTTTCTTGCAGCTGAAAGCCTCCCTTAAGGCAACAAAACAGCATGGGTGCCATCGTCATATCAAAATCTTCTACTTCATGTAGCATTCCAAGAGGGAGTTTACAGGGAATACCACTAAATCTCAAGACTGAAAATGCTATTTCTTTACCTTGGGGCAGCACAGTGTGTTTGAGTGAACATTTTACCATTATCCCCCAGAACCCAGAAATTAGATAGGAGAGCTGTTTTTCTATACCTTGATGTTGTTCTGATTTACAGCCCCACTGGGACGGAACTGGGAAAGATCGAAGATGTGATTTTAGGTAACCTCAGGCAATTCTCCCTGCTGAGTTTTGCGGTTGTTTGTGATATCTTAGGTTATTTTATTATCATTAAGTTTTATTATTGGATAAAAATCATTCACTTATCTCTTTGTTTCCATTCGGACAGATGATTTGATATATTTGCCAAGTAAGTTAACGTGTCCAGAGAGAATTTTGGATTCACTTGTAGAAAAATGGTTTGGCTTTTGATAGGAATAATTTGTTTAACTATTGAAACAATTATCTGGTCTTGTTTCACTGGTCTGATGTTTTTATGTTGTATCATCTGAAGTGCTGTTATATCTTTTGATTACCCTTTAGTAAATGCTGTATAACCTCTCTAGACCTCTGTTGATTCAGAATACAGCTGCCAAGCACATGCCATTGGCTTAAGTCCGTTGCCTTTTTATCTTTTTCTGCAGCAATGCAAAAACATATGGCTTGTATGGATTGTATTTTATTGGTTGAGAATCGGGTGAAAATAAACATCATCATGACAGATGAAAAATTGTATTACCAAAATTGCTGTGGGTCCCCCTCCTCACAATTCCCCCATGAGAAACCAGCATGTCAGTGTTGTTTCCCAAAGGCACAAACGCAATACTGTTTCTTGAGAGGGCATATCAAGTTTTTCATAGACATTATTTTTCTTGCATGCTAGGAAGAGATTGTGAGATAGGTGGTTTAGGTTGCAGTTTATACTTGTAGATGTTGTTCTATGCATTGGAGCTTTAATTTATGAGCCTACATGAAATTGTTTAACACCGGAAAATGAACATCATCTTTTCCTATTTGACCTTATTTCATTTAAATTAATGTCAATTTTATTTATGTTACTGTAAAGTCATTTCTAACTTTTTTTTCTATTTTCTAAAGATTTTCTAAAGATATAAATTAGATTTATAAATGTGGAAAAATAATAAAGAAATAACTCCCAGTTACTTTAATAATGACTTGTACAAACTAAACTCAATGCTATCCATCAATATGTATTCCATGTTATAAAACAAGTCAGACATTGATTTAGATTTTTAATTCAACTGTATATTTTACACAATGAAATTACATAGGAAAAAAAATCATGGTTGCCTTTATTTAGAAATGTGTTGCACAAGTTTGAACAGAAATCATTGCCAGTGGGTGGGCTGTATACTGTAGCTCTCAATGAAACTTCTATCCACCAACAAGTACTTTGACCTTCTCTTCCTGAGCAAACTACTCAAGCTGTTTCAGGTTTGACACACTCAGTTTTTCAGATCCTGCCATTGATTTTCAGGGAGCCATTTAAGAAGGGTCCAGTGTACCCCCGCCCCCTTCTTTCTCATCACATGCCAAATACAGTAACGTAGCCCCTTTGAAAGCTTTAATATCTCAGTCTGTAAAAATAGAGCTGATATGACTTGCCAAAATGTTTAGTTTTGTCTCATCATTCTAAAGGAGACTCTCAAAAATGTTGTGTTTTTCGTAGAGTTTTCGTACTTCTCCATCCACGTCTCCCGTTGTTTTTGAAGAGACAGGTTGTGCTATCAGACTGTACTGTAGCTTGCCTTTGGAGTTCAGCTTGAATGTCTTTGGATGTTTTTTTGGATGTTGGAATTCCTGTTGTGCCCACATCCTGGGAGCCTGGCTACAGTCCCATGGACCTGATACTCCTTAATAATGTTTGCAGCTCTAGCCACAGGAGCATGAAGCTGCTTGGATGGTCTTCTAGCCTTTACATACATACAGCGATATCAATCTACACAATAGCAAGTTTTTTTTTCTTTTAAATAGACTGAATGGCTGATGGAAACTTTGGAGAAAGAATTAGTTTAAAACTTAACTATAATGCAATGCTTTATGATCATTATGGATAGCAACAAATTAATCCAAGATACTTTAGAATATGCAAATAAAAAAATATATACAGTTTTCTGGAGAAATTAAGTTTCATTTTGATGATCAATATAGTTGCTAATAGATTTGTCCTCATCAATTATCAAAATGATCAAACGTTTGTGTGAAGTTTGATCTTTATTGACAATGTTATTTTTTTATTTGAATTATTTAACGTCATTCTCAATGTTAAACTGTATGTCAGCTTGCAGACATGTATTTATACGTACTGTGTCTGGCCCCCAGAACAAATTCTAAGCAGGTCTCGGACTTACGGAGGGATTGCCTTCAGATGAAAAATGATAATCAGTCTAAGCTGAGATACCTGCTGTTTAACACAGACATTGAAGCTGCACATCATCTGGAACAAAACAGACTTTAACACCATCACTCTGTGTCAATCTATGGATAATGGTGTCAGGTCACCGGATGCTGTATTGAGCTCTGTTTTCCCAATCATTTGACACCATTCATTCTGTAAGATGAGTAAAAGTCCTCATTTGCATACAGGTCTTTTACATTCATATAGTCAGTGTGTCTGTGTTGTAATAATGTCCTTTGCTCATGTCTTTTCTGCCTGTAAGACTCTTATGCTTCAGTGCTTTTCTCTTTTTTTTATTTTTTATTTATTTGCTGTGGCTGAAAGAGCAGCAGGCTGTCACAGCTCCCTGGGCTCAGTCTGACCACAGCCCACAGTCAGGATGCCAGAGTTGCCGGCTGGGCTTTTAAACATCACACAGGGGAACCATGGGAGCTGTGCAGCTTGTGAGTTGCAGCTCTGGGTTATGAGCGGCATGTTGTCAAACAGCCCCCTCCTCTGCTCAGTGCTTGTTACACTGCAGAATGTTACTAGGCTCCTAAGCAGAAACAGGTGAACAGCAAAATAGGAAGTATAGTGAACAACAGGGGTTTTTATTCTACATGAATGTGTGACTTGCAGTAATGATACCACCTTGCCGATCGATAAGCACATAGAGACTTCCGCAGGCTGTCAATATTTACTTGAGTCAAGATGCATTAAAGAGGCCTAATCGTGGCTGTTTAGATAGATAAAGTATGCTGTGTTATTATTGTGAATTTGGAAACTGTTACATGTATTGGAGGCTTCACTTCACAGCAGTAGCAAAATATCCTATCATGTGTTTGTAATGGTGCCATGGAATGACATGCATATTTTTAACCACATACTGAGACCTGCCAGACACGTCTTCAAAGGAAAAAGCAGTCTCATGATTAAGTTCTGTCAACAAAAATAAAAAAAATAAAAAAAACAACTAATCATTTGCTCGTGTCTTGATGGATTTTGACGATACATATTTTTGCGCAGTCAGACCCTTGGGGTGAAGGCCTCTTCTCCAAAGAGCCGGGAAGTCATACAGCACTTGGAACTGAGGACATTGTTAATATGGGTCCCCTGCTTTTGTTAGTCATGGAAGGCTGCTCAGATTCTACCCTGGAAGCATTCATAGCATCTGTCAGGCAGAAAGAGACAGGGTATGTGGAGGGGGATGCCACCATCTGGAAGTTATTCAGCTTTAGACTCTCTTTTACTCAGAGATCATATTAAATGTCCCTTTTTACTGTGACCCTTGGAAAATAAAATAATACCCAAAGTTTACACAAAGCATCAGTTAAGTTAGATTCTTTAATTTAGTCTTGATTGAGACAAAAAATCACTACAGCTGTGATATAATATAGAGCAAGCATTTTTCTTCTTCTTTTTCTTTGTTTGCTTTTAATTTGCCTTTGACAAGCCACAGTTTGGTGTGTTTCTGGAAGTATTTGTCATTAAGGTATTTCTGGCAGGGGGCAGTGGGTTGGCAGCTGCCAGTGTGGACCGTGACAGGGTCGCAGACTGTATTTAGTGGCCTCCTGTCTGACTCCCAGGCGGCCCTGGAAGTGTTTTGTAGTCATAACACACTGGCTTCGAAGAGATCCAGCAGGGAAGCCACAAATTGCCTGTTGAGAAAAAATGCTGAAAGCCAAGTGGATTGCAGATGAATGGTGTAGAATGATAGGATTAGCCACCCTTCTCTGTGGGCTCATTCCAAGGCTGCTAGGAGCATTAGCTTTCATTCATTTTTGCCCAACGGTGTTCCCAGAATGCAATCCCCCAAAACAATATCATATGGTGACACAAATCAGCATGCACATGCTGTTTGAAGATGATAGCTGATAGCCGCTGCTAAATAATGTTTGACATGATAGGGACAAACAAACCCTGTATAAAAGGGATGAGGGAGCATGCCCTCAAGGTTTGAGATAGGAATACTGTCGGCATGTTGGATATAACCTTGTTTCAGATTCTGATTTGCCTTTTTTCTTCAAAGGCATTTCCATCTGTTTTCTAGGCCAATATGCTTCTAATTATTTATTTTTGACAGTTACATCTATGTTAATTTAAGTCACTCTTCATATTGGAACATGTGTTAACTGTTGTATGTAAAGTACATTGGGAGTTCTTGATTTATTTTCATTTTATTCTATTCTATTTTATTTCCATTTATTTTCAAATACCACCTCCAATGCCTTTGTACTCCATGCATTTCCATTCGGTGTGCTGATTCCCAAAGTGATTAATTAATCTTCATTCATGCACTGAGCAGCTCGTTCACAAACTTAACTACCTGCTTTTCTTCCATTTTTGGTCAATTATTGTCCAGAGCAAAGCAGCTCCAGATTTATTTATATTATGGCTTCTAATTCTAACAAAGTAAACTGTGCCATTAATTGGGTTAGGAGAGTGAGAGGTGGTTTACTGCATTTCTGCATGCACAACATAGAAAGTTTCCATATCTGTAGAACTCTAAGCTGGTTTTAGTTTGGGCTATTTAAGCAGTGCTTTACAGTGTCTGTTTATTATTGTCTACTTCCAATAGTCTACCAAAATCTTTGACTGCTGATGCATTGTGCCTGATATCTCATAGTGTCTATTAAATCTGATACGAAAAGGAAGATCATACAGCAAGTTATTTACACCCTGTTTGGCCTTAAAAAGAACATCCTAGATTTGCTGAGTCTTTGAAAAAGATGAGTCCACCACTTTGTGAAAGACTGGCTGGCAGAATATGTGAACAATTCAATAATAATGTTTCTCTGAGTGAAATTACAAAGAATTCAGGGAATTTTTATTTGCAGAGCATGACACAATTAAAGTAAGAGAAGAAATCACTGTTTGCTGGATAAAGGTGAAAAACAAATACAGAGTGGCTATGATCATCTGTCTGGCCCTCAGGCAGTGCTGCATTGAAAATAGACACAATTCTAAGGTAGAAATTACATTAGGGATTTTGTTGGAAGTTTTAAAACTAATGTTGGTGAGATCAGTTTGTCCCTACATCCGTACCTGCAAGTCAGTCTCTTCCATGGAAAGCAAAAAACATAATCAGTACCATTCTAAACTATGGACACGCTGTTTCATTCAAAATAAAAAAGTATTAACGATATCCATAAAAGCTGCCACCTTCTCTGGCTCTGAATCATTTAAAATGGACTGAAGTGAAGTGGGACAGGGTCCCGTGGTCTAATGAATCAAAATTTGAAATTCTTTTTGAAAACCAAATACTGCTTTGGGCTAAAAAGGAGAGGGAAATTCTGAGTTGTTGTCAGTGCAATTTAAACATCAGTGTGTACTACGGTATGTGGAGCATTAGTGAACATGGCTTGCGTAACTTCTGTTTTGGCAAAATGAATGCTGAACTACTCAAATGTTAGAGCGGTGTATGCTGTTCACCAGGTGACATCGTCAGGAAAAGCCTCGACTATTTTATCCAGATGAGACAGGCATTGTTTGTGTATTACAGCACCATAACAAAAGAGTCAAAGTGCTTAACTGGACTGTGTGCAGTCCACACCTGTCACCCTCTGAAAACATGCTGCATTATCAAGGAAAGCAAAGGATTTTGTGTTTCTATTATTGTCATTACGATCTCCTCTCTTCAAACAACCATATACCTCACAATTTGCTGCAGTGTCAATGGACTTGATTCATTGTGTGGCATTCGGTGCAGTGTTTCCTGGGTGGACGTCTGCACCCATGTACAATCAGCCTCTGAATTGAGGTTGCTTTGCTCCTCCCTTTGTTCACAAAGCTGTCTCTCAGGTGTTGTGTGTAGTGTATGTCCCTGCACTGAGGTGGTGCTAATTTGAATAGTTACAGATCATTGAATACTAAGTGAGGCAAACATGTGGGGTTGCATCTACAGTAAGCCATTCTAAGGTGTAAAGGTGTTATTTTTGTTTTAAAAAAAACAAAAATTTTTTGGAGGTGTAGGATTTACAATTAATTATATTGAAGAGTCAGAACACCTTTTTATGTCAGCATTTTTTAAAACTAATATTTCCAGCTTCATTACCTGCATTTGTCCTAGTTAATTGTTTTAAATGTAAAGAATTTTGCTGCATTTATCAATATTTTTGTTGAGGTTATTGAGATAGCAGTACTCTGGGCATGTTGAATATAACCTTGTTTCATCTTGATTAGAACCTGGCATCTAGGTCAGATAGACAAAAAGTACTTTGCTGCAAAAAGGTGTCATCCCTCCAATGCATACAATTTGTGATTATAACCAAGCCTTTCTGTGACCGGTCATTGTTTCGTAACCCACTTCCACATACACCACAGTACCTGTAAGCATCGACAAAGGTTAATTAGACTGAAGCTTTCCAAAGGTCACACTGCCATTTAAATTAGTCATTTCTGTTTGTCTGATCCAAATCATTGGCAACACTGGGCCAATTAGATCCAATTATACTCACAGTGGTTGTGGTGGTCTGCCACCTAGTCTGAATTAATGACCATTGGAACCCCAATTACCTCAGCGACCTAATTCAGAAAGAGGCAACCGCAGCAGAAGGAGGAGTTTCAGGTTCAGGTAACGGGGACAGCCCCTCCACATCAGTTTCCCTTGATATTCGCTTCATTCCAGGGAAACTTTATGCGAGGTGAAATATTAGGATATGTAAAATGTGACATTTCCACACACCTCGAGAGAGATAATCACAGTTGATGGGGACTGAAGAGGTAATCTCCAGAGCAGGCTGATGTGAGCATGCTACTGTATTGATTATAAGCACAGGAAGCCCATAGCAATCATCAGAGACATGAAACTCTACCTACAACAAAGGCTACTCCACACAGATATTTGAGGATGGAGATGGCAGTGGTTCTTTTTTATGTTAATGTACACTGACAATAATAAAGGCTCTTCAAATAAGTTAAGTACTAAAGCACAGTCAAGCAGTATAAGACTCACTCAGCACTCAGGCTGGTTTCACTCCAGATTTTGTTGCTGCTGCTGTACCTGACTGTGGAGAGCCTCCTGCATATCTATGAGGTTCATATCCCTCTGCGGTACCATCTGAGAATAGAAGCGACAGCTCGCACCTTACTGAGGGACTGTCATAGGAAGTTGTTGATTAAACAGATGTCGCTCCTGCATTACGCCATGAGACAAGAACACCACAATAAGCATGTATTAATTAAACATACCTGAGGAATGTGGGCAAAGCAGGAGAACAAAAGGCACTTCTTTGTGTCTGGTTCACAACAGAAATGAGAGAGAAACCCATTTTGGTTTGACTGAGATCCACCTAAGCGGAGAATAGCTGGTGTCGATTAATGCTGATTAACAAAAAATCATTCAGCGAAGACACAGTGTTGGAATGAGTCATTAGAAACAAAGCTGATTTTTCAAAGCAAGTCCCAAATCATCTGCCTGCAGGGAGGTTACTTCTGAATCTTATTGTTTCTGACAGGAGAGAAACTCGAGAACAGATGGTACGTTGATGGTGTTTTTTTTGTTGTTTTTTTTTCTTTTGTTAGCTTTGAAGTCTTTATAACTAAACCAATACATAAAAAAATTTCAACAAAAATGATCTAGCCCTTGCTTAAAGGTTTTTTCCTCTAGAATTTGCCCATCTGTTTAGAGTTGTGACTGAATCTGAAACACTAGTGTCATCTGATATTTCTTCCCCCACCTGATAACTGCTTTTCCTCTGATCAAAGGGACTGAGCGTGAAAGGAGGATATGAAATACATTCTTGAAGATGCAAATGCGGCATCTCTCGTTGCCTGACAGTTGCTTTTCAGTTAAGTAAATCTCAGCAGTCTTACAGATAATGTAACAGGTTGCTGTCCGTCAGCAGCAAACGCAGTTGAATGAGTTCTTGTTTTCATCATTATAGTTAATTACCATGCAGGATCAGTACAGCTGACAGGATCTGTGTTGTGTTTGTGTTTGTGCCAGTAAAGTTGGACAGAACCCATCAGATTCTCAGTCCCCTCAATACTAAGGCAGCACTTTATCACTATGGTAACACCCCATGTGGCACTAGTTTGTTTGGTCATCCTCATGGCTGAGACTGTTTGAAAAAAGTAAATAACGGAATAACCAAAGGAGACACTACAGTCCATCATGTACAAATAATTAATCTTTCACCAGAATTCTCACTGGCACCGTATTGTGCATTTGTGATTCGCATGGCAACATTTTCAATTTAACACTTACAGATGGATATTTTAATTATCATCTTGTCAATAATGGCGAGAGAGCTGAATCTGTTAGTTCCTCTTAATGCACTTAATTAAAGTTACAAGGCATGATGTGTAACATGAGCCTGCATCATAAAATAATTAGTCTTTATTTAAGCAGGTAAAACACCCAGAGTCAGTATTTTACAGCACAGCTTCCTGGATGTTTGTTCATCAAAGACACAACATGAGGAAACAAATTCTCATTGTGACTGTGTGATTTATGAGCAATGTTTATGTAGCTTTAGCACACATGAATCGTAGTCTTACTAGAGTGTAGTTTATTGTGTTTGAAGCTCTTTCGTCAGATCTTTTCATGTGTGGCTTTTTATGAAGCTAGGTGTTGAACCCTGTGGCGACCTTGCCAGGCCCATGTCCATGAAACAGGAATTTCCTGGTCTATCACAGGGTTCCATTTCAACAAGCTTGCAACCAATTATCCTTCAATCATAGTCCCCGACCTTACAGATGTGTTTGGTCGCAGTACAAGGTCTCTCTATCTTGGTTTGGCACAATGGGGGTGGGTGCAATGTCTTTCTCTACACATGACATGATTTCAAGGGAAAATAAGATAGCGTCTCAGATTAAGATGGATTTCTCTCAAGTCATTAACTATATCTTTCTCACTGAATAAGTGACCATAAATAAAAATAGCAACAAACCTCTCTCAGCAGAGTATTGCATGGAGATGTACGAATTAACCGTCTGGAAAGCCGCTTACCACTTTGCTAACTGTTCCTCTGTGTTCAATGTCTATCCAAATAGAGATCAACACGATTAGCTCTTACTTATTATGCATTCATATAAATAACTCAGTTAAGATGTTATATTTATGCAACAGAGAAAAATACATTAGCAAAAAAAAAGAAGTGGGAACCATGTGTAGAGTGAAAACAAAGTCTGTCAGAGAATGACTTTATTTAAAAAGTACAGAGCTTTGAAAAACAAATCTCATTTAGTTTTTTTGTTTATTCTTTTGTGTTGAGGACTAAATATGACTTTCATCTCAATGCACAGTTCACTATGTTTTTTTCAGATTGTTCATAGATTGCCCTTTCCCCCCCCGTGATATACTGAGCCAACGCCTGTTTTTATGTACTGGCTCCCATATGTTTTATGAAAGCCAATGCTTAAAGTAGTTAGCAGTACTGGAAGACTTGGGAAGGTTTGTGATATTTTGTGCAGTTTAGGCCCTCAGGGTATGAAGAAAGACTGAAATGATGTTAATAAGATGTCCCATCTGTTAGGCACTTTCTGATCAGCATTGTTGGATTCCATCTGTGGTGAGCTTGGAATAAACTGAGAGAGGTCTTAGACTTCATACAAATTTACCCACAAATGTGCTCAAGTCAAAGGTCCACCCTTCCTCATCATTTTGTTATCAAAGCCACAGCAGTGTTCCTTCAGGCTGAGATGAGGGATTGTAAGCATACTGTAAGCAGACAAGCCAGTGTTTATGTTCTCCTGCATATTTTGCTAATCACAGCGCTATTACCCAACACATATATCTGGTTTAGTACCATTATTATCTCCCAAGGTCACGGCTAACGAGGGCTGATGCACTGTGCCTGGCCTGAGCTGATTGACTCACAATCTTACCAGGCTCATTTTAGCCCTACTCAGCAATTCAGGAGCCACTGCAGCACCTTGCACAGTTTTATAAGGGATATATATATTTGGGTGAGCACTGCAGAATTGTTGCTTTGATGCTGGGGTTACCAAAGATGTTTAGTTTTTATTTTGTTTTGGGTTTTTTTTTTTCATTCCTTTTTTTTTTATCCTGACTGCTGCTTTTAGAAAGACAATTAAAATTCATTCCCCAAGATTATTAGTATTTGTGGGGAAAAAGAGTGAAAAGGGTGCAGTCTGCAATAAAGAAGTCATTTCTTTCTGGACAGGTGTTTTATTATCATTTCTGTGTTTTAAGTTGTGATAGATAAAGCATGTAACAGCAGAATAGTGATTTTAGATGTGCAGCTAGTTTCTAATTACACCCCCACCTCCGTTTTCTCTCTTTCCAAGTTAATTAAAAATTATACGACATGTTAACATTAAATCACTCTGAAGTAGGCCTACTGAAATAATCATTTCCTGTGGTAATTCAGAAGATTAAGCATTTCTTTCATTGTCATCCAGTGACCTTAATACCATAAATGTCATATCCACTTTTTATGAATTATACCACAACTGTCAGAACAAAAGGAGATTTTAGATTTAAATTCACTATCAGTGTACTTAAACCCATCTTTTTCTTTTCCCATATAGATCTGCACATAGAGAGCCCAAAGATTTAGTTATCAGGCTGTGTTGTGAATGTGGTGCCTGTCAGAGCAAACTCAGGGGGTGAATCCTTTTTATGCTTTCACTTCTTTTATACAGCTTGTGTCAGGTAATCTCCACATTTCTAGCTTAATATTTAATGTCACATTCTGGTCATAACAATATGAATGGAGTAAGATCTGAGACTCTATCATTAAGATGCTTGCCCTCTTTTTAAAAAGCCTGAGGTGGTCAAAAGGGAAACTTAATCAGTTGATTTGATTTAAAGCTTTGATTTATGAGATGTAAAAGACTGTGTCCGCAATGTGATTTGCAACAGTAACATTATGCATGATGGTTGTGAGTGTGTTGTTTTTAGTGAATTTATGTTTGTGTGTGTGCAGTATTTGTTGCAGCGTATTGCACATATTGAATCGAATGCACTTTTTGATATGCAGAGCATTGAACACAGAAGACTCCAATCAACTGAGATATTGAGAAAGCACTTCATCTGATAATTTCCCAGACAGCAAGTTTTTTTTTTTTTTTTTTCTTTTCTCTGTTTACATGTACTCAGCACAACCAAGTCGTTGAGCAATTAAAAGAATGGGCGCACAACATTTCTCCCACTCAGCGATTCAGTGAAAAGGCTTTATTGTAAAACTGGAGAGAATTATATACGACAGATTGCTTTGCTTAATCAGGACCATCATGACTTCAAATTCCGACCATAAGGAATTATTAGTTTCCCATCTGAACACAAGAGTCTGGCTTTTCCAGCACAAGGCTGAGTCATAAGGAAATGTTTGTATTTGGCATTGAACTCAGTTAAACATAATGACGATGACCTTCATGGTGGCTTTTTACTTGAGTGTTACAGTGATCCATGCTAAAAACTAATCAGGCCATGCTGAGTTGTTTGGAAATTGAATTATTGATGAGCAGGACTTTTAGAAGTCCTATAGTCTGTTCCCATGTTTTCTCTTTTGAAAAAAGAAGAATGGTCCAGAGTTGTTCACTTGAATTATTTATCGTAACAGTGTCTGAATTGCCCTTCTTATAGAGTGATGCAGTGCAGTTTTGCTCCAAAAAACATGTGATGTATTTTGTGCAGAGAAAATGATTTTCCAGTTTTAGCAGCTAATTAATTCTTTATCAATATTCATGATGAACTCCACATTTAGAAAACTGTAATTAGCTATACTATCCTCTGGCCATTTGTGAAAAGTTATCCATAAAGTTCAAATCAAACCATAGCCATAAATCTATTAGTTGACCAAATAGTCTACAGTTGTGTATTACGTTGTATGAGAATAATTCCAGATGCAAACGGCATGTGACAGGGCCACTTCAGACCTATGCTTTGTTTGCCTAGGAATAGAAAGAAAAACGCTGGGTGGATGGTGTCATAAATTCAAGGGAGCCACCTGGCGATTCCTTCAGTAACCTTCCAGTTTCCTCTCAGCCAGCTGCTCCCCATAATCCCAATCAATCTGCAGTGCTATGCTGCAATTCACCATGACCTTGAGTGGCAGGTCGCCTCTCTTTCGTTTTGGATGTTGCTGAGTTTTAGTCCCACTTCGTTCCTTCTCATTTCAAGATGCACCTGTGCCCAGACCAAGATAGCACCACTCTCCAAAACTGCTCTGGGATTTCAATACATGTGACATTTTTTTTATTTTTTTTTAATCTGATATACACACAAAGTATATGGTGGGCCCTGCACTGCTCTTTTTTTAGCTGTTTTCTCCCACATAGGTTTTTAAAAGAAATGCATTTACAGGGATTAACTACATGAGGAGAAACAGAAATATATCAGGTTTGTAATTTGATGTTAAATTATTTCTGTTCTGAAACAGACATCTGACTGAAATATGTATACCGTTAATCTCATGTGCAGCTTTTCAATTTAGTGCCTCAATTCTCTCCGAGTGTGTTTCTTTTTTCCTCAAGTCTAGAGGAGGTTTGAGGATTTGTTGTTCTGCTTGGTTGACCACAGTCAGACATTGTCTGGCCCCGGCTACAGTGGCAGAGTGGCTCTCTTCTTGGCCCTGGTGTGACAGAGCTGTCTCTACATGAAGGTGACCCTCTCCCTGGATCTTCCACTCTGCCCAGCTTGCCTGTCAGGTCCTACAGGCGATATGGTCTATTAAGCACTTTAATGATGACCATTGCCTCCCGCAATAACACACAGTAGACCATTGCTGCCTCATACATCTCTATATATTTGTGATGTTGAATATACAGTATGCTAGTGTATGAGGATATTTTCTCTCGACCACCATCCATGAACAAAGGAACCTAAAAATATAACTTGCTAGTCTCTAACAGGTGATTTTGATTAGCCCCCCTGGTGCTTGGTGAAATAAAAGTCCTTCGGGATTTAAAGATATATACCTTGAACAGGCAATCCCCCAGGAGCTTTTTACACCCTATAAATCCACTAACACCATACGGTTTGCAAACACTTTTTGTATCCCCATGCTTTGTGTTCATATCCTGACCTGTGGTATAAAAGTCACTAGACTACTTGACAATGGCAGCAAGCCTTCGGAAGCACTCCTACCAAGGTTTTCACATTTGTTGATTCCTATTATTCCACCATGAATAAAAGTTGTTTTTATTGAGACCCTGGACTTTTGTATGTGCTGTCTTGAGACTGGTAAAAGGACACCACGATGTTCGGTGGCTGTTGATGGGCTTAGTGTCTGTGAGGTTTGACATGAGTGAAAAGCATTGCTGCTGTTGTTTTCGCATCCAACCGCCCAGTTTCTTGATCCATTTTCATTTTGAAAAGGGAAAAACCACAACTGAAGTGATATTGTAGTGCCTAAATCTGCTATGTTAGTACCATGGTAGTTCAATAAAACAGCAATACAGTATAATTGACTGTATTCTGTGTCATTAGGCATTTATTCCTACGTGATTGCAATGAGATGCTGATTTAAAAGAAAATTTCTGTTGTTTTTTTTTTAACATGGCTCCAATTAATCTTCATATTTACACGTAATTATTGATAGACATAAAAATCTTTGCAACCAGGCCAATTTCAAGAGAGATTGCCTTGACAGACAATTTCGTCACAGCTACAGTATCATTGACTGGGCTAGTCCTGCACAGCAAAGTAAAAATGTTTGTGTTTTATTATATTATGCATGGAATATGTCGTGGAACAGTTTTGATTAAATAGAAACCTTTCCTGAGGGGAGAGAAAAATCTTTGTGGCATGTTTCTAAAGTGTGTGAACATTGTTTGTGTTCTTAGCCTGTTTTGACTTAAAGTTGTGAGAATGTCTTTTGAAACTAACCATTGTATTGTATTTGTAAGCGTTGTTTAAAAACAGTGTCATGTAACCTCAGGGCTTTCTATAAAACTTGACAGAATTGTTACTTTCCACTAAATCTTTATTTCTCATCTTCTAAAGAAACTATAAATAAGAAGTTAAAACTATTCGACAGGTTGAACCTTTAGCTTTCTTTATAAATTACTGTTTTGCCATTTTGTTCAAAAATGTGTTTAACAAATGTTTGCTAGTCTGTCTTGTAAAGGTTTCTAAGCCTTTTGTAAAGTGTCCATCACATTGGTATTGAAAGGAAAAACCATGCAAATGCTGTTCAGAAATGGACTCATGCATCTGGTCTTAAAGAGTTAGTTGCCCAGGATCATTTCTTTCTTTGGCCAGAAAGAAAAGCACTTTGGCTTAATCTTCTTAACTGCAACACATTTTACATTCTGCACTTGCTGTACAGCATCATGATGTCAACAGATTGCATGGATAATACCACCAGAAGCAACCTCCTTTCTCAAACTGTCAAAGGTGACTGCGACCACGTCTTTGCAGTCACGACAAAGCAATTAAAAGTTTTTTCAAAAGGAAAAAAATTGATTGAAAAAAAGTGTTGGAAGGTGATGTAGGCAAAAGTGCAAAACTAACAGATATTTTCCAAGAAGACAATCAAACATCGAACTAACTACTCAGTGTAAAGAAATAGATGATGATGAGTCTGTTAATTACTGTGGAATGTCATGTTATCAGCATGCTGCCGAGAAAATGTCAAGTTACAAGTCACAGAGTGCTCTTCAAATGTCATCTTGAATGGAAAAACATCTTTAAAAAAAAAAGTATTACCAGCATGTGCTGTAAAAAATATCCCTCAATAAATGCTTTTGTAGCCTTGAAGCACCAAATAACCCAATCTTTGCTGAGAATAACAATGACCCCAGAATTGGTTATGAGGACTCTGACTGGTGAGAAAACAAAGATACAATATTTTTCAAAAATATTCTAAATTCTGGCAGTTTAGCAGAAAATACTCACATAAGTAGACTTTTGTAAAATGATAGTGTTTCAAGAGACAAAACACAACAGAGGTTTATCTTTTTTTTAAAAAAAAAGGATAAATAAGGTAGTCAAGTCTATGTTTTTATTTATACATTTCACATATAGTTCAATGCACCATCAGTCTCCTCGTCATTGTCGACATTTGTGAGGCACATTACTGGTTAATCTCACATTTAGCTTCTGTCTCTTAATATTCGTCAACTAGCAACCTAGCTAGCGCCATGTCTGCATGCCATGCCATGTGCACACAGGGGAGCTTAAATAGCGGACAGAGCTGGATTGGATGCAGCTACTCTCCATGCTTCTTTTCTGTCTCTCCTGAAACAACAACAACACGCATGTGTGCAGGAGAGTTTTCTGGATGGGCGGTGGAGTGACCCAACTGTCCAACAGGTAGGGCACGCTACGGAGAAAATCCCATGCAGAAACACTGCTGTGGCCGTTAATACTCGATGTTCGCGATATACACATTTTATATATCGTGCGTAAAACTTCTCGGGATACATCGAGTATACTCAATAAATTGCCCAGCCCTAGTTCAAACACAAAAAAAAATGTATTCACCTGTGGAACAGACAGGACTGAAAAAACCTTGTTCAATAATTTTAACTGACCCGTTCTAAAAGATTGGATGGTGATATGTCTGTCAAACTCAGCTGCCATTTGTCCCTCCCCTTTTGCGTGTTCCCCTCTTTATGCACGAGTCGCATGCTCTAATCTAATCTAATCTATTGATAAATATAACAATAACAATATTCATATTCGTTGTTTAGGTTCATTATTATGTTGTGAGGTATTTTCATACCTCTGAATGAGCCATGAGGAAAACATTAGCAAAGGTTAGCGATGCTGCTCAGTGCTCCTGAACCCTGAGGAACAAGCATGTTCCTACTCTGGAGGCATCGCTTCAAAGGGAAGTCCAAATAAGGGGGTTTGGCTTTTTGAACTTTACATTTTCAAAATATACCTTGCTCGAAATGTTTTTCCAGGATCACCTTCCCTACCTTTAAGTAACGCACCTGTGCTCCATATTATTGGAATCTACAGTAACCACTCAGCGCAAGTTTATTAATAATTAACAACTATTTTATGATCACAAGAGCTCACAAGAATTCTTTTCATTTTTCCGGCCCTTGAAGCTAAAGCTATTTTTTACTTTTAAATCACCCTTGTGAGTATTTGCCGGTATTTTTCCCTATTGTCCGTCTTGTGACATCAGTCCTGAAGCTGTGTCTCTGGGTGAGACAGGCAAAGAGAGAATGAACCACTGCCGACCCAGCATACCGAGCTGAGAAGTTATGGACGGACTTCCAGAAGACTGGGAAGCATTGTGGGGATCCCTCCACCCGACTTTGCTTCCTGTGATTGTGATTGGTGTCACAAAGACAGTGAATCAGTCTCCCTTTATTAGTCATTAATCTAGGCCTACCTCTTAAACAGCCCATCAAATTAAGTTTAGTTGGAGTCAGAAATTATTTCTTCATTCCCATGAACATTAATTAATTAACACCACAGTTTAATTAATTCATGCTTCATTTTCCTACATATTTACACTTCCTCACAATACAAACTTTGCTTAAACATCATGTTTACATATTTTCTGTTTATGCTTTAAATGTTCTTATTCTATCTTATGTCGTTTCTCGAATAGTTAAATAAATATATCATACTATTTTAACTGGATGCTGTCTGTGGTTTCCTTGTGTGGTCCCAACGTAAATTCTAACGAGAACTGTATGAGTAGCTGAGACTGATTTATTTAATGATATAAGCTATATAATTTTTGTGGTGATTGTGATTGTGGTGCCCTGAGGTTTCTTATTCTCTTATTTAATGTGGTAACTCGACAGCTTACTGGCTCAAGAGAACTTAGAGGGTTTCATGCTAATTCATTGAAATAAATAAAGTTTTCATTTAATAAAGTAGAGACTACTCTATTTAGACGGCAGTAAAAACAGTAGAACATAGTTAAACTTAAATAAGCCCCACTCGCAATAAGTAGAGGATTGTAAGAGTTGAACTCTTTAATTTACCTGAAATCCACCATTGAAAAGAAGTGGGATGGTCATAGAAATAAAATCCCCATTTGAAAACGACTACTACTCTTCAGCTCTTGTGTGCTGACATTTACACTTTCTCTCAATCTTTAAATCCCATTGTAAGCTGTACCAAGTTCTTTTAGTTAAAAGAAACATTCATATTAAATTTTGTAAGATATTTAAATGCATTCATATAGAATCACTAAATTCATTATCACCTTGTAATAACTATAATTTTTGTGCTACAGCTTTACTTTCATGTTGCCTCATGTCTCTAGACAAGCATACTGCTCAAGGCTCATCAAGAACATGCATAAAACTAAGATATGGTTTCTTGTTGTCACCTTTTAAAAGCCTCTTCATGTGGACATGGTGAGAAATTAGGTCCTTTGTTTTTGCCGTAGGTGAGAATATCATTAGGTCTGTGGTGAATGCAGTAAATGTGAGTAGGTGCTGTCGCCTTTGCTCATGAAACAATGAAACGCGTATGGAAATGAGATGACAGCGTGACTAACGACTTGCAGTGTGAACCACACGCCCATCTCAGCAAAATGCCTGCTCTCTCAAAGTGAGACATTATGCAGTTATCAATGAGCCCGCTTCACATTTGATCTCTTTAAGAGTTGAGGATTTTATTGTAAAAAAAAAAAAAAAAAAAGAAAGTAAAGAGACACCTTGGAGAAGCACTGCTATGCATGCTGTCTGCTGTTAGGCCCAAAATGAGGATAAAATGAATACAAAGGAATCTGTCACTCTCCATGTCCCCCCTGCCCCTAATCCTTCTACTCCCAAGTCCACCTGCAACACTACCATCAGAGCTCAGATCAAAGTGTGGGAGAATGGCCCACAGGTCTGTGCAGAGGGAGAGCTGACCTCCTCAGAGCTTACTATGTCCTTGGTCCAAAGTCCTTATAAGGACCTAACACATTCATTGAAAAACGATTCTGTGCTGTGTGCCTAAAATGAGATTTAGTTTGGATCAGTGATCTTGCTTCACAGGCATTTCCTGAGGCAGATGTCACATCTACTGTGTTGGTTCTGTAAGGACAAGCCAGTCGTCTCATTTGAAAGTTCTTATTTTCACACAGATAACAGATTTTGGAGTCATACATTCTTTATTGCTCAGCAGACTAAATGAATATGTACACATGTGCATAGTGCAGCAAGCTTCATTACTTAAAGAGCTCCAGACAAGTATACACTGTAAATTGAAAAATAGTGTTTTCTCACGCTAATACGACATAGGCCTTGACCCCCCATCCTGCTACTGTTAATTAGTGTTGGTTGCTCTTACCTCAGGGCAAGCTCAGATTTATAGCTTTATGTTGCGGAGAGTTTTAAAGTGAACTTGCACTGCTCGAGCCCATGGAGTACACGAATAAACAGCTTTTCTTTATGCTCTTAGTCGGAACATGGGGATGATTTAAGTATGTGTTTTATATGCTTTGTGACGCTGAAATCTGTTTACGTTTTAGCAAAGGATCTGTAATGAACTTAAGAATTTGACATAAACCATATGATCAACCATGACATTATTATTGCTGTTTGTTTGTTTTAAGCTGTACTTTATAATCCAAACGTTATGATCCACGGGCTGTTCAAACTGAAAAGGAAACTTTGACATATTTGTCAATTTATTAAAAACTGCTTGAAAAGATCAAATTTGAAATTTCATTCGTGCACATTCAGTACAAAGATGAATAAGGCACATGTTCAGCCTACCCGAGCATGAACCCTGGCAGCAGTGGAAAATGTCTTGCCTCCAAACAGAAGTTTTTAAAGAAGAAGAAAAAAAAAAAGAACTTCCAGTTATCCAGGGTTCTAGTTATCTGTCTGCCTTGCTGCATTTTTCTCATGCTTATTTATCACACTCCAGTGTACCTTGGCTCATAAACATGCTGCCTCCCATCTTTTATTCCTCCAGAACATTGCATCACTGGAGTTCACAAAGCCCTATGTATCACTGGAATTGTGCAAGTGGGATGAACTACTGTCTAGTGTTGCAGAACTGAGTGCGATGAAGGCAATCACAGAGCACCCTGAGTTTCTGATAACAAAGAGTTCATTAAGTCCATTTAATTCCCTTTGGACAAAAACATCCCTGCCTTCAAGTCTTGGAGTAATTATTCCTGAAGCACAAGGCCAATGAACATATCAGAGGAAGCAGACTCACCCAGTGGTATACTGTATGTTTTGCCGTACAGTATACCGGAAAAAGACAAACATTCACTCTTCTAATTGGAAAATGTGTCTCTATGATTCATTGATAATTATGTACGTTCATCCTTCCAAGGGGTCACTACAGAGTGCTGCATTCAATGTGCATTTAATGAGGTTGGGTTTCTTAACGAATGTTAGTTTTTATTCCTTATGTGGTGCTGTGGGAAATGTGGTTACGGCCCATTTTTATCATCTTTTATGTTTTTGTACAGATTCAAGATCTACATTCAAATGAATAAACAGAGTATCTGTAATGTTAAGTTAGCAGATTGAAATAATTCCTGAACATCAGGTTAATATAAACAACTTTATCATCAGCAGCAAAATGAGGTAGGGGTGAAACCTCTCTCTATATTGCCATCTTTTTCGCTGACAAGATATGACTCTGTCAGTGTACAATCAATCATCCTTTAAATGCTCTGTGATGTTGGCCTGGAGGCTGTAAGGAGTAGGTGTCTATTGGGATTTTGTGTTGGTACCTAAACTACTGATGTCAGCAAAGAGTATCAGTGTCAGCCCTTCTTTACTCTGGATGACAGGTGGTCTGCATCTAGGGATAATCTTCACCTTTGTATCAACCTTATTAGTTTCAGCCTCCTTGCTGACCAGATGCCATTGCTCACGATACCTTGTTGTTGACTCTTTAGACCCAGTGCAGAACAGCTATAGTACCAACAAGCCCCAACCACACAGCAGCTCACCCATAACTCCCTAATAATATGGTAAAGCAAAATAAATAGTTAATAAAGTGATACATCATTCATTTTCTCTTTAGATGACAATTTCTTGGTTTCTTAATTGCAAGCCGCCTTTATTAGTCTTGGGATGTAAGTGAGCCTCTCGTTACTAAACCAACCTGAGTGAGACTTTTCCACTTGCAGTCATTAGTATGCATAATGCAGCAGACATAATTTTAGTCTCACATTGGTTCTGCCACAAAGACAGGGGGCATATAGCGAGTCACTTGTCTTCATATGTATGCTGCTCTGTCAACTCAAAATTCAGTTGGGTTTTGACTTTGAAGCCCCTTTGATATGGTGCTTTTGAAATGTTGAAGGGCGCCTTGAAAGGGGGAAAAAATGTTTAATTAGTAGCCTTATGTTGGAAGGGTACCATAGGATGGTTTTCACTTTAAAAGACCAAAAGCGCTTTTTTTTTTTTTTTTTTAATTTTCTCTTATTAAATGTGCTATTGAAGTTGATTTATAAACGGAAATGAATGTCTCTTGAAAAATACTCAATAATTGTTATTTCATTTTTCATTTAGATCAGCTACTGGGGAATAGGTTTTTTTTTTCTCTTGCAAAATGAGCTATATTTTCAAATTATTAATAATGCTACACTTCCAGCTTCAAATGCTGCTAATCTCCACGCAGAACGTTTTGCATGCAGTATGTAAATTTGAAAATTGATGCATATCTCAGTTTTACCTTCAACGCAGGCATATATGGCTTGATTTGTTCTGTTTTATTTTCAGCATTTCAGATGCCTTCTCACTTTGATATACTTTACAAAATCATGTTTTGATGGATTATAACAGAATCTTCCAATTCACTCCTTTGATCATATTCTTTATGACCACCTGTGATTTCGGCCTCCAACATGCAAATGATTTATGCTTCACATCATGCACACATGCTCTATATTTCTTAAGCTTTCATTGGAATAATCATAGGCTTAGAGGCCCTAGGCATATTGAATGATGTCTTCTACTCCTCTCTGCAGAGGTTCAAATATTCAAATCAAACATTGTGCACAGAATTACCACAATTACATTTTCCATACTTAGTGCACTCTTTGCTTCCATCGCAGGATTCAATCAAATGCCTCCTACAGTTTATAATGTCATGGCTCTTGTGATAAATACAATAAGGATTTCATATGATCATTATAATCATGTCAGAGTGAAGATTGTAATCAATTCAAAGTTCAAAGCTTTAAAGGAAGCGTATGCCAGATAATATAACTGTCAAATAAAAACTGCTATTAAAGTAATTATTGGGGCAGAAGAATAATAATTAATAGTACTATAATGGCTCACATTGTTGATTCCAAACAATATGAGTTAGTTGCTTTTGTGTTAGTTGAAGAGTTACGTAGCAGGCAAATGCTGGTCTCAATTGATTGTTTCTATAATTAACATGAAACATATCAGAATTAGGAAGACGTTTGACTGAAATGTCAATGTAACATCTTCAATGTCTTTAACAAAGGCATATGTCTTGGTTTCTCTGTCAGCATATAAAGGCCTCAGCCTCTATTTTAGGATTTACTGTCTTTCATGACAATTTTCAATCAGACAAACAAGCCACAAATCTATGCACTAGGTTGTCAATCTAAAGGTCTCTCCATGTCACAGCATTTTACATCAGCTTGAAGAGGAGTCTTGATTTCACCCACTAGAATACCAATGTAATCAATAAGATGTTTTCTTTTTAAAACTGAAAATATTCTGATATATGTTTCCCTGCAGCTGTACAAATAAGGCTGTATAGTGGAGCAGGAGGAATACGTTTTGTTATTGAGTTTACCTGACATGTTCCTCAGCTTCTTATTAGAATCCTGTCAATCCTCTGTGGGTCATGTAATGGTCAGTCCACAGATCTGAATCTATTTTAGTATTTTTTCCTCTGTTGCTTAGTGGTCAGAGATATGATTTTATGTAATACTGAGCAGCAGACCTCATATATAAAGAGCATATCTACTTGTACTGTATGTGCCCTCGCCTCAAACTAGTATCATTTTTATGCTATTTTAAGTTATCTCCATTATTGCTGAGAAAGTGTATTTCTGAATATTAATTTTAGTAGTTTATTGGGGGAAAAATGATTTATTATTCCATCATTGTTCCTATGAAGTGTGTTTATGTATGCTGCAGTTCTTAACCATATAATTTTTTCTTTTTTAAAAAACCTTCTTTTGGATATTGCCCTGCAGTTTTGGCTTTCAGGGTGAACTGTGTTTGATCAACCATATAGGTGGTCATGGATCAATGAATCAGGCAGCCTTCAGTTCAGTATCTGCTTATATTGGCTCCACTGCCTTGTACTATCCACAGGCTGCAGCCTTTACACAGTCTCTCTGCTCACTCATCTCACCACTGTCATTGTTTGGCTGACTGACATGCAGCAGCCTGTCTTTCTTCCCCTACAACTCAGCATCCATTGCATGTGCAGATGGAATCGCTGCTGTGGAACTCAGTGTGATGAAGGCAATAATGGAACACTTCATTATGTTCAAAGAGTAAAATTATGTCCGGCTATTTTCTGGCTGATCCCAGTCTCACTGCTTTCCCCTGTGGACTTGCAGATTTGTTTTTAGTTAAGTCAGCAAGAGCTCACAATTGTCCCACTACGTATATGCTTACCAAATGCTTAAGGGTGTGCTTATTAACTTTCTGGGCCCTGTATGCTCACTCTCCTCTTGTACATACTTCTTGCATAAATAACCTGCAGCTCTTTACTTTATAGTTCAACATGGTGATGACAGAGAGCTTAGAATCAGAAACACATATACACACTAACTGTAGCGTATTGAAATATTAATTGTGCTTTATTTTACATATATATTTGATGAATGAAATATGCACAATACTGTTGTATCATTAACAGTGTTTGTACAAAGAATTTGGATGTTGTTTACTTAAGTGAATCTAATAAACTGAGCATCACATTTAGATTCAAATAAGCCAAAAAAACCAATTGGTATAATGAGAACAGGTCAAGATAAGATGGCTGTTGTATTTTCATATTAAATACTTGCTTCCACAAATTATGGCCAACGTAGTGAAATAGATGAGTGCTGATACAAACAATAACATTGTTATAAGCACTGGTGGGGTTTTTTTGTTTTTTGTTTTTTTAGTTTAGATGGTCATTTCTCCCTTTTATTAGGCGTCATTAATAACACTTGTCATCAGTGCATTTTCATGCTTTATTGCTAAAAGGACAGTAAAGGGAATTCTTCTGTGGATAATTTAGAAGGAATCCTCACTTTCAAAGTGTTTGCTGACAGTATGAACACAATAAGCTGCTTTGGGCAGAGTATCACCGGCAGTGTAATACTCCTTGCACAGCCAGTTATGCTGAGTACTTAGCAGACAGATATTATTGTGATAATGGTTACACTTAATCATGGCAGAAATGAAAACGGTTGGTGGGCCTCGGGCCATTAGGTGCCAGGTTTCCTATCCGCTGCATTTTTCCATCCTCCATTTAGCATAATGACACTCAAACAATCAGTAGTCACGATAGAATATGCAGTGAGGTATTAAGCAGAATAAAAGAGTGTTAATGTGTCATATGTAAATATTCAGATTTGTTACCATGACATGTTCTTCCCAGCAGCAACAGCAGGTAGCTGATTTCAGCAGAGAAACCATGCAGCACAGCATACATGGTTAAGGAATTACAGCATTCAACAAAGAGGATTGTCTTGGATTTGTGTTCTGATACTCTGATATAATCCCACTCTGTGGCAACACTGGTGAAGAATAACTTACTTGTGGTCACATTTGTACAAGGTTTCCCCATGCTGCTGTGATTTATAAGCATAGATTCCATCTGCAAACAGGCTTGGAGGCCTCAGCCTGCCGGGGCAGCACCCTGGGTCCAGTACTATTTACTCAGCCAGCCGAGACGAGGTGCTCCCACGGCAGGATTCTGCAGTCATTGTGCCCATACATGTTTTTTTTTTTTTTCCCCTTTCTGATCTCCTCATGGCTATTCTCCAGTGCCTGCAGCAAGGGAGAGTAAAGCACCTACAGCGGGACCGCTCCATTTTACCGCAGGTTGAGCATCTTTACTGTGTCACTTCCTGCAGCTTAACAAATGACTGAAAGCTGCAGGCTGTCGTGCTTGCAGCAGAATAACAATGACTTAGTTTTATGAGCATTGTCCTTGGTAAACTAGTCACTAGTTGTGATTCTGTCACTTACAATAATTAGACTTCAAATTATGTAAATTATTCCAGTAAGTGTGTGAATTATTAGTAACATTATAGTTAAATAGAAGCATGATTGTAACACAAGTGCAGTTTCTACAAAAAAGTACTGGAGCAACTCTGCGTTGATACATTGCCTGTGGGTAGAGAAGCGGAGAGGAAAGGTGCTCCACTTTAAAGTAACGTGATAGATTAGGGAGGAGCCCTGGCAACAAAATAATTTCCCTGGTGACCAATTTCTGAACACACTCTATGCAAAGAAAATCAGCAACAAGCCAACATGTCAGGCAAAGCCTTATGGTAGGGTGCAGGAGGACATGCTGACTCACTGCTAATGAGCAGCCAGAAATGGAAATAATAACTTGAACGAGGAATCGTAGGTCATGACTGCATGTATACCACTGACTGTCCTAATTAACTCTAGACCTCATACGCTGTAAGCTGAAGTTATGTATACAAAATAGCGTCAACGGTGGCCCAGCGTTGATGGGGAAAGGAAAAGAAAAGATGGGTTTACTTTTGTTGGGCTTAATGCATTACACGCTTTTGCTGCTGAAAACTGCTGAGCTCTTTGGTTGTTTTTAGTTATTGGCTTAAATTGTGCTGTAACAATTGATTTGACCCTGGCAGGCATTTTGTTTTATGTCTAAAAGACTTAAACAACACTGTAATGCTATAGCAGATCCACTGTTACCACTTTTCTAGCCATGTAAGCATGCAACACTAAAGCAGGCTCCATTGAAGTCAACTGGTACAATTACTTTTTTTTTTTGCTTGTGTTACAGCTTCAATAAACATTTCCAAGCTTAAACTCTTTTATTTGTCAGTCAACTTTCAAAAAGTTACTCTCTTTGGGACAGCTTTTTTTTTGATAAACTTTTTCAAAATATTTGCCAAGTAAAATAGGTCAAATGTTACTCAAGAGCTTACCATCTATGCAACATGCTCTGTCTGCACATTTGTGGTCAGTCGCCAGCTAAGAATTGATTTTGGGACTGATTAGAAACTTAGCTTGTGGTCTTGAGTGATAAGAATCCAAACATCTTAAGCACCTAAAACTTTTAGACCATTGTCTTCAGGTTTGGTAATAAACACCCTTTAGACAAGTGCATGTCCGAACTTGGCAGCGTCCCATTTAGTGATTACCTGATGCATCTTCACACCAGCTAAATCAATACCTTTTAATGGATTAGCCCGAGAACTAATAAAAAGGATTTTAATTGATGATGCTGTTGGTTTGTCATTGCTTCAGTCTGTGATGTGTTTGGATTTAGTTGACATCTGAGCAGAAGTTCAAGTTGAAGTGAGTGACATTGTGGCCTTTTAGCTGAGAGAGGATAACAAGGTTTCTGGCTCAGGATCACTTTGGCAGCCGAGGCTGGCAGAAATTCTGCACATCTTAACTGAGGAGTGAATTAATTTTACTTTCTTCTCATAGTTTCAAATTGATTCCTCCTGTTGAATTTATTTTGATTTCTATATGTGTGGACTACTTCCAAATGTAACACAAGCATCATTTACTATGTGCTGAGATTTTTACTGATCTAAAAGCTGATATTTTGCTAATTAATCCATTTATTATGAGTGCACAGATTGGCACAGTTGTCATGCCTTTCCATCTCTGTCTGGATATTTAACTGTTCTGCACCTTTAATCTTAATATGCCTGTCTCTGCTGTGGCCAGAGTTTGGCATAGGACTAAAAACAGCAATGCTCCTCCACGCTTCATCATCTGTGGTTTGTGTCAGACCCAGACAGTCATCTGGAAAGGTCAAAGCTTTGGTAAAAGATTTAAATCACCCCACAGAAGAAAGATTTATTCTGACAGGCAGAACCTGAAAACTGGTAAATAAAAATGCAAACAGAGGCTCACTCCTCTTCACTTAAAGCAAGGACAAACACGTTATTTTATTTCAGAGTGAGGGTCGTAACTTGAGATGCTTTAAAGACAAAAGAAAGGCTGCATATTTCATGGGTAGCCTTAGATTTGATACTTTTAGAAATGATTTGCTGTCTTGATATGTGAATTATATTTACTCTTAGTTAAAAACATCCAGACCCTGACTCTGTGATAGTGTTATCATCACACAAGACATGTCTTTGCTTTCCTTCTCTTTCAGATCTGTTAATTGTGTTTTTCTTTCTAAAATGAAGTGATTTTGGCACAGCTGCTAGAAACAGCGTAGTTCTAAATACAACTTGACAGGGTCAGCGTGGAAAAACAAACTGTTGGACTCTGTTTTGGCAGTGGGAAAAATTGACATATGGGTGCTATTCTTTGATGAATCTCTGAGCTGTTTTGTTGTTCTGTATTCATCCAGTTCTGTGAGCTGCTGGTGGAACGTTTTCCTTTATTTATTTATTTGTTTTACATTTATCTTCTTATTATATTAATGTCGTGGCCACACCTTTTGATGAATGCAGGAACTAAAGCACAAATTCAGCTTGTTTGGAGGACAAATGGGACCTTTGAAAAAATCCTTTCTCTTTACTGTTTATTCATGTACTTAAAAAGATGAATTTGAAATAGGGCAGTTTACGGCGAGGACTATGCATCATAATGTTTTAGCTCACAGAAGTAAAGAATAATGAAACTATTTTCAGCTATAAAGCCATGCTTGAGTAATATGTCTGCTGCAAAATGCTACAAAGCAAGAACTATTACAAGAAGGTTACTTTTTATAATCTTTTTGGTAAAGACATCCATAAATATGTTTTTTTTTTCTCTAAAGCTAATAAAAATATTCATATCTTTTTTTTGTGATTCTCTGCATGTCTGTTTGGTGGTTGTTGGAATATTATTGATTTCTGCTGCTGATTTAAATTTGACTCCGTAATTTTTATACTAAGTTTCATCATTATGCATCGAAAAACCTTCCTGCCTGGAATGTCCTTGGTATTAATGAAACATCGATGAGTCACTGATGGCAGTTTGCATCAACTTTGCACAGAATGAAGGCTGTCAAGCTTTCTATCTTGCAATCTTATTGCTATAAATTAGAAACATGTCAGGGATAAGCTTGTATGAATACGTTTGGGCTGTAAGCAACAGACAGGATCAGATCAGTAAGCCTTATTTAGATATTCATGTGTTGCAGATTATTAAACACAATCTCTGCTGTATATGTACCTATGAATCTACATGAGTCTGAGGCTCTGTTCCCTCAGGCAATATAAGCAAACTGTTGCTATTAAGAATATATAGCACTAACAGGCCGTCTTGCTCTTTATTGCAACAGTCCATGATTAGCTAAATGCAACAGTATGATCATACATGCATCATCAACAGTCCATCAAGTATGTGCATGAGCATTTTCAAGTATATGATGGATTTTGTGAGCTTATTATTAAAAGTTAACAGGAAAAGTAAACATTCTAACTTTTTTAATGCATTGTACGTAGAAGCTAGTTTATGGTTTGTGTTATATAGTAGTTATATATTAGCATTGCAGGTGTTTGGGTAAATCGTTCGGTAAATTGCTTCTCTTGGGAACAAACAGGTTGACGCAGTCGAGGTAAACACACAAGATTGAAATGTAAATATCCATTGTTCTACAGTTTAATGCAGATGTATGCAGCCACACAGGTGTTGTTGTTTGGTAAATACAAAATAATAATAGGTGATCTGTTGTACAATAAAAAATAATAATAATAATAATAATAATGTGTGCACAACCATGTCACACTGCACACTCTGACATTAATGAGAATAACAAAATGTACCTCTTTATGTCACATTTAGTTTAACTTTACAAACTTTGACTGTTATTTCTTTGTGTTTTCTGCACAGGCCTTCCCATGTATTTCCACTGGAATCTATGGTAAGTTTAATGTCTCATTTTTATTTATTTATTTAACCAAGTTATTGTAATTATTACATATTATTATTATTTTATTTCATTTTCACTTCATTATCCTGCAAACATCACTTCAGTCATGACATCCCATGACACTATTAAAGTCTCATTTTATACTGTGCCATGTCTCACACAAAGGTACAGCCTAGCAGAAGGTTAACAAAATGAAGACCCTGAACATTGCTTTTGCTCTCTCATGGGACCAAGCCAAAAATGCCGCAAGGCATCCTTGGAAAAGAGTAGATGTGCTCGTTGCACTTAAACAAAGTCACTTGCACAAAGTCATTGAAAACATGCCAAACTTGTTGACATAAATGGGATTGAAGTTTTTTTATAGCCAATAATTGCTGATACAAAGAGATGTGAAGTTTCTGTGACTATAGAAGAACTCAATTTCCTCAGAGAAGAAGTTTTGTTCAGTTTTTTTTTTCTCATCTTGCAGTGTATGCTATGAATCACATTAGCGTACAGCTCCAATAATCACAGCGGGCGCCAAATGTGTAAGGATTAATTAGCATGCTAATTTTTATTGTCCATTATTGACTATTAGTCAGCCGCAGGGTAGTTGCATGAAACAATAACAACTCTGATAAACCTGAGTACAAATTTAAATAGCTAAGATGCCATTGTTTAACTAAAGATCAATTTGAGCCACTAACTGATCATTATCACAGCTGTGTGGTTTCTTAAGCAGTGATTGCACATGATGCATAAAGTGCTTCTTGTCATACTTAAGATTCAATATCACAGCCAAGGAAAATTAAGGAATGCAAGAGGTGGTACAATGGCGCAAACACTGTTTCCTTAAAAATCTGCATGCAAGGGTAATGGTATTTTTGTGACCAATATAAAACTAATACAAATGTTTTTATGTCTCCATCTTGATGTGTTGCATAATTTAAGTTGTTTCTTTTGTTTCATCCATCATATTTTTTCACTTTGCGTTATATTTCCCATTCTGACAAAACCGAATTATTTGGCATAATGTTGTCCCCAACATATTTATTCTGTGATATTTTGCGATACACCAATCTAATTGTTTTCAGGTTTGTTTATAATAACTGCTTAAGTTTTTAACCTTGCTGAAATTAATTAGGATGGATGCATTATTTATTTTTCATTGATGTCTGTTTTTGATTTATTTGATCATGTAAATGAGCACAGCCACAGTTGAGTTATTGGAGCTCTTTAAACCTAATAAGGGACTTTTGAATGAATACATTTAGACCTGTTTTGCAAACTGAAAATAAGGCAACAACAACCACAGATTTTTTTTTACTTTTTTACAAATATGGTATCTGGCAGCTTTACATGAGCAAGTCACGTGTTATTCATGTGTCTTTACAGCATTATTATGTGCCTTCCTTGAAACCTTTGTAGGATGCAAAAGCAGCATGTGCTCCTCTTCCCCTCAGAAGGAAGTTTAGCAAGGCGATTAGCTCAAAAAAGCCTCTGGATTAATCATATAATCCTACCTCATGAGAAGCATGGAAACAGGAAAGCCCTCAACCATGACTTGTTTTAAAAAAAAAAAAAAAGAAAGAAAGATTGGTAGATTTCTAGTACATTGGTGAGTTGTTTTTGTCTTTGTTGTTGTTTGTTTTTGTCTTTTTATGTACAGAATGGGGGGGGGGGGGGATAATTTATCAGCTACTAGGGGACATTGGACACACAAACTGATTCTTTCTTGAGACTATTTTCTCCAAATAGTCATAACAAAGTGAAGCAATTTCCAACCAAAGGCACCACCCTTCGTCTTTTATTAAACCCGAGCTACAACTAACTGGCAGCTGTCACCAAGGCGCACTGAATTACTACACACTGAGGAGCACTAATTATACAGCCGACAATATTTGGCAGTGCTTATTAAACCAGCTGAAACTTCCCAGAATGTAAATAGCTGAAAGGACAGTCCAAGCAGTCATGCATCCTAATGCGTGTTACTTGAACTTGTCTGTGAAGATCAGTGTGTGCAGTAGAGTTTGCTTAAAATTGAGAAGATATTCCGAATTGTATCCTCTGCCTCAGTTGAAATGCTTTTCCTCTTGGGATATTGAGCATTTTCCAACCATCTTTTTTTTCTCATCTCAAAATCCATATTGCTGAAATGCAAGTAATAATAAAAAATGGGAAGTGCTCGAGTGTTAGTGTTGGTTTTTGCAAGTGTTGTAACAGATTGTTAATAAATACAATGATGGATGATGGAACAAAATTCCAAAGTGTAGTTTTTAAAAAATATTGCGTCTACTCTATACAAAGACAATTTAAGGAGAAGTGGGCATAGTTTTTACTGTACTCTGCAGCAGCTGACGAAGCGACAACTTACTGCTGTTTATTGTGGTAGTGAGTGCTGCATCGCCAGTGGGAGCCTGTCATAGCACTCCACTAGGAGCGCCCTCACATCAAAGGGATAGTCTGTGCAGAGCCAAACACGCAGCAGAGGGGAGGAATTAAACAGTCTGTTCAATAAATAAACAGCTTAGTGCTTCATATAACTGCATCTCCACAGAACAATACAGCTGATTAAGACTAAAGATCTTCACACAGCAGAGGGCAAATGGAGGAGGGACTTTGAAAAACAACTATAGTACACAGCATTACAGCGGCGCTGTGATGTTGTTCTCTGTGACTCCTCACTGTGCCCCCAGAGTGCTGCTGTTTTCTGAAACAGGCCCTGCTCTCTTGTCAGGAGCTTTGACATTTTATGTACATTTTAGATAACCTTTAAGGTCAGCTTCCATTTCAGCAATGTAAACAAAAGCTTTTCAGAGTGAGAGTCACATCTTCCTCATCTTTTTTTCCCTCTCTCCCTCTCTCTTTCTGGGTCTTTATTCTTATCCAGCTCTTTAGAATACACATTGCTATGACTATCTTTGTAAACCAGTATGCACCTGCTCTTGTCTCATCTCTACAATTGACCTGCAGTAGGTAAATGAAGCCCGTGTCCCCTCCACTGTGATAGAGAGAAATCAGGAACAAGTTATCCAAGGCCTCTGTGACACAGAAAACGGATTTGTCAGGAAAGCTAATGCTAATTGACACTCTCTCTCACGCCTCCATATTCCAGAGGACTCAGTCACCGCTGACAGATGATGGCAGAACAGGGAGGTTGGGTGTAGTAAGGGTGCGCAGGGCATACCTTAGACGCTTGGAAAGAAAAATGAGGGCTCACACTGCGCTGACAGTCCAATCCCTCAGTCCGGCCCATTAGCCACAACAGAATTTCTGCACAGATAGTGTGTCGAAGGTACCACCCATAAACAAACTGGTGCCCACCGTGGGCCACGAGGTCACCCAGCATGATAGAGGTTATTAAGTGCTGCTCCTGTTTGCACATCAATCACAGCCATACAACCCAGGTTTAAATGGATTATTCCTTCCAAGGAGGAGACGCCTCTCAATGTCTCACAGGATTAGAGCCAAGAGTCCAACTGCCTCAACTTAGAGAGGTCATTTTCTCTTTTAGTATCCCTTTCTTTTATGTCCTCCTCCCAATTTATTCTCATGTCTCCTGTGGTCCTTTTTGTTCCTCACACATTTTTCTTGCATGTACATTAGTCACACAAGCAGAGCCACATACATAAAAATCCAATTTTAAGACGTGGTGTAGACAGTTTAGCCTTGTGAAAATCACATTTTGGCTGGTACTGAAAGAACACTTTCCAACAGCCTTGTAATGAGGTATACAGTTTAGGTGACATCTGCTAAGATTAATCATTGCATGGAGCATGTGCGCTCACTGGCACGATGTTAAAGCAAGGACAAGAAGATTACGTCTACCTTTTGCTTGACAGATGCCCTCCCTCACATGCATTAATAACCCTATCAAAAACAATGGGAGGCAATTGGCGTGGCAATGCTGCTGCTCTTCTTTGAACAAATATTTCCCTGTTTGTTGCTAACCTTCCACCTTTGCTACTTCTGTCTCTGTGACGGATCTGAGGATTGTTGACAAAGGATTTTTAGCTCTGACTGGTGGTTGTGGGAGATATGTGGATGTAATCCACCCAAGCTCTCCCGGAATGTCCACACCGCAACACTGCTGCACTGGCCTGATCAAATGTGCCAAGCAGCAAAGAATTTTTTACTCTTGCCAGCATCATGCTCTGGCTGTCTTCATCCCTGTCTAGGATTAGGAGGGTTGGAGACATTCATGGCACCTTATCTCTTAACAGTGATGGCTTGTAGCTGGCTACCCAGAGATGGCCTGGGAAAGTTACCCCTTCTCTTAAAACCTAGGATTTACTACACAGAGCTTAGTCCAGCTGGGTTGGGAATTTCAAGGTACATCGAAGCAATATGCTGTATCAGTGGGCAGCAGAGTGTGTGCTCAGAGGGAACAGGAACTTTGTAGCCCATTTAACAGAGTCACACAGTGTGCATTCTTCTCAACACTTGCTTTGCTCCACCATTTTTATGGTTGACAAGCCGAATGTAAAAATACTCCCCACCTACTGGACAATAGATTTAGGCCTTTGCAAAACTTGAACACAAAACTTTTGCATGTTATCCACTATTCAGAAAATGTAGTGTTAAATATAGCATTTAGGACAAAGCATGACATCACCTTTTATGGAACATTCCCAACGAAGGTCATCATCTGTTGTGCTATGGAGACTCCTCTGTCTTCCCACCTCTTTCCCTGCCTCTCCTCCTCACACAGCGCCCTCCCATCTCTCTTTGTCTCTGTATCCTTCTGTGGGCTGCAAAGTCGGTCATGGTCACAGCCCTGCTGTCGTGTCCCAGTGTTGGCGTAGGAGCTGCTCCGGGCCATTTGACACCCACGCTTTGGCGTCTAGAGTCCTGGGGCGCTACTCTGTCCTCCACCTCAGGTCAACTCACCTCTCCTCTGGGCCCTTATGGGGTGACAACCCTGTTTTCCCACTTGCTTTCCAGATGAACACGCAGCACCACCGTTGCCCTCAACTGCACCGCTCTCACCTGATAATTTTCCTCCTGCTACATAAACCGCAACCAATTAATCTGCATTGCATTGTCGTGTTCAAATGAGTTAACCCCTCCTATTCATGTTTATCAGGTTCTTCAGAGAGGACATTTATATTCTCAGTCCTTCCCAACAATATATGACAAACGGCAACAAAACATGACATTATTAGAATTCCTGCATCAAAATCTTTGTTGAAGGTGTATTTATGCAACAGTCAAAAGAAGCAGTATTTACTTGTGTTGTTGAGTAATGAATGTATGAAATCCTCGTCCTCAAAAAGTTAGAACAAAAAACGAAACATTATGAAGTCTTAAAATAACAGCTGACTGTGATATTCTCTTCACAATATAAGCCCACTCAGGAAAAACAAAGCTGGTGTGACCTGCAGTATGTGCATACAGCCTACTTATACATTTGAAAATAAAGAATGGGACTGTATCACAGTCATGAATTCAACTTGTTGACTTCCATCTGCTGGCTTTATCAGGCGAAGCAGCTACTTTCACAATAGAGAAATGCCTTAGGTACACAAATTTGTTGTGAAAGTAAGCTCTGCAAGAACATATATATAAAAGAGCTTCTGTGCTGGAAAAAAGCATGAGGCTTGCTCACTCTTAAAGCCAAAAACAGTTTATTAATTTATTGGTTTGTTCCTAAATAATAAACACTTTAGTTGTTTTTTTTAATCGTATAAACATACAGCTCCTTTTAGGCAACTGGAATATTTTGCAAATGCTAAAAACAGGTTTGCATATATCTAAGAAGACAGAGATTGTTTCTCTCGGTTACATCAGAGAACACGATGGGATCCGGATTTCTTTTAACAACCTGTTAACATGCCAGGATCATGCTAACAGATGTTAACACTGTTTAATAGCAACTTTTTCTTTTCCATAACTTGCTGGAAATGGATAAACTATTGTTAGTATCAATCAAGTTATCCTCCTTATATATTTTAGTTACCTTGTGATTTGTATAGGAAAAGAAGAAACAATTTAGAAAAGATGAGGGAGTTAATGAGAGTTAACTGAAAAGACAGGTTTTTGCTTTGTAAGTTTCCAGTCAGAATAAGCGGCTGTCTCACCCTCCTCCTTCCTGTCCCAGATCCACATTTAAGTGAACCGAACATGCATGTCAACATACAGACCATCGATCCAACATTATATAATCACATTGTGATACCGTCCCTTTTATTCACGTGGCACATACCAGAGTATCTCTCAGCCTCTATGCGGATGCTGTGCTCAGCCTGGTGATGAAGTAGAGAAGCCTTCAGCAGAAATAACACTGCACCACCTGAGCCCTCATCAGTGGCGCTGCGCTGCACATATCCCATCAGTGAACCTCAGTAAGACAAATCTCCCTGAGCCAGCCATATTCCCAGCATAGCAGAGAGGCGAGCCAACTAGAGCAGAGACCCTGGAGAGCCCACCATCACTGTGCCTGATGCTAGCTCCTCACCACCTGACAGATTGGCTTCTCCCAAACTCTCCAAGCAGGAAAAGATGGAGAAGGAGGCGGTAGTATTGGTACATATTATGTACACAAAATGTGTGTACTTGAGCATATAAAAGACCCAGCTCACTTTATCCCTTTCTGAACATCGTTCACAAAGTGGATTGTGTCAACACGGTTGCTATTACCAAGGCCTAAAGAGATGGTGGAAGTGGAGATTCGGAGTATTTTATTATAACCGTTTTTCACTATGTAAACATAGTTGGCCAAGCTGAAAAGGACAAAGAGGCAAAGAGAGGCGAGATAATGAAAACTTAAAGTGGGATGAAAAGGAAAAAATTATGCCAAGAGCGAGCTGCTGAAGCACTCAAACTTATAGTGTTGATTTTTTGCCATTGATGTTGCTTATGTTTCGATTTTTCCTGCCAGTCTACCTGCAGTTCCTCTTACACTTTTGGCTGCCCCTCTAACTCTTCCTTTCTTCTTAAGCCCTGCTATACATCACTCTACTTAACTGTTATCTTTTTTCTTAGTTCCCAGGTTTACCTCTTTTCACCTCTTTTTCTCTCCTTTCAGCCTTCCTATGATTAATAGGTATAGTTCTTAAATCAATAGAGCATTTGTAGAATATCCACTCTGAATAGTTTAAATGTGCTCTGTCATCAGCTCACATCTGGTGACCAGAATATACCATTTTAGGTTAAAGTTGAATGTACCTCTGTTCATAAAGCGCTATAGTCGGAGCACAAAGGCACTTCTTTACTTCTTTCACATACAGGTATTTGTTTAATTTGTTTATGTGCTCAGTTATTTGACACATCTTTGTGTGTGCTCTTTTTCAACAGCTGGTCCTGTCTCCATGGAACTATTTTCCTCAGCTTTCTCATCTTTTGCACATCTGTTTGCCTATGATACTTGATGTGTGAGGCAGAGTGTTGGTACACCTGCACAGGTGTGGAAACCGTTACACAAAAAGGAAACATCAGCAGAAAAAGTGATGTCGTTGGAGAGGTTAAATATGCTTGGAAGACAAAAGAAGTCAGCTTTGGCATTCTGGATCAGGCTCTGAGCACACAGCTCCTGGAGCAGCTTTTGAGGGGCAGGAGCTGTGAACAGGTTGTGCACTGTCTGCAGACATTGCCGTACGGAGCCATAGGAGCAGACTGGCTGTCACTGCTGGCTGGTATGCAGCTCACATCCAGCTTTATCCTGGGCTTGAGCAGCAGTTCAGCTATGCCTTGGCAGCACCTCAGCCTCTCTCCTCTCATCAGTGTTACTCGGCCACTCCTGTCAGGCTGGGAAAGAGGAGGAGAAGAAAAACAGAGAGATGGAGAGAGACATCAGCAGTAGCCAGATAGGTGAAGGTGGTGGGGGAAAAAGCTACATACAGTATATATTGATTGTCGAGGTAGTTTATTTAGAGCATTTAGAGCGGTTACTGGCAGCAGGTGGTCTGAGTGGGATAGAAGAGTATTCAGGAAATGTAAGGTTAGGTATTTGTAGCTTTTCATTTTTCTTTACATCTAGCTTAAAGTTTAGGTCATTGAGGTACATGTAAGGCTGTTTCATAGGTCATACAGTTATGACAATGACAGAGGAAAAGAAAAATATTTGAAAATGTGACCCATGTAATAACCAACAGGTTACAACTGTGACCTGGCCCCTCTATCGGTTGATATGAGTTGAAATTGAGGTCTTGACCTCTGTCGTTAGAGGAAGACACCGTCTGCTCCTACCCTGGTCCTCTGTGGAGGTCAGGGGTTTATAAAAGAAAGCACGTTTAGTTTTAAATCCAGTACCAGGTCACCGTGATGGAAGAAATGGGCCATGTTTGTTTGTTGGCTTCTAGTCTTAGTTTTGCTAAAGGTATATAGTGCTAAGTTTACACTTGGCTGGCTAACTACTTTGTGGATTTGTGCAAAAGCTTTAGAATAAATTGCTTCAGTCAGTTATTGTGAAAGGCACACAAGTCCAAACTCAAATATAATTACACTGAAACGAAGACAACCGAAGCACTACTCTGTAGGAGATTGTCAGCTCTTTTTGCAATGGCATATTTTCTCTTCAGCTGTAGCAAAACTGCCCCAAAGGATTTCAAAGCCAATATTTCACTGTTAGGAGTTTACAGGTAAAGTTTTCTATAGTGGCAGCAAATGATCTCGAGATCAAAATCCAGCAGTTTCCCTTTTTCTAAATAGAAAAATAATCAAATAGAAAATCTTTCTTTTTCCATCAATATATTGTATCTACACAATGTTAGGATTCCTTTGCTGGCACAACTGTAATGATTAATATGGTAGTTAGCCGCATTGTGTGTTAGCCACACTGTCTTTACTACATTTTCAATCTGCCAAGCTGATAAAATGGGAGTGTGAATGATCACACATCTAAGTGTAATTTTCCCCATAAAGACAAAACATCAATCAGTTCTGCTTGAGGTGGTAATGAGTACAAGTGTGATAGCAGACGTGTACATGCAGCTTATATCTACACTTTGTACACCCCTAATATGTCTGTATGTGTTTTCACATCATCTTGCATCTGGCAACACGCATCAGACAGTTGGTCTCATCTACCTGAGACAAGCAGGTTGTGCTGATTCCCATTGATTAGGGATGAAATGCTGTTACCTGTGGAGCTATCAGTCTTTTCTGTCTGCTTGCCTGCCTGCTTTTGTCTCCCTCTGGCATCTGCATGTTGAATACAACTGATATTGACACTTTTTTTCTCCCTCTCTCCTCAGGCTTCCCCAATGAGCCTGCAGCTGATATTGCTCTGAGCACAGTGAAGAGCTGGATTGAAAAAAATCCTGATAAGGTAGGAAGGACATGCCAGCACAATACACATTTAAAGAAAAATGGCTGTAAAGCTGATGCCACCTGTCCATTTGTAAAAGCACCGTCAGTTTTGCACTTTCGTTGATTTGCTGTAAGCAGAAATGATTGGACCACAGCTGATACACAAAACCCTAATTATCACGCATTTCTTTATCAGACAGGCATCTTATCCACCTGCCTTGCTTGATCAGCTATTTAGTTTGAGGTTTGCATGCATATCAATTTGAAAGCCAGTCTGAGACTAATCAGGCCTTAAATGGTCTGTTGACTGTTTAATTGGTCTTGCTGAGGAGCACTATTAAACCCTCAAGTGCATAACTTAGCTGAAACTATCTAAAACTGTATTTTATATTAGTTAAAATGTTTATATAGAGGACTTTGGGCCAAAAACCCCCATCACTACCAGCTTGGTTTGGTGAAAAACATAAATAAACAATAGTTTATGTCTGTATGTCATTCTTTTCCAAGGAGAATTTAATATTTTATCCAGTCAGTGACAGAAACAACCGCTGATGTGCTATTAACAGATCCACTTGAGTTTTACACAGGCTTGGTGTCAGATTAAAACTTATTATGTAGTGAAAATTTTGCCTTATTAAAATTGTGTTGACCTAATGTGTCAACGTCTTTATATGTTATTATCCTGTAATGTGTTTAGCGCTAATTAACAGGGTCAAATTTCTCGAGAAAGCAAATTAAAGCAGGGATTAATTGTCATGCAAGTTTTTATGAGTTTATGGCTTTTGCAGCGATATTGTTATGCAGTATGCATCATGCCTTTGAAATGGTATTCAACAGCTTGATGTATTTTCAGTTCGTGACAAGAGCGTTTTGTTGAGTTGTCGAGAGGCAGCTTGAGTCTTTACAGAGCATTTATCAGTCTGTGAGAGAGTGAGTGATGGTAACCTTCAGGGGTCATCTCTATTTACCGAGGCACTGTTTATATCTGTCACCGTGGATTGAGGTGTTTTATAAAGCTCACAGCTTGATGTGCTGCAGCATCCCTCAGCTGGTGTTATGGATGTTGTGAACAGGGAGCCAAACGATACAGAGACGCTAGATTACTTTGCAGTTGATGCCTGATGATTCCTGTAGCATGTAGTTGTGGAATTCATCAGCTCTATAGCTTCATATACCTTATTGCCAACTGTAAATAAAAAGGCAATGTGCGAAGCTGACTTTTGTGGCCGTGTTGTTCCACATCCAAGATTGCCACTTGTCGTGCAGCGGCTGTGCCGTTGATCGAAGGACACGCCGCTGGCAAGTCAAGCGAAACATTTTACAATTCATGTGGCAAGGGAGATGTCTACAGAGGCTCGCCTGAACGCTGTTTTGTAAAGCTCTGTGAGCATATGTGGTGAATCCTCAACTATAACTAGACCAAGAGAGTAAGCTGTTAACAAGATCAGAGAGACTGAAGTGATTCAGTTTGCCCAGAAGCACGGCTGTATTTTCCTTTCTCTGGAAAATCTTCCAGTCAAACCACAGAGCAACAAGCGTTAGTGCAGGAGGTCTTCCCCGCTATTTTCAGTTCATGCCTCGTTGTTTGGTGCCTTGTTGCTTTTGGTGCATCCCATAACGGATTTTTAAAAAGGATGCATGATGTAAAAAGACATCCCTTTTTAATAACTGTCGGTTACGTTTTTTCCAGACAGAAAAGGAGAATTAAGCAGACTTCAAATATACATGTTGTACAATTTCATGATGCCTGAAGCGACAGAATGATGCCCTCAGCGATAGCAGTGCTAGCAATTTTCTGCACATAAAATGTAAAGATGAACACCTCTGGCTCGGTCTGATTTGTTTAGAAAGGCCATTTATCACTGTGGCATTCATTCGATTGTCACACCCAATGTCAGCATGATTGATAACTGACATGCTGCTATTTTAGGCACTGTCACGTCATAAGAAAATTATGAGATGACAGTTGTTTACTGCATGGAGTTTCAGAATTAAAGTCTTGAATGTACAATGTTGTGGAACTTGTTTTCACATCGTTGTTTTATTCATTTTCTCTGTATTACTTCAAAGTCTGTCACGATGCAACGAGGTGGCTGCTGTAATAAAAAGAGGTCTGCATCATTAAAGTTGCTTCCTGTAGGTTACAAATTGCACATTTTTGAAAAAAATACTGTAAGAATGAGAGGTAAGAAGCCCAGTTTGTCCTGCTCAGAACACTAGGACTAGATCGCTCTTCTCACTCACCTCCAGCTTTGTGCACTCAGGTCCAAGGCGCCTCTATTGGAGGCATCCACAGAGACAAGTCATTTCAGGGCCATGATAAGTGCTCTGCTTGGGGAAGATACTGTGCTATTGTGGTTGAATTTCAGCACAATGGGCTGGCTGATGATCTAACACACTGGGGGTAACAGAATACAGACCACAGTCCCTCACTGCAGCCCTCTCCACAGACTTCCTCTCTACAACATGATGTGTATGTCAGACTGTGTGTCTGTGTGTGCAATTTTATGTATCTGGTAAAGATTGATTTAAATTTGGCAGCTTTCTACTCACACAAACATCCGTTTATCTGTAATTGTGCACTGATTGAAATGTCCACACAAGTGGGTTTGAGGCCTGAGCACACTGTGTGTGTGTGGAAAAATTGGATAGGAGGATAGAACGAAGGGAGGTGTATAGACGACACCGTGTGATTGATTAGCAGAAAGTTCATCACCCAGGCCAGCACAGTTCTGCTGTGATGCACTCACCAGTTCACAGAAGGCTCCACTGCCAGCGTGAAATTCAATCTCAGCAGCACCTAGACTTCTATTGTAGTAGAGTAAATACCCTCACCTTCGTTAGGGAGAGCAGATCCTTTAATCTAGAGTGACTCGAACACAGGAATGTATCCTCAGATCACAGCAGATGAAAGAATAAGGAAGGTCAGCTGCTGCTTCCTTGCATGTTTCCCACAAATAAATGAAATGGAATATGCTGCCACATGTAAACAATAGACCAGAAGGCTCTAAGCTCTTCATAAATGCAAAAAGGATTGCAGATACTGACGGAGTGACAACCCGACACAAGCAGCCCTACATATGGCAGCGGAGCAGTTCCCTCCTGCTCACAGCACACATGCTTTTCCAGTCATCTGGCTTTGGTTTATTTCTCATTTTCAGATCTAATTTGGTTTAATTCAGGCTTACATAGGTTTAATCTGGCGATGAAAAATGCGGTCTGACACTTTATTTGGCTGCCACGGATGTGCTCTGGATGGCCAAGCTTTTTAATGAAGCATTTCGAGGAGCCTACAGCTCGGCATTACTGACACAGCCTGAACACTTGAGACAGATTGAGAGTCTGTAATAAGCTCTGCTGCACTGTGCTGCTCAGAACAGAATTGATGTGTAGAGATTTCACCTTTCAACATCACTCTGGTTTGGGCTTTAATATTAAACACTCCTCTGTGCCCATGATGCTCCCAAAACAGGTGTTTATATTCTGTTTTCTGTTCCATTGATGATCTGTTTACCTTAGTAGCATCTGTCATTTAAGACACCTGATAATAAATTCCATCTCATGCCAAGACTGGAGATTTTGTGACAAATGTCAAGTGACTATGAGAAGTAAATACAATTTTTGTATATTTGTGTTTTTCACCTTTATTTGATTTTTTTTTTTCAATGTGAAGTAGTAGGATGTCTGGACAGATGGAGTTGTAACATGACAATATTCTCATTTATTTGAATAAGATGGAAGTTTACTGTCACAGTGGTTATTTTGTGCTGTTTCAACCTTTAGAATATGTGATTTTGACCTGAACTTACGGGCTCGATAAGCAGACAGTACAGCACATGGGTTTTTTCAGTACCTACAATACATGATGCTTAGAAAAATTATGAATGACTAATTAATTATTAATGGGTAATAAAAATTTAAGCTTATGATTTAAAATAGACTGAAATTTATTTACAGTTTTTCTCTGTAACCCTTAAAGACCTGGCACATTGTTAGAGGGTGTCCAAGGAAGGAAGGAAGGAAGGAAGGAAGGAAGGAAGGAAGGAAGGAAGGAAGGAAGGAAGGAAGGAAGGAAGGAAGGA
>JBBBVU010000017.1:9794225-9808860 GCA_037177055.1 Atherinosoma microstoma
TAGATAGATAGATAGATAGATAGATAGATAGATAGATAGATAGATAGATAGATAGATAGATAGATAGATAGATAGTGCACATACATTTTTTTAAAAAAAAGAAAAACAGGAAGTTTTAAGAAGAGAACATAAAAATCCAAAGTAATGAGAAGAAATAATAGATTTTAAAAAGAGAGAAGAATAGGAAAATCATTTCAAGAGCTGAACTGGATTGCCTTTTTTTAACTTTAAATTCTAGAGATGAAAAAAGTGATATCACAAATGTCTAAATGGCTGAGAAGAACTGCATGGAACCGGTAAGATTTAATCCTGCTGGTTTCCTTTTACCTTCTTCAGGTTTAGTATTTTCAGCAACAGGTTTATTTCACTTTATATTTTTAAAAGGCTAAAACAACATAATGAATGATTATCTACATTTACTATAAAGGACAGTTTGGTTTAAAGCTCTGTTGTTAAATGTAAGACATAACTGAAAGTGTTAATTGTTTGCAGCTCATGAGTTTTTAAGGTTTTTATTTACATGTTTATTTTATGCATTGCATAAGAAACACTTATTTTTGTAATGAAAGACTTCAGCACATATTTCTCTACATGGAAAAGGAATTTTCTTTAATGAAAATCTTGACTCTTTAATGAGACAAGATACAAACCATCATAAAACAGCTCGGTCATCCATATTTTGTAACTAATCTATATTAAAATGTGTTTAGTATAGTCACAAAGAAATCAAATCAAAAACAATGTCTAATTTCTTTTGGTTGAAATGTACTGCTTTCTGTAAATGCTACTACCCAGTTCAATAGCAAGTTCTCATTCAAAGTAAGCTCTGAATACTCTATTAAGTTCAGATCAAAGTGATGAAAACATTCTCCTTGAGAAAAATACTGAGAGAATCAAATGCTACAGATAAACACCAGCATTAAAGTGTCGTACTTCAGCTCTCTGTACCTGTATTGTCTCTTTATACTGTGTTTAATTCACTACTACTCAGTGATATACTGTATCTTTGCCAAGTGTTGCATTTGTAGTCGACATGGGCACCAGTTTTGCTGTGCGCATGCCTCCAGGATGCTGATGTGCCAGTGATGCTTTGTGTGCCATGGTGTTCAAAGCCAGCAGTGGTCTTTTGAAGTCAGTGACTAGTCTCTTTGAATTGTTCGCTGTGACTGAGAGCATCAGGGAGATGTGGCCTGATCAAGACCCAAAAGCACGACTTAACACTGGATTCTGTACCCACGTGTCCTGTGTGGATGAAGATGCAGTGTTTTCAACTCAGGCTTTCTATCAAGCTCCCACTTCTAAATCTGGCCGTGAAAATGCCTTAGAGCAAGTTTTTGAATTGGTTATTAGCTTTTTTTTCCCATAGAATCCTTTTTCTGTTACCAGTGCTAATGTGGATCATGTAGTTCGATACATTAGTGACAGCCATTTGGCTCAAAGGGACGAACTGGGGCTTTTATGATCTGAGTGTTTTATTATCTGGCCCAGTCGGGGTAATATGAAGTGCGCTCTTTGATTTCCTTGACCTCAGGTGAGTCTAGTTAAATAATACTAGTTTCAGTGTTGAAATAGCTTTAAGATAATGTATCCAATTTCTGAACTGACACTAGATAAAGTTATTCTTAAATGCACAACTTTCAGCTATGTATGTTATCTTTTGAAGGGGAAGCAGTTTTGATTAAGCGCTCATGCTGTCAGAGATAAAGAAAAGTTTATCACAAGCAGCAAATGCTTCAGTATTTCCAGTGTTTATCAGAATGGTCTGATTGAGCTCTTGCCTTCAGAGAAAAATCCTCTCTGCACGAATGGGGATTAATCCTATCATCTCTATCTATGCCCAAAGACCAGAGTGTTGCTTTACTCCTGGTAATTGCAGAATGATCACCTTATTTCCTCATGTAAAGTGACTTTAAGTGTTCTGTTCTGAGGGAGATTAATATTGAATGCTGATGTTTTGTCCTTTCTTGGAATAAAAAAATATTAAAGGAATATATTGAATGCAAGGAGCTGATTACATCTGTCAGAAAATAATTGAAAATTTGTTTATGATAATAAGAAAATGTGCTAAAATAAAGCTTTAAATTTAATCACTCAGGGTGTTATTTAGGATAACATATCAGATTTTAGCTACCAAACACCTTATCAAATGATACATTATTCTCTTGAACCAATGCTGAACACTTTATTAATGATGAGAGAAACCTGTTGTTAGTTGTTGGAATTGCTGTCTTTGATTACCAGGTGCTCGTGTACCTTTCCATTTAGCCCACCAATAAACACATCCCACCCCGCTGTGACACATGGACACTAAGATATGATGTCCTCTGAGTTCAGCTCTCTCTGTTCCTGTAGATACTGTAGCCCCCCCTCTATGCTTATTGTGCTGGAACAAGCTATCTTAATGACATGCTAATTGATTTAGTGTAGCACAGATAGCAGTAAGCTGGCACACCGTGATAAAGAAAGAGTGGGTCGAGCTATTGGTTCAGAAAAGGACAGGAGACTCATCAAAGTCCAACTAGCTCATTCACTCCATTTGAACACAATTTTACACTGCCGTGCCCCATGCTGAAGCATAGAGACCTTTACTTGGGAGGTGATTTGTGTGTGTATGTGTGAAAAAACTGTGAAGTGTGTGCTCCCCTTAGTGCTGAATATGAACCAGGAAGCTCATTATGACATTGTCTCAAGTTCAGACAACATACGCAACAGCCCTTCTCCTGTGTAATCACAAAACCGCTCATCCTAGCTGTTATGTAGTTTATCTATGGCCTGCAGAAACAGATACAAAACATTATGACCACTTCACTGTCCTCTTACTCATTTGCTCCAATTTTAAGCTAAAGTCTGGGACACACAAATAACCTTGATTAGAACTGCTGATGTAATTAATTGTTTACTTATACTGTAAAAGTATGCACAGACTTGTCTGCAAAGTATGTAGAAGTATGCAGTTATGCAATGTGAAATTGCATTTTTATCGTATTTTTTTAAGGCAGACTCATCGGCTCATTAAGATTACATATCACGCCTTAAATTTACACAGTAAGCAACTTTATTACTTAATTCATAGAAAAAGAGAGATGATTAGCGTACAGTCAACAAGCTTAATATTTAAGGAGTTTGCTGCAGCTTAAGTATATTTAAGTATAAAGAGTCTTTAGCTTTTTTATTTCCCTATGAGAGTTTAATGTTGTATAGATAGAAATAACGTTTTTGTTTAGCTATTAGAAGAAGATTGCTTCCATCCAGCATTTTAGAAATATGATGGTGGGTTAATTGTCAACAAAATGTAGTCGTGTTTTTTCACATACAGAAAGATTTATCCATCCCTCTTGAAAATATATGTCCAAAGTTGCATGTTGTTGCCACACTTTCACCATTCACAGTTGATCATTATCCACATCCCCATTAACAACCATGCTCTCAGTGTGCATGGCGGGTTACAATGCTACAGGCTACTATGTTTCTGCTTCTGTATGAGCAGCACATATCCAGGACTTCCCAGCATTACTGATGTTGTCGGGTTGTTGCTCAGTTCAGGGATGAGGGTGTAGACCACCGCTGTGATTACTTTAGCTGTTGCTGTATGATTGCACGGTCTCTGGCATGTGATTAGGGGGAATGGGCCATATCTCTCACAATCTCAAAGGGGGATCAAATCAGCCTCAAAGCCTGGCTTCAGGCGGTGGTGCATTTGAAAGTCAATGTTTTATTTCTAAGCATAAATTACTTGATCAGGCCACTCTTTTGCCCAAGGTTGTATTCAGAAGCAAGGGTTGCCTCAGTTAAGAGGCATGAAAGAGGATGTAAAATTAGCATATGTCGTGTCACGGACGTCACCATCAGGTCTGTTGCTTTTATTTTTGTCAATTTTAAAATCAGAATAAACAACTTGTCAAATGAGCACAATTTACTTGTTTTCCAAAAGATCATTTCAAAAGCTAACATTAAATTCCAATACAAGGCTATTCCAAGGCTACTCAATGCTTCCAGTAATCATGTGAACCATAAAAGGCTGTCAGTGCTCTTCAAAGTTGTTATAAAGGTTGAAGCTGTGGTTTAGTTCTAGTCATGCTGAGTTCTGAGGGGCTAATACCCCATTTTTCATTTTCTGAAGTATTTCTGTTGAGCTGCAGAAGGATAGATGTATAAAGCTATCAGTGTGCATCTTTACCAGGTATTATGGTGGTATGCAAAATTTTTACACTTCTGAATATTAATCCTCAAATAATGGCATTGATTGGCTGTTACCTTTTTCTTTACTGATCATTTTCACAGTGCTGATTGACAAGGGCACCAGTATCTGTGGAGCTCGGCCAGCAAGGCTTGCAAATTAGTAATGGCACATGCAGCAACTCACCAGGGCTTCAGTGATAAGTCTGACCACTGAGGTCAGCTGCATAGTAGAGTGGTGGATAGAGAAACAGGGTACTGTATGAAACTAAAATTTAGTTGATAAATTATTTAAGATGTGGCCCCTTAATCTCATTGGTATTTAAGATTTAAGACTTCCAGTGTCCACTGATAAAGAAACAGAAAAGCAAGCAGCATCTTTACAGCCCAGCTCACATTGTCACCTGATGTATGAAAGTAGACCATTTTCATCTCTAAGATTTGTGATATTAACTTTAGAGAGGTCGTGAGGTTGGTGAACCAATGACAGGGTTGACGGGGCCTAAAAAAAAAGCAAGTGTGTTTATGCCACATTACTATGCAAATGCAGTAACAATTAAGTAAAGTGGCTTATTTTTCTGATGTTTAGAGGAGCTGTGTGTGTTAACAATGTGACCCAAACTTGAACCTTCATCAGAGCTGTCTCCTCTTTGCCTGGTGAAACCTTCCTGGACTGGACACTATTTACTGGCCTGCTATATTCTCAGACTGTCTGGAATAATCAAAGGAGGGCAGCATTAATTGCCTGACCTGGGCAGGAAGCCAGCTGGTCCACGATTGGTTATCACCTGCACTGGTTGCTCCACATCTTCTGCTCCCCATATTTTTTTTTCCTTCTCTTTACCTTAGGCTATGATCATGCGCCAGAAATGTGTGGTCCATAATCTGAAGAGATCCTGCAAAGTCACCTAAGTCAAATAGCCATCTTTTCCAAGCGCCTTTACATCTAACCTCAAAGACTAATGACATTCTATTTGAAGTGATAGCTAGAATAGGAATTGGATGTACCTGCTTTCCATAAACCTATTTCAGACAATGGTGCAGTTCCCATGACACAATGTCTGATTCTCTGTACCTTGGCATAAACATCTCGGTGCTGCTCCAGGAGTGGTAGGGGTTTGTCTGACTTATGGCTGATACATTCATCAAGCTCATGCCAAGCCAATATCACACTGTCAGAAGGGAGCATGTGGCATTCTATCACCATGAGAGGCTGTGACAGAACAAGTCCTTTTCCATTACACTCTCTTAGGGCAATCTCTGATATCGCCTCACTGCTCCTCTGTAATGCTGTTTATTTCATCTGTTTGGTTCTGTATTGCTGAATTTGCTTTGCTGGGCCCTTACCAAGTCCAAACCTAACAAAATTTGAGTATTGCTGATGTCGAGCTACTCCCCTCGTGTTGTCAAAGTAACATGTAAACTGTACCTACGTATATTGTCGTCAGTTAAGCCTATGTTTCAGTGTGAAATAATCTGAAGGGTAATAAACAGAATGTTCATTTTAAATCAGTAAGCGGGCCAACATAAATCCTGCACTTTCACTTGCTTTCTTATTAGAGCTGGACTGCAGTTCAGAGCTCCAGGTTCCCCAGTTTGTGTCTGCCTTGAATCTTCTTTCTCATTTAACAGGCTGATAAAAGATTTTTCAAACCTTATCCCAGAGACATCAAAAAGAGGCGCTGACGTTACCCTTCTTATCACTCTGTATTCTCTGTTTCCTGTTTTTTATTCAGTTGAAGCTGTTAAGAAGCTGTCGTCCTGCAGAGTGGTTCCCAGAACGCTCCTGTGTTCTCCTCGCCTGGAGCACAGAATTACTATTTATGTGCTGAACTTTGACAGTACAGTAGAATCTGTCCCTGCTCAACCAGCATAGCTAAAGCGGTGCTGCTATGAGGTTTCACTTGTCTTCTGCTTTCATGACTTCCTCTTGGCTGAGCAAGAGGTGGGTTATGGTGGAGCAGAGTAAAATGTGTAAAAACATGCTTTTGTCTGGATATCAGAAGCTGCAGCTTGCAGAGAACGCGAAATGAAGACGAAAAACATCCAACTTTCCCTTCTCTTAATTTAGCTCATCTTTAAATCTATGTTCAGTGTAAAAATGTTTCTAAAACTGAACCAAATCAATGCGATGTGAGCCTGTTTTTTAATCACTGTTAAAAGTCTCTCCTGACTTCTGAAATGAAAATGTACCCTTTCATGAAGTCATCGGATTAGATTTGTTCACAGTTAGGGGATAAAAACACTCTCACTTTGTAATGTGAACACCACAGATGGATTTTTCATAAAAGCTTTGATGGACATCAAATCTAATCTCAAGGATAAGAAGCCCAAGTATTCTGGCAAATCTGGTAAGATTTCCAGTCTTTGATGTGGAGTAATTCTGCTTTCTCATCTGCAGAGGGCAAACCTCAAACTGAGTAGACAAGATTTTCTCAAAGGATGAGGTTATACTGCAGACATTCTTTGTCCAATGGGAACTCTATTGATTATATCTTGTCTGTCTGACTTTTTCAGCACTTCTATGCTCGAATTTTCTGTCAGACATTTGTCCGCACTCGTAAAACCCACTAAGTTCATGCCGCAAGTTAAATGCTGGTTGCCTCTTCCTAGTTATTAAAAGACAGACAAAGCTATATTTAAATCTATCTTAATAACAATGTTTTAATGTCACAAAAAAAGCTGAAAAAAATAGTATTAATTCTGTTCAGCAGCAATAAAAGCAATAAATGATCATTTATTAGAAATGTGAAAATGTCATTCTGTAATAATATTGTTGGAATAGTTTTAATAACAATGTTCCATAAGATGCATTGATTTATGTTTGTGAATATAACAGTTCTTTTTAAACGGCTTTAAGTGTTTTTCAGCATGTTTTAGTTTAGTTAAAGAAAAGACAATCTGTAATTATTGTTTGTGGTTCATTAGAGAGGATTTGTTTGGCCCATACAGCACGCTTTAGATAAAAAAGGGTTTATCATGACAAACAAAGGCAGCTGGAATAATTGACTCCACTGAGTCAAATTGGATATTGACTTATCTTTGATACTGATAATCATATTAATTATACAGAAAATTGAAATTATTAGTAATCATGTGTGCCTATGGTAAGTCTTTCAAACACTAAATATGTCAGTTCTGAATTACAGCTATGCTTTTCCTCCCCACTATGAGCACCCTGTGTAATAATTAAAAGACTAGAAAAAGTATGTGGACCATATGTTGATAACTAATATGAACCAGAGGTCAGGTGATGTAGTTAAACTGATAAACTGAAGTGCTACTAGTTACTGACCAGTTTGGCTTCTTTCAAAGAAAAGGATTGATGTGAGCCAATCCTTAATCACAACAAGTTTTACAAGATCGTTGTTGTATCATTATGGAAGTGAACAAAAGTGAACATTTCTTGGCAAATATATTAAAATATTTTCCACCCATAACACACGCTAGCAGTCCATTATAACAGGGATACATTTTAAATACATTTTTTTCAAAAGAAAATCCCAACGACATTAAAATTTAGTTCAAAAGCATGGTGGAGTGACCATGTGTTTGTTCTGCTGGCAAAGACTTAAACTGAAAAGCTACAGGTGACCTGCATGTTCAACCTCAGACCTTACTCAAACTTTCTACACCACCAGGCCAATAATAGATAAATTAATAGATACATAGATCATCTGGAGAGAGCAATTAAGTCAAGTCATCCCAGAAATAATAACTAACTTAAAAGTTTATATCCGCATAAGTCAGCAAGACTCAGAAGCAACTACGGATGACATCTGATGGAGGTTGTTTCCGGTAAAGAAACAAGCTCAAACTTCTGGATTAAAAAATGTTCTTACTTTTGCAACCTGCATTTGAAGTGACTACACAGCATGTTCAATAAATGCATGAAAGAAGCATCTGTTTGTGTCATTAGATTAGTCAGACTGTGTTAATTTGTATTTGATATAAACAGTAGATGAACATCCCACCACATTTGATGAGTACAGAGTTTAAAAATTCAGAATATTCTGCAGTGTCTCAAACATTTTCTTGTGTATTATGGCAGATGTAAAGTGTAGTTAGCCATTTAAAATGGTCTTATATTGTAAAGTGTAATTAGATTCCTGTCAACACTTACTATTGTTTTCTGCAGGATCTTGATGCGAACTGATGGAATGCTCAACTAGGTTTGGCTTCAGGCCTGCATGTATGAATGCAGCCTATGCTCTCGTTCAAAGCATAACAATCATTAAAATATGTTGTCACATTCTCTCACACTCGCAGTCAAGCTCCTGGTCTGAGATAATGTTCTGTATATCATAAAACTTCTAATGAAGACAGACAGACTGAGCCATGACCTTCACAACACAGATTACTTGACCTTGCCTCTCTCTGCAGACACTGTGTTTAGAAGAACACTTCTCTTCAACTCTGACACATCTTCCTTGCATCTAATATCCTCAGATGTTTTTATAGTACACTGTTTATAACTCTGGCTCCAGACTGTAGAGGAACAATTTACACAAGTCTTGTGTAAAACTGCAAAATAATTACCCACTATCTGTGTGTCGCTGTCAAAGCAATCTGGATGGCATTAAAGTATGAACATTGGGTATCCTCTGTGTGGGCACTTTTCATCCTCATATGACAGACCGACTTCAGAGATCTCTGAAATGCTTTGAGCTTTTTCTTTTGCCATTTGAATTTTCCCAACATGACCTGGTAAGATCCCATTCATCCTCTCTGCCTTCATCAGCCAGCCAGGGGTTGGACTGGAACCACATTCAGCCTGTCACATCATCACTGAGACTTCAGACTTGCTTTTGTCTAAACATGCTGCTGGCAATGAGAGAGGGCTCAGAGACGGTCCGTGGTTTGGCTTTAACAGGAAAATGGTTTCTACAAAGATATCTTTCATGGCTAGAATTGCCTATGTGTATATTCATCTTTAAACACAATGCAGGAGGATACTTCTGTATTATATTAGATCGAATTCATTGATTTCCTCTTGAAATAGGATTCAATTCTAAATTGGTCCAAGCTAGCGCAGTATCAATTTGGTTCATGCAAAAAAAAATGTTTAATCTTTTTTATTTATTTTTTTTGCACATGCTGGGCACTATACTGCTGGTCTGAGATGGCTTCAGCTGACAGCTTAGTGGTTTCCTCTGACAGAGCAGAGTTATTTATGCCTCTCATCCTCTGTGCAGCCTCTCTGAGGGCCTGCGCTACAAACCACAGAGACTGCGCAGCATTTGACAGCGTATCACACTACAAAGCCCTCACACTTATTTTTGACTGGCAGCAGCCAACCTCCCATTTCCCCGTCTCTATTGCCATGAAATCTGCCTCTTAGCAGGTTCTTGACAGGTTTGATGTGGGGATTTTATGGTTGTATTATGAGTTTGTAACTAGTGGGGGGTCTAATGTTTCACTCTGTGCACATGTATTTAGTCATGTCACACATAAATTAAGTAATGTGCTTGTTTTTTTCTTTTTTCTTAAAATGTTTGATTTTATTACAATTTTAAAAAAAACTGAAGTAACATTAAAGTAATTATTTTTTTCAACATGTTAGTAGTGACTTGAACATATTTTTCCCTGTAGAAATAGCAATTATTGAATGAAATCCCTATCAAAATGAGATTTTTCAGACAAAGTATCTTATTTGTTAAAACTGTTACGTACTGCACTGATAATGATTTAACAAAAGAACCCCAGGATGACACAGTGACTGACTTAAGAGTGATAAATTTCATCTCACTGCCATACCTCAGTCTATTATTCATCTTGGGCTGCAATTCCAGGAGGGGTTTTGAGGAGAAAATTAAAAAGAAATTAAAAGAATTTCAATTAAGCGATTTTCTGAATTGGAAGGAAAATGGCAGTGATGTGTAAAAGGCTTTTAATCTTGGTGAGCCACCTCTTGTTCCATTAAGCTCATATCCCCTGCTTATCTCACTAATCATTCCTCCCAGTTCCAGCAGTCTTGGTGAGTTTAAATAAACCCATTACATCCAGTTTCAGTCCACCAGGAGTGGCAGGCACACTGTGCACTCATGAAGTGGGCTGGAAATGATAAGTACAGTCAAACCTTTGGATGGATGCTAATGCCCAGTAGGAGATGGAGAAATATTGAAAGACCAGGGGTTGCTTTTGTGGGGTCAAAAAGCCTGCAGCCACAGCAGAAAAATATATACTGTGCTGAGAATACTCCGAACTTTTTCTGCCTAACAGAGAAACTGCCTCAAAGTCTTTGTCAATGTCAAGCTGCTCGTATCATTATTGTGTTGCTTCCTGAAGATTGACAGTCCTCGAAAGGCAGTGGCGAATCATCTCTATGAATTAAACTTCAGCTAAATGTAGTGTTGGATTTAAATACCACCCCTAAGCATATAGCAACACTTTGGTGTGTCATATAGACATGAGCAGCTGTAAATGATAGTGCTGCTGACAGACAGAAAGTGAACGTGCAGCCTGTTCCTTATCAACAATGAGGAGTGAATGTTTTCTCATCAATAACAAATGGATTAATTCAGGTGTTTTCACAAGACTCCACCCTCTGTCTGTCAGTTTATTATACCAGTCGTCGCAGCATGCCCACTACTGCCTGGGGTCTGATTCGGTGTATTTATCCAGAGTCCTATGCTGCACGGAGCAGCACACTTAAGCAGTACATGAGCTGAATACACTGTTTGATTTATTCATTCACCTCACGCCTCAGCAGATGGCCTGTGTAGGAAATTTTCTTTGTTGTATCTTTTTGTTTGGACGTGCATTCAACACGTTTGATACTTTGCTCTGAGTTTCATAGTGTAACAAACTTCAAAAAGCTTCGAAGTATGCACAGAAAAGAGCAAGGGCGAGCTGCTCACTTCTGTTCAAGTTCACTAATTAAGGAGTTGTATGAAAATAAAGCCTGCAGTTTATTCAGGTCACATAGGGAGGTATAAAACAGACCAGGTGGTGACTCATTCTAAGTTTTCTCACCCCATGAACCTTCAATAGCTATTTTTAAAAACTGATTGTGTATGTATAGCCTCCACACAATCTGTAGCTTTTAGGGCAAGTTTATTTATTCAACGCAGGTTTTTAATGCAAATGCATTTAAGTTTTTTATATGCTGCTTGCGTTATGACCTTCTGAGGATAAAAACAAAGCAGTCTGAGGCTGCTGAATTTATTCAATTTGCCAAGTAATGAAGGGTTGATCTCTATTTTTATATACATAGGTTTTATCACTTTATAATTCCACTAGGGTTGTCAAAAAAAAAAAAACTCAAATATGAATCAATATTTTAATTGTGTGTCTAATTACATATTAACTGCAACAGCATCAGTACCAATGCCACTATCTTCATGAAGCTCCTGCAGCAAATAGACAATTTGCAGCAGCTGGAGACACTCCACACGCTAACTAAACACATGAACACACAGGACTGCTGCTTTTGCTGCATAAAACTGAATAAACATTGTTTTTGCTACCCGAAGAGCTTTGGACTGCAAACACTTAAACCTTTAGCTACATTTGTTAAAGACAGTGCAACTTTGACAAATTTTCCCCATCATCATACATCTTATGAAACACCAGGAAGGAGAAAGAATCTTTGGGTAGGTGCATGTCTTATGCGAATGTGAGACCTGAGAATTAACGGGAGTCTGTCTCAATCATCAGAACAACGTGGATGGGGACAATTAAAACTGCACGGCTCCTCATCAACCTGTGTTGGTCCACTTCACTCAGCCCTTTGAACTATGGTCTATTTCTTTTTAAAAACAAGCACTCAGGCCCTGTTGGTACATGGCAGTCCTGAGTTAATGATGAGGGCAAGATGTGGAATCAGCAGGCAGAGATCTCCTCCTGACATGAAATGTGCAAACAGCTTATCAGTTGAATATTTTGCAAAGAAAGGAAAGCTGTCTTTTCCCTGTACAATTTTCACTATGACCCAACATGTGAGGAGAAAACTAGTTTGCTGACTCAACCACAAACTTTAAACATATGACACTAGCAAAGTGCTGATGAACAGCTTGAGGCATAAACTACACTGATGAACTACAGCAGGCCTTTTGCAGCATTTTAAAGTTAGGAATCAACTAATTAGTCTGCACAAGAGGTTGAAATAACAATAAGATTCAGTAGATCCAACTACTTTGTAAAGGATGCTTTGCCATCCACTAAATTATTCAAAAACCTAAGTCAAAGTCAATATTTGACTTAGATGTGTCAACCAAATAACTTTGGTCAATATTGCAACTCAACACATTAATATTTATTCCATCTTAATATCAGTATTGATATTAAAGATTTTGATCGTGAACAGATAGGTTATCAGTTTATCCTACAGAAATACAGGATTTCTGGTTTTCATCTGTCTTTGCAAAACAACATATTTGCCATCATGATTTTTTTTTTCTTAGAAATTATTGTCTGTGAAGGCCTGTGAAGGTGTCTCATTCATCTAGGTCATGGTATCCAACGTAGGTTGAATCAAGTCAACTGGACTGGTTTTAATTCCTTGAAGACATTTCACTTTAATCCAGAAGAGCCTCTTCAGTATTGATGGAGATATTGGAAGATTTCAACTAAGTAAACTGTGAAACTACTGATGTTTCAGAGTCTACAAATCTTGAGAATTATTTATATAGCACATTTTATGTACAGGATAATTCAAGGTGCTTTACATAAAACATTAGAAGCCTTACAGCGGTGTGCAGAAGAAGCCTTAAAAAATACATTAAAAACAAAACAAAACCCTTAAAAGAAATAAATGAAATCAGAGTCACATTAGATTGACTTTACTTAACAGAGGAAGAGGACAGAGACATTACCTCTTCCCCAACTACAATATTCTTTTAGTTCTTCTATTCATTTCAGCTATCCCAAGGAGATTGACATTACCTATTCACACTTTACCACCAAGTTGAACTATAGACAGTGGCCAGTCTAATGAGACCTCAGGTGAGCCACGACAAATTATTCTGGATGAGAGTGAAATGTCCTCACGAAACTAAACTCAGTCTAGATGGCTTGACTCGACCTATGTTGGAACTATTACTGTCTGACTTTCCTTTCCTTTAAAACAAACAAGAGTTTGGTCATTTCTGTAAGTTGTCTGCTTATGACTAAATCATTAATTAGTAATGCAGTCAAGATTAAAAAAACATAGAAATTTGAAAGCTGGTGCTCCTATATTTTGTGTTGGTACTACTTTTTTCAGTCAGGAGAACCTGAGCTGCAAATGGAAAAAGTTAGTTTGAGGTGCTTTTAATTAAAAGCATTTTATGCCTCTGAAACAGATTTTTTTTCCCACCTTACGTTCTGCCTGAGCTTCAAGCTCGATAAACATCTCACTTTTAACTGTAACCTTTAAAAGAAAAGAAAAAGATCTACAGCTTTAACCTACCTGTTTTACCTTATCTGTCAATTTTCTATCCAACATAAAACAAGTTGAAACTGAAACCATGACAAGCTGTCTGTGTTGAGTGTGTGTTTTTAAGATTTAAATGTATTTTGCATGCACTTTGCATTTTCAAGGAGTTGTGTATATACTGAGATGTCATCAGTAAATGTTCAAATACGGAGATTTTGGAAAACTCACAGCATGTCTGAATCAAGTTCCCTCAGGTGCAAAAAAAATAGATGAATTCATTTGAATTCATAGGTGATTTGACTTGTCATATTTTATTATCATCCTTTCTGAGAGGTGGTGCTACCCTAAGTAATATCCACTATTCCAAAACAACACTTTTCATTTTCTTCTAAATGAGCAAGCTTGCTTGAAGCAACATTACATTGGAGAATGCATTTGCTGACTCATAATTGATGTCTGATCTGCTTTCCACAAAGCTATTAAATGATTGCAAATGGTTAAAATTGTGTATACGGTGTCCCAGCTTGTGGTGCACTGGAGTGGTTATTTGCTGTGCAACTAATATGGTTTTCAAGTTGATAGAAAGTGGTGCCGTGCCCTTTGTCATTATGCACGCTTTCCAATCGATTCTCCACCATCCTATCCAATCGAGAAACTTGACTTTTAAACGTAATTACAGCTATCTAGATGCAAATCAGAGACAATCAGAGGGCATAGTTTGTTCTATTAATATAAAGTCTTGTTATAAAAGGATACATCTCTTCTTTTTTTTTCTTTGTTGCCAACACAAAGTAATAGAATCTGCACATGCCCACATAGACAGATGCATTCAAAGCCCACTTATCTTATTGTCAAGAGATCAACCCATCATCTTTTATTGAGACATCATTTAAATGACAACTGTTGATTTTCTGGTTTAACATATTAACCCTCTGATGCATGAATTATTAAAACAACAGTGCCACAATATATTGCACATACTATATTTACCTCTACAGACATGTACATTGGTGTTTTACTTTATTTTTAATCTTATCTGACTTTTTATTTATTTGAATTATTTTTAGCCTTTCTGTAAAAAATATTTATGAAATATTATCC